>CM031372.1:95870416-96371604 GCA_018208015.1 Medicago ruthenica | reverse complement strand
TTTATAATCTAGATTTGTTTTCATAATAACATTTTTACAAGTGTGCTAACAAGTGTCCTTAGGATATTTTTTTTATAGTCCTTAAGACATTGTTTAAGTAATAAAAGAAGTAAGTTATGCATAAAAAATGTGTATTTATTTGACTAGTGTTTCTAAGACAAGGTTTATTTTTTATGAATTTCTTAAAAAATGTTTTTATGACATATGTTAGCATTATAGTTTCTATAATATTCAAAATAACATTTTTTTGGTTTTTTTCTGCATTACCCCTTGATGAAATCGGGATAATTTACCCCTATCAAAGAAAAATTATCTTTTCTTCATATTTATTATTACAATCAGTTATCATTTCATCTCAAGTACATCAAATTTCTTCATCTCTTTCATTTGACATTTGATCTTCATCTCCTTTGTACTAGAATTTAATCATTCTCGTCATTAGGGGTAAATTACCCCATTCATCGAGGGTTGGTGTAGGCATCATTGATAGAATTTTTTCTTACAACCAAATACCATTTTCATCTCAAGAACATCAAACTTCTTCATCTCCTTCATTCAACATGTGATCTCCATCTTTTTCGTTCCAGAGTCAAATTTTATTTGTCATTAAAGGTAAATTACTCTCAATTCATCTAGGGGTAATTTAGGTCTCACCATTTTTTTGGGTTAGGAGAATTTTGAATTGTTGAGAAATTATTAGATGATGCATGCTAGTTGTGGTTCTAATTTAATATGCAAAATTAACTAGTTGTGCTCAAAATATTAGACTCCATATGTGTGTGATAGACTAAGTAGAGCCATTGAGAAATGAGGATAAGTTGAAGCTTTGAGAATTACTCTATCCATTTCTTTTTAGTTGTCATTTTTTTAGACCTCTATACTCTTGTAAATTGCAATACCACAAAATGTTGTGAAGTGTAAATAACCCGTATTGATTATTATTATTCTTTTCTTTGAGAAAAATGGGCACAAACATTTTATTTGGGCATACACACAATTGAAAAAAAGTAGAAAGAATATACTCTCTTCGGTCTCTATAGAGTATAAGAGAAAAATCATTTATTAAATAAACTTAAAAAATAAATTTTCTCTTATAATAGATATCGGAGTAATATATATATATATATATATATAATTCATTAGTATTTTTATGTGTGCCTCCAAATTATGTTTCCAGGTGCCATTTAGCTTGGACCATTGAGGTATTGGTCTATGATGGACCAATTTTTTTTTACCATTAGATTAGATTATCCCGCAAAACTTATCATGGTCATCAACATCAAATCTAACTCTTCAACTCTCTCATTGCACTCTCTTCTTCTTCCTATGTCCACGCCAAAAATCCATTTATAGCTGAAGGTTAATCAGTTTCTTTTCGTGGTTAATCTTTTGGCCATTTATGCCTTTGATTTTTTCTGGGTCACCGAAACTTCTTTTTTTGATAAAAAAAATATTTGACTGATTATTTCTTTTTTTTATCCATAACATTGGACTTGTTGATTTGCTATCTAGCTTTCAATGATTTAATAAGTTTACTTAATGTTACCTTATTCAAAATTTTACCATTTTTCTCCCAAATTTTTTTATTTTTGGATTGAGCTTTTGTTAACAATTAATCACTCGATTTAGAGAGGAAAAAAAAAGAGAATGATTGTAGTTGTATTGCATAGTTGGAAGAAATGGAAGAGAGAAGGTAAAATGAGAGAGATAGAGTTGGAGTTAAATTTGGTATGAGTGGACCATTATAAGATATGGTAGAAAATCTAATCAAACGGTGATAAAAATTGGTCCATGATGAACCAATATTTTTATGGGTCGATTCTATACGGAACCATGTTTCCAAATACTTGAGAATTGAGATCATGGAAAATTTCCTCTTACTTTGATCACTATGTATTTGTTAGGGAGGAGCCGTTATATATAAAACTAGCTCATCCGTTGCAACTTGCATAATGCATAAGTAGTATTTGAGGTTTGAAACAAGCAGAGTAGGTAGCTAGCTAGCTGGCTTCAAAATATTTCAAAGTCGCAAATTAACCAATCTTTACCAACCTCATCTAACTGATGTAAACAGGTTAAAAATCAAGCAGTAAAATTCATGGTTTCTTTGTTAATTTAATAATCTATCACCAACAATAACACCAGCTAAACTAGATAAGTAAAAGAAGGAAAAAATATGTCACACAAAGCTATAGTTGTAAAATGAGGTGAGTGATTGATTGGAAATTGGTCATTTTACCATCCCCTATTTCTTAGACCATGGCCAGAGGGAATACATAGCCACCACGATTTCTGAATCTCATCTACTATATTTATTATTTTCTCTGCTCCAAGTGATCTTAACTCTTTCATTTCTTCTATATACCAACCAACCAACACCTACTCTATCTTTATATGTATATGAATAGCATATGTCACATATTCCTAAATATATCTCTTCCCACGTATATATAACAAATCTAATTAAAAACTTGCATTAATTTTTTTTTTGTTGTAATAAACAACATTGAATGAAGCTAGCAATACTATATATCTTGGCTTAATTGCAGTTTTAGCCCCCTAACTATCACGAACTTGCGATTTTAGCCCCCTATAAAAAACAATAACAAACCAGTCCCCTATGTTTAGCCCCTTTTGCAGTTTTGGCCCCAGGCCAATTTTGACCAATTCAACGCAGACGTGGCAAAAGGGGCGGTGCCACGTCTGCGTTGAATTGGTCAAAATTGGTCTGGGGGGCCAAAACTGCAAAAGGGGCTAAACATAGGGGGCTGGTTTGTTATTGTTTTTTTATAGGGGGCTAAAATCGCAAGTTCGTGATAGTTAGGGGGCTAAAACTGCAATTAAGTCATATATCTTTACCTGAATGTCTACACGTGCGTAGACAGAAGCCATGAATATTTTTCCCAAATTCTTCGGTTATAATTTCTTTGTTTTTTTGGTACATCTCTATTTTAATTTCTTTAACTACTCCCTTTTTTATTTTTTATTATTATTATTATTATTATTAGATCATCCATCAGAGTTCAAAATGCTTATACATTTGTCGAAATCTAGCCAAATCGAAGAGTCAACACAATATTAATATTGCATGAATCATAATGTTGCGGCTAGTCTATACTATAAGGATGCAAGTTTGCCTCCTTCAAATCTAACTACCTGAGCTTCAAAATTTATTAAAATACATTAACTTTTTTTGATCCAAACATCTCTTATAAATAGAACCGGAAGGAATATTAACTACTTGAGTAGAAAAGTGATCACTAAAATATACACAAATAAATTGTAGTGTGTTGATCAGATTTCGTGCAATAGACAATCTGTTAATCAGTTGTGATTTTAGTGCATTTTATTGGAAGTCTTCATTTTTGCTTGTTTTGATTTGATTCTAGTTAATTGAGATTATTTTATAACTAATTGGGATGTTTTTGATTTAGTTCTATTTGGTGGTTGCATTTTTTTGAACTTTGGTGTCTATTATTACTAGCACCATGATTGTAGGATTGAGATATTTTGGGTCATATATGCAAGCCATTTAAGTGGTAAAAATACATTAAATGACTTGCATATACGGCCTAATGAGGAGTGTTAATTAAAAAGATTGTTTTTTCAACATTCGGCATAAAATTAAATCTTTTATTAGATAAAATCAATATGGATACCTTTTACCAACAAAAAAAAAATCAATATGGATACCACCATTTTATATGAAATTCATGTTGGTTTTATTGAACAAATAAATATTAAATATGGTATCCATTGCACTTCCTACAACCCTATTGTTTACATATGGGGTAGACAAGACATTCAATAAATTCACATGTTATCCCTATTGAGTATGGGGTTTGTCAAGTTTACCACTAATTGTTTTTTTTAGGCAAAATAGAAAATATATTAAATAAAAAAAGAGATACAAAGACTGGGGGACATTAGACCTGACCCAGGAATAACCCAAACGAGAATACAACATGATAAATCAGTCCAAGAAGATCAACTCTAATCAATTCTAATAAAAATTCACTAATCACAGACGCAACCCAGCGAACCCGTGTACGTGCGCGAAAAAGTTATATTATTTCATGTACTCAAATTTTATATTTATTTCCAGTAAATTATTTTACTTGTAAGAAAATTTATATTAACTTTTTTCATCGATGATTTCTCTCTTACAAAGTTAAATTATGATATAATATATTATTATTATTATTAATATTATTATTATTTATTTTTATTGGTAGCATCTAGTCTGTCTATATGCTTTAATCAATAAAAATAATAAAAGTTATAAATTTATTTAATTATTTAAAAATTAAATTTATTTGATTTGTAAAGAATAATTAAATTGTAAAAATAAAAATTAAATGAAG
The DNA here is from genome assembly GCA_018208015.1 of Medicago ruthenica. Lineage (NCBI taxonomy): Eukaryota > Viridiplantae > Streptophyta > Magnoliopsida > Fabales > Fabaceae > Medicago > Medicago ruthenica. The sequence continues at coordinate 96,367,240 of CM031372.1, read as the reverse complement.
GGTAAAATTGAAAGAGAAAAGTGTGTGTATAACTGATTATTTAACTAAATAATAAAAAATTATAAATAAAATAGTTTATATCTCCTAAAAAAATAGTTTATATAAAGAATAAAATTGAAAAGAAAAAAGTCACACTAAAAGCTTGTATTCCCTTTTGTATAAATAATTAAAATTGACATAATTTTTTTTAATATGATGTAGATTGTTCATATAAAAATCACATCATTTGAATTAAATATATGAATAATTTATTTTTTATAACTTAAAATTTTAAATAAATAAGTTAATAATTGTTATTATTAAAAGAAATAAAAAAATTATGAACTCACTCCATCGTCAACACCATCATCATCGTCGTCAATAACATCCAACATCTCATTTCATCAAAAAAAAATCCAACATTTCACCATACAAAAAAAAAACAAGTTTCAACAAAGTTTATAAATCAAAATTATTTTCACTCGGTTTAGATTTTTTTAGACTCAATGGCTCTAGACAAACCAATTTGAAAGAAACTAACGTCAAATTCAAATGGACAGTAATAACAACACTCACTTAAACAATGTCAAATTACATGGTTCATGTTCTTGGTTGTTCTGGTGACTATCATGTCCTTCGCCATGTTTAGTGGCATCCCCTGTTGATTGTTGTATTAAAGTCAATGCGGATGATTCCACCTTTGAAAACCCAAAAAAAGTAGGTGGTGTTGGCCTCTTAAGAGACACTAATGGTATCTAGATTCATAATTTTTTTGAAATCCGTGGAAGAGCTTCTAATTTGTTTGTCAAACTCTCAACAATTTGGCAAGGTCTTTGTTTGGCATGGGACATTGGTTACATGTCTATTAGTTTGGAATATAACTTCAAGGCGGTTATAAATTTGATTGTGGATGGTCATGACTTTGAATTTCATCCCCGTGTGATTATTATTTCTCTCATTAGAAAACTCTATTTTTTTTTGTAAGATTTCCTTAACTCGTACTTTGAGTAAAAACAATGAAAGTGTTGATTGACTAATTAAGTTTGGGGCGACGAATGTCAACATCTTAAAGATGTGAATTTTTCCTCCTTCAGACTTAGTTCTTACTTGTCTGACTTCCCTTCTATGGAGTAGTTAGGAAACATATTAGTTAGTCGGCTTGTTTTTCTTGTCCTTTTCTTTTAATAACATATTAGTTAGTTGCCTCCTCTAAATTATTTATTTTGTTATTGGTTGTTAAATAGTTTATTTGTTATTTACTAAAAATTATTCAAAAATTTATCTATGCTGAATAAAATGAGTAGAAGTCTTCTCCATTTTGTGAAATACTCCCTCCGTCCCAAAATATAAGCAAAAATTGGTCAACAAAAGTTAATGTATTTGGTTCAAAATTTGTACCAAATACATCAACTTATGTTGACTCATTTTTGCTTATATTTTGGGACGGAGTAATATTATTTTATGTGTATTTTTTTTTGACAAGATTTTATGTGAAATTTTTTAAAAGTTATGATGTTAAATTTTAAATAATTTGGCAATTTACTTTATACAAAGTGAATTTTTCTAAATACTTTTATTTATAATGTCCAACCACTCTTTGACAAGTATTTATCTTAAATAAGAGGACTAGTTTGACTTTTCTATTCAATTTTTCCAACCGTTGACATTTTCTATTTAAGTGGATTTCATTTGCGTTATGTATTTGTCTGATTCAATTGTCTTTTGCCTAACTATTTTCTACTGAAGTCCTTATTCGGAAGTTCACATAGCAAACTAAATATAACATACATTAATTTTTAACAAAACTATATATAACATAAATTAAAGACCAATTCAGAAAATATATTAAAAGATCAATCCAAGAGAAATGTCAATTTAAAGGATGACATTAGTTTGCCAACCTGTCAGAAAAGTGAGAGTAACATCTCTTAATTGGAAGTCAACATGGCACCAGGAAGTTTAATTGATTAATCAATTAAAGTATCGTTTGACCTTACTTTTTTACGGTCTAAAACCTATTTTAAAACAAAGTTAAAATTAAGGACTTTAAGAAAGATGTTAAAGTTGTTTGATTACTTTATTATTTTTTTAGTTTTAAAGCTATTTTTAAGTTAAAAGTTGTTTGACAAAATATTAGACAAATATATAATAAATAAAAAAATGTTAAAATATTTTTTGAAGGGAAAAAATGTTTAAAATATTTTTAGTAAGTACTTAATAGATATTGTGTTTGATCTACCTTCTCGTTAAAATTGTAGAGAAGTAAAAAAAGAGTCCGACCAAACGGTCCCTAAATTGAGAATTTTTATGAATATCGTGAAATGCATGATTAGCTACTTTTTAATTAATGATTGAGGCACTGGTTTTTAGGGACTATGGCCCATATGTTTTTCTCGATTATTTTGTATACGAGTGACATTTTGGAATTACATATATCACAAAATCGGGAATTAGGGTCCCTCATTTCATTTTAATTTGTGCGCTCACACTCGTGGACAATATACAAATGGGGAACAACAATACATGAACCACTATCAATTTTAACTCTAGACAAATTTGTCCACATAGAAATTATTGTGATATGGATTATGTTAAGGAGTTGGCATGAAGACGACGATGGGAGTTGTTTGTATATGGCAAAGGACATCGTTGGTGCTTCATGAGGGATAGTGTACCTACGTGCAAGGACTTTTACATTCAAGTTAGTGAAAATTTTAGAAGAGTTAGAAGTTTAATCAGAATTGAGAACAAATCTTTTATCAAGTGTTGGTGACCTTTTATAGGTTTGTAAGAAACGTTGTAGGTTCCAACATGATTCACAGATCATCGACTGATTATCATGAGAGGGTCATGATTTGATTATCGAAATAAATGTAGTGTATAGTTAAACACGATATAACTCATTTAGTTGGATTAAAGATCCTCGCGGATTGGGCCTCTGAATTGTTTAATCAAATTATTCCTTGCATTTATAAAGAATTTGAAAATGGGAAAGTAAAAAAAAGGAAGGAATATGTAGCTTAGAACATTGCATATCTATAAATTAAATTTTGTTGAATTTCAAATTTTCAATAGGATCTTTTATATTTACGTGTTAAACATTACATCTATAAATTAGTTTCCTGACATGCACGCCTGAGAGTCAATCTTTAAGAACATATTAACAGATAAGATTCAACTTTATAATTTGACTATTCCATTTTTTCGTATATACATTCAATACAATGGAATATATGGTTCCTATGCTACCAATACCATATTCATCTCAAGAGTTAATATTATTCTATCATGTCCCATGTACTGCAACCAGATTGACATGCTGCTGCTTTTGAACTGCTTGCCACAACTTTATACAGCATTAAATTATATCAAGGACAACTGAAATATTTTGGTTACATCACAAGCAAGAGATTTACTCAATTCACAGCCCAGCTAAACTCATAGACATAGCTATATTTTTTTCCAGAGTAATTATATTATTTTATACACATCACATCGTCCTTTTTTCATTTTAATTTAAAATAGAATAAAATTATAAGTTTATATATATTTGCAAAACTGTAAAAGTAATTATTTATATAAAAAGGGCTTGTATTTGAATTTTTTTTTTTAAATGAAGGCTTGTTTTTGTATGAGTTGATTTTGATGATGTGGTATGATTAAATTTGGAGGGTGAAACGTTTCTTTCATAAAGAGATAATAACGGCCTTATAATTGTCAGATACAGTGGTCAAATGTTATAGTATTACTGTATTAAGCACTATATACAGTGCCAGAAAGTTGTGAGAACAAAGATGCAGGTATTATATATGTGACTAATTACAAAAAAGGGTGGACTCTAACCTTAAGCCAGCCAGCATATCTTCCTAGATCCCTGCCTACCGACGAAGATTAATTAATTTGGTAATTCAATTAATTAATATTGATAAAGTTTACTTTATGGTGTCACTTACATATTCTTTTTACAAACATGACTTTCATTGCTTCATTCATTTCATTAAAACAATTTAACACAAAAAATATAAATGGTATACTTTTGAAGAGAAATCTGTTTTTGCTTTTACCACTGATATGTGATTAGGCCCAAGGGATTGAGATTGAGACTTTTTTAATTAGTTTTTTTCCCTTGGTAGATCAATGTATCTCCACATAATTATTGTAAAGACTAATTTCTTGAAGTAACTAACATTCATTTCCATGCTACTTGAATTGTTTTTGGTGTTCACTTACTTTGGAGTAGTCCTCATCATAGAAAGGTTTTGGCCATAGTTTGGTATGCAACGACGTGGGGTATTTGGAGATCACGAAATGATGGCATTTCTCTTACATGGTTGAATATGTTGATACAATTGGCGGATAGAGTTATATTTTCCTCTTGAAAAGAGTTCTTTGGGAAGCCTTGTGGGTCCTCTTGAACTTTTTTATGAGTGAGTAGTGAAACAATTTTTTTTTTTGGGAGTTGGGGGGTCGATTTAAACGTGTACATTCATCAATTCAGTGTATCATATGGTACTCGCAATAGAGCGATCGATCTGCACTAGATTTAGTCTATCTTTAACGAGGTAGGTTGATAAGGTTAGAGTAATTAAAGTTAGGTATGTATTCCCATCTACAATCCATATCCCTGTTTCGATTATTGTGCCCCCCTTCTCGATGTCATTCGTTGTTCGTGAGGAGGCCTCGCTTCGCTGGTGATGTATATTGTTGTTAGCTTGCGCAACTCGTCTAAGGTCTTAGAGGGTCGCCTTGTCAATGAGTCAATAAATGGTCATATATTGAGGCATGAAACCAGTGTGTGGATCACTACATTCGGATTCAAATCTTTGATCTAGGAAGTTTCGTCGTTGAAACCATCCCTAAAAGCACTCAAAGCTTGATCATGTATATGCCTGAGTTTAACTAGGTACGTCGAACTCTCTAGCTATTCAACTTGTAGTGAAATGATCCACGAACATCTCTACTAACTACTTCAAAACCTTCACTAATCTTCTATGAAGATGGAAGAACCACCGTAAAACAACTTGTTTTAGAGTGTAAGAAAAGACTATATATGCACTCAAGGGCATCTGAAACCCTTTTATATTCATTCTTGCATTAAAGGAGGATAAGTGCTCATGTGGATCAGTCCTGCTATTGCAGTCCTCCATGGTCGGAAGATGAAAGCACCTCACTATGGGCTCTTAGTTTATCCATGGAAAACGAAAGTTATGTAACATATTCCTTCTACCTCATTCTTCTAGGAGGGCCTCACAAAGAGTCCCTACTTTCTACTCCAGAACAAGTATTGATGTCGTATTTGTGGTGGTTATCGTACTTAGGAGGCAATCAAGACCATTTTCGCCTGTGTTTTTCGACTTCGGCTATTTTGTCATTAAGCCTTTTTCATTTACGCATGCATTTCGTTCACTTACGATGGCGTAGGACTGTGAGTCCTACACCTTCGAGAACTTGAACAACTCTATGTGTTGTGATGTCGTTCGACACTTGGTTTATCATCGGTGTGATAGTGTACGCCTACAACTATTTTTTCACATATGAGGTGAGGCACCACGATGGCGCAACTTTGAAATTGGTTCACATGAAAGGGAATCTTTGGGATCCCTATTTATTCCATTGTTGCTATTTCTGACCCTGTTGTTGTTGTTGGATGGATCACTTTAAGTTCCTTGAACTAAGAATATTTTAGTGGAATTTAGCTCCTGGTGAGAGCCATAGTGAGGTTTCTTGAGGCCTATGTATTATTTTTACTAAGGCCCCATGGTAGGCGTCAATGTTCTTGTATGAACGAGTGGGTGTACCTCTTGAGCAGGGGATGTTCCTTCATCATCGGTGACTGGAACCACCGTGATCAGCTGTATGCTCCTTCTCCAAGCGGTAGAGATGTGCATGCAAAAGACACTCCAACCAATATTGTCAAAACCACGTGTAGAAACGTGAAATTGCTCGATTTTACGTTCCTAGGGCTGGATTTTATGTTAAATCGATGGTAAAATTAGCTTTGAGTGAAATCGGGACTCAATTTGATTTTTAGCAATTTAACTCGTGGTGAAATAATTGAAATTAGATAAAATCTGGTTAATTTATGTCGATTTTACCCGATTTTGAGGAAGTTAACTTTTTTTGGTTTATTTTAACATATAACTTTAGAAACTTGTTAAAATCTTGATTTTTGGATTTATTTTTTTTAATGTTTTTATGATTTGGTGGAATAGTTTATGTTGTTTGATACAAGTTGATGAGCATGATACTTTTTGTTTTTGTACAAAAGAGGATGAGCATGATACTTTATTACGGAGATTTGATATATTTTTGTTTTATGATTAGTTGATACTTTGAATTATTGTTATATTTATAGTATTATATAATATATATGTCATTTATATAATAATTTGCATTTTATTTTAAGGATTAAATAATTTTTTGAACCCTATAAATATATTAATTTTTTGTTTTGGCCCCTCTAAAAATTTACTTTGAATTTTAGTCCCCAAGAATTATTCAAGCACCACTTTTGGTCCCTACTTTTGATTCAACTGATGTGAAACATTCATATTTTTGAATAATAATTTACTTAAATGTTTATAACATTATAAGAATCCCTCCTCCAAACTTGATAGTTAGATACTTAGGTACTTTTAGCCGGGCCTAGTTTTTTAGTGAGAGAAACTTCACTTTCTCTCTACGTTTTCTTTCTCTTTCACCCATCGAGGAGGGGTGGTTTTAGGTCATTTTTTGATCTAAAATCATCCCTATGCATCTTTTTCCCCTTTCTTTCATTCTAAATAAGTGATTTCCACATACATCAAGTTTTTTCTTTGGTGTTTTTCGTGATTTCATGGTCTGAGTGTGGCGTTGTGTTGTTTGTCGTCTTGTGCGGTGTTGTTTGATTTCACGTCTTGTTGTGGTGTTCGTTTGATTCCCATTGAAAGACTAACTTCAGTCAGTCACAAATTCAATCAATGATTTAGGCGTCAAAGTTGCAGATCCGGAAGCATGAGTATTCTGGTGATTTAGATTTTATCATATTATTTATAGGCATTTTATCGTTGTATGCTATTAACTTGAGTGATGTGAGTTTGTTCGCAGATTAACCCTTTACGTTTTTAGCGATGTTGATCATGTTATTATATTTGATGTACTATATCAATTTGAATGAATAAATATCGTTTTGCTTTTGTCGAGAAAAAATATCTCTCCTCCAAAAAATTGAATTTTTTTTTTAAAAAAAAACATGAATTAAATATGAATTTTTTATGTTTTTGTGCTTAAAATTTCATATTTAATTCATTTTTTTTTTAAAAAATATTTTTTTTTGGAGATGTTCTTGTAATTTTATAACATCTATGGTAATTTTCATTCACAAATATTAAGTCTGCAAATGAGTTGAATTAAAAGTATGAACCAAAAGTAGCGATGGAAATTTTTTTGGGACTAAAAGTCGAATAAATTTTTTAAAGGGAATAAAACAAAAAGTTGGTACAAAAACATACTTAACCCTTATTTTAATATGAGATGAACCTGAATGAGTTTACAACTCGAGTTTATGAATCGATTCCAAATAGGCAAAACGAGTTCACGTAAAAACTCGAGTTTGACAACCGTGACTCCCCCAAGTAACTGCTAGCAGGTTGCGAGTTAAGTAATAATATTAAAGAATAATTTTGATCCATCCATTATAATTCAAATTCAATTGACTCAATCCATTTTTTTCTCGAGTACATGATCTTAACAAATCATTTTGAGAATGTATGAATGCACAAAATCTGTATATCTTATCTTATTTCTTCTAACGACTAAAACTCATGATCCAGCATAGATCACATGCAGCACATAGTAATAACACATTTCCTTCCCTGTTCAACTATAGGGATATGGATATTCATTTACTATATGATATAGGCATATGATCAGCATGATCTCAGAAACTGAAGAAGGCATTTCCAGATAGACCTTTAGGTCCTATTCTTATGCTCCAAGCAACAGGAGGCTCCCTAGCAAGAATGTTATTAGTGTGACTAGGGTAGTAAGTGATTATTTTGCTTAATTAAATTTCACAATGATGCTGATCAAGGACAATCGCTAGGTATAGGTAACATGATGCATTGCATCATGTAAATGCATTGATTAGTCAATCCATACACCTGATCAGATGAATTTACGGGCAAAGAATCTATATCATCTCTAGAGCTCAAATGAAACGTAATGTGGATCTATTTTCATCATTTGTTTATTCTACAGAAGATATCTTTAAATAAAGTAATGGTAAAAATGTGATATTTTTTATTTAAGTGTACCTTTTGTTGAAAAGAAATGCAAAATTATTAGAAGAAAAAACTAAAGAAATGCAAAATGATTTACTAAGTTAAAATATGATAGATTGTATTTACTATTCCTATTTCTTTTTTTTTTTTGAGGGACCATTCCTATTTCAATATACGATTAAAGTCGATATGTTTAATCAGATTCGAGATATTGTTGATTTTACGTAAAACAAAACAAAAAATATTCAAATTTTGATAATATGTAAATTCAACTATCGAGAGAGAAAATTAAATAACAACACAAATTTTAATGATCAATCAACTAAACACAAACTCAAATTTTAATGATACAGTAATAATTTATAGATAACACGAATAAATTGTATTGAAAAATAATTATTAAAAAAGAAAATTAATCTTTTTTTAATAAGGTAGATCTTAAACATAAAAAGTTGGAGGACATAAACCCAGTAAAAAAATAAAGACTAAAATAAAAAACAAAAACAAAAATCTCCTAAAATTATGGAAGTGTTCCACCTCTAGATCCTCTGCAATAGTTTTACATGTCAATGTCTCACTTCGAGATCCGACAATGCGTATATCATAGTATATTATCTAGTAACTATCCATTTAGATTTCTTCCAATCCATTGTTCAAACCAAATGTCTCGTGGTTGCTCGTCCCTTCTTTAAATTTAAAAGAATCTATCATTTCTATCGATCTTGAAGATGAGTCACCAAAAACACTGTTGTTCTCAGACTAAGCCAAATTTAATTAAAAAATGTGATACTAATTCAAAAATGTTATTTTTTTTAACAAGAAGAAACTTATTGCATTTCATTTAAAATAATAGTAGAGATACAAGATGAAATCTTAATATAAATATGGAAACTAGCATGACGCAAAGCCACCCTAGCAAAACTATATATGAGCGACTTCGTTGGCTTGTCTCCGAATAAACCTAACATCAGAGGTTACTAAATCAGAAGCTAACAGACGTCTACAGTCATTGATCATTGCACTAAAATTAGAGACGCCACATTTACGGCCATAAATATTATCCACCACAATTTTGGAATCAAGCTCAAAGTCCACAATACCCAGTTGTAAATCACGAACTCAATACAAAGCTGATAATAAACCTAAAGCCTCACCCAAATCCACATCAAGGAGTGGAGTCAGCCATTCAGTTTTGGCTAAAACATAACGACCTTCATCATCTCAAATACACACACCAATACCAACCCGATTCAAAGCTTGAGAGAAGGATGCATCAACATTACATTTGAACTTGCCGGGAACTGGTTTAATCCACTTGAAATCATTCGGTGAAATGGGATGTTGAGGGACAAGGTGACGAATAATCTGAGCATTCCTCCAACTAGTAAGAAGAAAACCTACACGAACACAAATATCTTGAGTTGTTTTAGTAATATCGTTCCAAACCTTGTTGTTACGATGCTTCCAAATATTCCAGAGAGTCACACTGAATACTTGTATGTTTCGGTAATATCTCTAATTCAAAAATGTTATATATTTAGCTATACATGCATGTATGCATCATTTTGATATTTTGGTTGTAAAGTTTAAGGACGTGGTTGTATGCAGTCACAAAAGATACATGACCTGTTTTTGCACAATTATTTAATGACAACATAATTTCATGAAAGTTCAGGCGCGCCCTAATGATACATGTCCTCCAGGTAGATATACTTGATGTATTTTAATTCCTAATTGCGTGCTCCTTTCCAATTTTTTTCTCTCAGTCTTTAATATAATGTTCTACTTTTGCAGAGTGTCAATGCTTTGATTAATAAAAATTATTATGATTAAAATAATAATTAAACCCCACTATGCTGAAGAAAACCAGGCCAATCATCCATTTTGGTCCGTGGTTCTGATTTGAGTCACGATGTTGGTAGCTGTAAACATCACTAACACTACAATTACAATGTTTCTTTCTTTTATAACAAACTTTGGATACTTTTTTGTCATTAGAAAACAATCAAACCTTACTGAGATATTTAGAGCCCGTTTGGTGCACATGATATGATAGAGATATGATAGGATATGAGACTGGATAAAGATATATAAAAAGATATGGACATGATAATCATTTATCCTATCACATGTTTGTTGCACACATGATAACAAACATAATATCATATATATCACAATTAAACGACATAATTAACCTTGTAATTAATTATAATTAAATATAATTAAGTCATTATTAATTAGATACAAAAATATTATTGTCAATTGTCTTTTTTAGGGGTGTCATAATCTTCATTCTTAAAGTTCAATTAAAAAAAATCATGACTTCTTCAATTAAAAAAAATGTTTAATGTCTTTTTCCTTCTTCAATTACAAAGTTCTATCAAAACCCCTTTGTGTAACTTCAACCTGTAAAAAAAATCATACACTAACAACAACCTATAAAAAATTTACAATTACAATCCAAGCTCTTAACCAAACTAATTGTTGTCTCTGTTGAAAATAAAACGAAATTCCAAAACTCTCTGTTTCATCTCTTTTCAAATTTGAAGGAAAAAGTGATTGTAGGGTGGAATTCGGGTCAGATATGTAACAAATAGAAGAGATGAAGTTGAAGAGTTATGGAGGAAGAGGTAGAGGTCGATGGATGAAGAGCATAGAGAACAAAAGCGATGAATTGAGAGAGGGCAAAATAAACATTTTAGTGTTAATCATGATAGAATAATTCTAACCCACCAAAAACTAAGGATAAAAATAACAAAGGAGAGATATGATAGGATTAGTAATAGGTTTTATTTATCATATCATATTAGTGCATCAAACAACATATTTAGATAGGATAAGATAGTTTTATCATATCATGTCTTCTTATCATGTGCACCAAACGAGCCCTTACTATATTACTTTCAATCTGTACACTATTTAATCAAACGGTCAAGATTTGATTGGAGACATTAAAAACAATCCAAATCCAATCCTATTTGAGATTAGAAAGCTCTCTACTAGACAAATGACTAAACATTAAGAAGATTGGTAAATTAAATTAAACTATATATATGTCCACATTTTCTTCATTTGAGTTTTGCATGCTTTTTTCTCTCTCTCACTGAAAATTTAATAAAATAACTGTTTTTAATTGTTTAAAAACAAGGTCTCTTTATTATAAAGCACAAGAAGTCCCCACAAAAGAGATAACCATCAGAGAGAAAGAGAGAGAGAGAGAAATGGGAAGAGCTCCTTGCTGTGACAAAGCAAATGTGAAGAAAGGACCATGGTCACCAGAAGAAGATACAAAGCTCAAAGAGTATATAGAAAAACATGGAACTGGTGGAAATTGGATTTCTCTTCCTCAAAAAGCTGGTAAGAATAAGACTACATCACATGATATTTCATAAAAAATGCTTAATGAAGCTATATAGTTTTAAATGTAACAAATCTCATCTTATATATCATTTTAGGTCTAAGGAGATGTGGAAAAAGTTGTAGATTGAGATGGCTTAACTATTTAAGGCCAAACATTAAGCATGGAGAATTTTCAGATGAAGAAGACAGAATCATTTGCACTCTTTATGCTAATATTGGAAGCAGGTATTAGTTATTATACTAATATTTTTATACACTATATATAGAAAAAAACTCACTACTAGTACTACTTGTACTTATTTTCACACATTTTTTTGCTTTTTATGCCTAATAATCTACTTTGAAATTAACTATCCAGATCCAGAAATATTGACATTGACATTTTCTTTCCCCCTTTTTTTGCTTCAACTTTTGATCATGATATCTAGGGATTTTACCATTTTCAAAGGTGTATAAACACAGGTTTTTTTATAAGCATTTTTTCCATTTTAATTAAAACCTCATCTATAATCTACCTATATTTTGACTACATGGATTTCAAGTATAGATCTAGCATCATCATCCACTCATATATATTGCTTGGTTAATGAAAACTACATTTTTTTTGTCTTATTTTTATGTGATATTGTTTTAGGTGGTCAATTATAGCTGCTCAATTACCTGGAAGAACTGATAATGATATCAAAAACTACTGGAACACAAAACTAAAGAAGAAACTCATGAATCTGCTTCCTCAGTCTCATAACACAGTCTTACCATATCTAATCTCTTCTTCATTTCCTTCTCATTGCACCTCATATTACAACCAAACACCAACAAACACATCTTTCACAACATCCCTTGAACAATTTTCTGTTCCTTCATCAAGTAGGTGTTGTAACACAACAAGCTCAATCTCTCTCCCTTTTTACCATAACCAAGAGTCCTTACTCAATGGTTTTAGTAGTAATACTTCCATGCAATATCAACACCCTATGATCAAAGAAAGTCTTGTCATGTTTGGAAGTGAGGGAAGTTGTTGCAGTTCATCTGATGGAAGTCTTGGGAAACAAGAAGAAATAATGGGGTTTCAGAATTTCATGCAAATCAACAAGTTCAATCTTAGTCATGGAAGTGATGGAGGAGGAGAATATGTTGTTGATGTTAACCAATGGGAAAGAGAAAAGGTGAATTTATGCTTTAGTCAAAATCAAAAGCAAATTACTACTACACCTCTGGATTATGATCTTGAGTATATTAAGCAATTAATTAGTAGTAATAGTGGAAGTTGTAATAATGGTTACTTGAGTATTGACGAAAACAAGATGGAGGAGAAGACTATGTACTATTACTGAACTGAGTGGAAGTGAAATCAGAAAGATATGTTTCAGTGAGAGGTATGGTATGGTAGTGTGGAAGATTCAGAAAAGACAATTTGAGCTAATTATTATTTTTATGGGATTCTGTGTTCTTTTGATGAAATTAATAGTAGAGAAATTTCTTATTAGTATAACCTTCTTTTGTATTTTGTGTAGAATGCTTCTAGCAACTAATTAATGTTAACCATGATGTTACATTTTTACAAGTATTCTCTAGTATTAAGGATTTATGTGTATTAATAGTATAGAATTGTTTGGTCAAAAAAAAAATAGTATAGAATTGTCAAAATATTATTTTATATTTATTTATTGTATAAGTTAAAATTTAATTTGATATTTTTTAACATATATTATTATGATGAACAATCGAACATGTGATACAATTGATCGATATTCAAGTCTTTTGAATATGTGGTTAGTTTGGCTCAAACCCTTATACCTAGAAAAATTAGTCTATGTTTTTTGGCTAAAATATACCATTGGTGAAAAAAGAAAAATTGTAAAGTAATTTTAAATTTTAAAGTTTTCATTTATTAATCTTAAATCTTATTATGATATTAAAATGTATCACAAAAAAATCAAATGATCAGTGTATCGTGTTAATGGAACAAACACCCTGACTAAGAATTTTCTTTACTAGATGTATGCTTTGTCCAAAAGGCCTTCTTGTTTGGATACGTCAGAAGTCAATGGAAGCTTGTTTACCATGAACGAACATCGAGTATCTTGACATTAACAAACAAAAAAGCAATCATGATTCTAAAAGAAATAAAAAGAAAGAGTGTGATGGTGGAGAAATTTTGTTGTTTTGCGTAGAAGTTTGGGAATTCAAGCTGTAACTTCAATTATTTAGCACAATCTTAGTCATATTGCACAACTTTTTGTTATTTTAATACTATATCCGAACGACTAAAGGCACAACCATCAAACTTATATCTTGTTTAATTATGTATGTAAATTTATTTCATAAATGAGTTTTGTGAGATTAATATCATCAAATATAATGAAATTGTTGGGGAAGTTTAAGGGCAGACCGGTAAGAACAGATTAATGGTTCACGACCACAAGAGATGGATACATCGTATCTCCACCTAAAATTTTAAGATGTTAAATATATAAGTTATCTCTCTTATCTTAGAGCTTATCCATTCAAGTATGAGCTTAACCACTCATTCTTAAAGCCCAACAATAATTAGTTAGATTTTGCTTATATTTTTAATCATCAAATATAACTTATATTTGAGTTCAGAATAAATTCAACAAAAAAATATTTTGTTAAAAAATGAGGTTCAACTTGTTAGAGTTGTCAAAATGTGTCAGCTCAATTGGCCCACATTTTAGTATAGATTGAATCGTACAATTCAAGAAAAAAATAATCACATCTTTTTCGCATAGTGCGATTAGCCTAAATAAAAAATATGAGAAAACATACTAGTCCATTATGCTTTGGGTCAATCCCAAACCATAATCTCCTTGTGGTTTTTGAAAATAAAATGTTAGTAAAAGTTTTATTGATTATTTAATTTAAAAATTATTAATAAAAAATATTTTACATATACAAATTTCATAAACAGAAAACATTTAACCAAAACTTTTAAAATTTAAAGTGTATAAATTATTAATTTAGTTCAACTAAATGAATAAAACTTATGGCTATTTTCTATGGTTTGAGTCTAGTAAGGAATATTATTGGTTGCACTTATCTTTGTTCTACTCTTATTCTAAAACTGTTAATGATCTCATCACTAAGCCCTTCCAATAAATCTCATGTTATGATTCAGTGATTGCTAACATCAAAAAAGTTGTAGAATTTGGATTGGGAAGTGAATCTTTCTCATAGTCTTAGAGAAGGCAATGCATGTACATTTTCTTGTAAAGTTTGGTTTTAGAAATGACATCAAGATGATTTGCAATCTCCTCCTGAAGGCCTTACTTCAGTCAAGTTGATGCCTTATGTTGCATCCGCGACATTAGTCTTTTCTTGCTGTTTTTCTTTTGTTTATCTAGCTTTTGCAATTATGCCAAAAAAAAAAATTGAATAAAATTTGATTTCGTAAAAAACGAATTGAGGCACATATAAGACATCTACAACGGGGTGACTTACCTCTATAAGTCTTGATATCTTATAGGTACTCCCATTGCAGAGAAAACATAAAATAAATGATGCCTATACAAATAATGACTCACATAAACTCTCTCTCTTTGTGGGTTCCACGTGTTTTAATATTAAATATTAAAATGTGCTGAAAGATAATTATTGATAGATGATATAATTTACTATAAGTTCCATTCAAAATATTTGTATTAGATTCTATATCGGATTAGTGCTTATTAAATACTATTATTAAGAAATTAGAAATGAATAATGTGTTGTAAAACTCACTTATTCATTAAAAAATTGAATTATCCATTGTTAACGATCTAAGAAACTATCAGGCCTGAAAGGTGGGCCTAATATAATATATTTTTTATATTATGTATAATATAATTACATATGAGCATTTATCTTTGTTAAAAAAAAAAAAGAGCAATAATTATCTTTCTATACAGGCAAAGTTCAAGCTCGTGTTATACATTGACTTCTGAGTTCTGAAGTTTTGATTCTGAAGAGAGATGGAGAGGTTCCTTTCCTTAGTTTTGAACCTGACATTCATTTTCTTGGGACTGGTTATACCTCTCAAAACCAAAATCTTCTCTCTTCTTGTCTAATAGTACTGCGTATTAGTACCATAAGGGAGAAGACACCTGTGTAGCTAAGCTGACTGATCAGTCTGAGATTATTATACGTCAAAAAACTGTAGTAGTACCACAACCTGTAAGTTTCAGACAATATCAAAATTGACTCATGTTACTATATACATACTAGGGGTGTTCAAAACCGAATCAATCCAATAGAAAAATCGTAAACCGAACCAATCCAAACTGAAACCGTAAAAAACCGCATTTGTTTCGGATGTATTCGGATCGTTTTCTTACTCAACCGCATGGTTTGGTTCGGTTTGCGGTTTTTGTTTTATCAACCGAACCAAACCAAACCAAACCGCAACATACAAAAAACACTAATTAAACATGTGTCACATAGACCAATATTCATAAAAACTCAATGGAAACTTTTATAAAATGACAAAAAAAAATTCTCTTGTTAAGTTTCTTCTTAACTTTTTATTTCAAATATATGTTTATGTGTTACTTGAACTTTTAGAGAATGATAAAATCTTAGTATTTGCATTTCTTACATAATAAGATTATTTTTTGCACACGTTTTTAATTTGGTTTATGTTGTTGAGAATATTGCTGAAAATTTGATGTGTTTTAGCTATTTAACTTGATTTTAATATTGAAAATAAAAAATTGTATTGGCTCGATAAAAACCGCACAAACCGATCCAACCCAAACCGCATTGGTTTGGTTCGGATTTTACTTTAGAAGTCAACCGAACCAAACCAAACCGCATGCTTTTTTATCTTGCGGTTCGGATTACTTTTAGCTTCAAAACCGAACCAAACCGCACCGCGAACACCCCTAATACATACAACTCCCGTTTTATAACTAAAAGAAAGTTAGGTTAACAAAAAATTAATGTATCTGATTTAAATTTAGATTAAATAAATTAATTTTAGTTGATTTTATAAAGACTAAAAATATAAGAGTTAACTATGTTTTTTGTCTCTACAAATATACACACTTTTCGTTTTAGTTCCTATAAAATTTTCCTTCAACTTTTAGTCTTTATAAAATTTTCAATCACTACTTTTGGTCCATATTTTGAAGTCAATTTTTGTATTTTTTTTTAATGAAATTGTGCATAAATGTGTAGAATATTGTAAAAATCTCTCTAAAAAGATTAGAATTTTTTTAACAAAACATAAATTAAAATATGAATTTTTAACCACAAAAGCATATAAAAATTCATATTTAATGCATATTTTGTTAAAAAATTCTAATTTTTTTTGGAGAGATTCTTATAATATTATAAATTTTTATGCAAAATTTTATTCAAAAATGTGAATTCTACATATGAGTTTATTTAAAGAAGAGACCAAAAGTGAAGATGAAAAACTTTTGGAGACTAAACATTGAAGAAAAAATTTAGAGGGATTAAAACGAAATGTTGACATATTTATATAGACCAAAAACATATTTAACCCAAAATATAATATGTGACAAAAATGATAGAAAATATAATATGTGACAAAATTATCTGACATTTATCATATTTTTACGTATGAGAGGAGCTAACATTTGCCATACCAAATTAAATTATTATCTATCGCGAATGCTTCAAAGAGTGGGTAGTTGAAAGAAAATTTTACATCAGCAGTCCAATATCTAAGAAAATATTTGTGGGGAACCAAGATGAAATAGATAAGAAATTAATCATGATTCGATTAAATTTGTAAATGTACAATACGCACAAAATAAATTCAATACAGTAAGTATTTTTTTCATACGAATTCGACAAGATGATATAAAATTAATTTGGGAAAAATAAACTTTGTATATAACTTTTTCATTTTCTATATAGTTTTTCATTTTATGTAAATAGATTTCTTCACTATATTTTTAACAGATAAATAAAGTAAATAGTTTTCTACACTAAAATAGATAAATAAATTTCATAGGTCCCTTTAACCCAATATAAATCATATTCGAGACACCGAAGAAAATTAAATATGGATATCTCTCAATTGTTTCATCCGACTCCGTTGACGAAGCATATAATGTTTAAGAATATGTTATTTGTCGTTTTTTTGTAAATTGGATATCCTCCGTGCAAAACTGCAGAGACTAATTCCTTATATTTTTTTAGACCCAAATGTGCAGCAGACTCTCTCTAAGAGTTTTAACGTTGACGCATGTCCAATGCTAAATTCAAACCTATAATCTTAGTTAAGCTAGAATTTTATAAAGGCTCCCATAGAGAATATATATAGGTATACTAACAAAATAAACCTTGGTGGTATCCATTGTACCTATGTACAATTGGGTTCCTATGTAGTCGGAGGGTTCAAGGCCATCCCATCAAAATCGGATGATTCAGATTTCAACATCAAAATCTCATATGAAATAAAAAGAAAAAAATGTCTTGGGATATGAACCATTTGATCAAGATCTACAACCCTGACTGAATCTGATCCAATTCCCTATCTACCACCTCTTGGCTACGCCAAATGAGAGAGTTGTCAGGAACTCTTCATAAAAAT
This sequence comes from Medicago ruthenica, assembly GCA_018208015.1. Taxonomy (NCBI): domain Eukaryota; kingdom Viridiplantae; phylum Streptophyta; class Magnoliopsida; order Fabales; family Fabaceae; genus Medicago; species Medicago ruthenica. The sequence continues at coordinate 96,349,078 of CM031372.1, read as the reverse complement.
TAGTTTTGTAAGTGTAGTGGAAAACCAGAATTTTACGAAAATTGTGGGGTAGAGATCAAATTTGAGGGTATGAAGTAAACAAATTTCAAGCTGGAGCTCGGCCGAGTTGTATACTTTTTATGGAATAGGCCCAATAGATGATCGGGCCTCATTTTTGCACACTTAAAAGTTTGATTTTTTGCTTTATATATTAATTTAGGCTTTAATTTTTTTTTTCAAAAAAGAGATATATTTTTTTAAGGAAAAAAAAGAGATAGTTATATATTGGAATTATTAATTTCTCGAAAGTCAACAATCAAAGTCATACCTTTCAGAGATATACAATATATATATATATAGCAATGTCAAAGTTAGCTTATCGTAGAAACAACCACATAGATATGATGTTTTTCTTTTATTTTTATAATAACATAGATTTGATGGTTGCTATTTTAAAAGGAAAAATTGAAATATACCCAAAGGAAAAAAAACAAAATCACAACACAAAAATATTGTGGAGTCGTTCGGGCGAGTATAACTGAGTTGATAGGGACAATGTATTGTAATATGCAGAAGTCGTAGTTCAAACCTCAATTGTCACACTTGTTCACCTTAAATATAAATTTTAGCTACTAAGCTACTTGACAATAAAAAAACATTGCGGAGTCTCATAAAAATGAATTTTCTCAAGTTTTTCTTCTCATGTTTCTTATGTGTTATCAATCTCGTAAACGTCATCAATTGGTTGTGGCTGATATACCATGATTCACCTACTTGACTCTTACCATATGCTGACTGTAGGCCTATTATCGAGATCCATGATCCATAAACCGGGCAGAATAAGTCACTTAGACGATGTGAATGTATGTGCCATGTTCGACGTAGGGTAACAAAACATGATAATTATATGGAGGGAGTGTAACAACAACTCCCCGAGTGCGGTGGCCATGATCAGGCCCAATACAAGGAAGGTGGTTTCTACCTCACCTTTATATATACTAGACTCTAACCCGTGCGATGTACGAGTTTTGTAGAGTTTCATATATAACTATCAAATCGTACGATGCACGGATTTTGTAGAGTTTCATATATAAGTATCAAACTGGTTGTATTATTAATTTTAGAGTTACATTCAAAGTCAGAGAAACAATCAAACTAAGTGATGACTGAGAGTGATCGACATGCAAAATCTAAAAAAAGTAAATTAGAAATATTCAGTTTGAATCAACAAAAATGAATATGGAATGAAAGTCATAAATTAAATTCTGTGAAAGTAATCAAACGTGAAAATAAGCACAATAAAAATGATAAATCATAGAAAATACTTTAATAAAAAGAAAACAATATACAAAAGTTTGCAAGGGCTGCTAAATCTATAAAAAAAGAAAAAGAACTGATATGTGGTAACATAAAGAAAAAAGAATAATGAAAAGGAATTGCTAAAAAAATGAAAAGGAACTGGTATGTAGTAACTAAAAGAAAATAAATAATGAAAAGGAACAGCTATCAGAAAAGGCTAACCGCAAGAGCTGCTAAATCTATAAAAATGAAAAATGAAAAGTAATTGCTATCAGAAAAGGAACCGCCAATAATGAAAAGAAACTGCTATCGAAAAAAGAACCGTTAAGGTGTTAGTGACTTAAAAAAAAGGCCTTTAGGATTGCATATCCATTTTAGAAGCAATAATATTTCAATAAAAAACATCAGTACTTTGGTGGTAAGAGTTGTGAATTGGAAGCATGAGGTATCTGGTTCGATACCCACCAAGAGTTTTTTTCATAAATTTTTTCAAAACTAAAAATTATGGCTAATAATTAGGGTTAGGGCAACACTACTTAACATTTACTCCCTCCGTCCCAAATTGTATGTCGCTTTAGAGAAAAAAAATTGTCCCAAATTATATGTCGCTTTACAATACCAATGAAACATTAATGTTATTTTTCCTATTATATCCTTAACTATTTATTATTCTATATTTTTTCAATTCTTTAATTTATCTTTCCCATACCATTTATTAAGGACAATTTTGTAAAACAACTCATAATATCTCTTTCCCACACAAAATTAATTGTATTTCTTAATACGCGTGAAATGCCCAAAACGTCATACAATTTGGGACGGAGGGAGTAGTATTATAAAAAAAAAGAATAATGAAAAGGAATTGCTAAAAAAATGAAAAGGACTTGCTATGTAGTAACTAAAAGAAAACAAATAATGAAAAAGAACAACTATCAGAAAAGGCTAACCGCAAGAGCTGCTAAATCTATAAAAATGAAAAGTAACTACTATCAGAAAAGGAACCGCCAATAATGAAAAGAAACTGCTATCGAAAAAGAAACCTTCAAGGTGTTAGTGGCTTAAAAAAAGGCATTTAGGATTGCATATCCATTTTAGAAGCAATAATATTTCAATAAAAAACATCAGTACTTTGGTGGTAAGAGTTGTGAACTGGAAGCATGAGGTACCTGGCTCGATCACCACCAAGAGTTTTTTCATAATTTTTTTTCAAAACTAATAATTAGGGCTAATCATTAGGGTTAGGGCAACACTACTTAACATTTAGTATTATAAAAAAAATAATGAAAAGGAATTGCTAAAAAAAAGAAAAGGAACTGCTACGTAGTAACTAAAAGAAAACAAATAATGAAAAGGAACAGCTATCAGAAAAGGCTAACCGCAAGAACTGCTAAATCTATAAAAATGAAAAGCAACTGCTATCAGAATAGGAACCGCCAATAATGAAAAGAAATTGCTATCGAAAAAGGAACCGTCAAGGTGTTAGTGGCTTAAAAAAAGGCCTTTAGGATTGCATATCCATTTTAGAAACAATACTATTTCAATAAAAACATCAGTACTTTGGTGGTAAGAGTTGGGAATTGGAAGCATGAGGTACCTGGTTCGATCACCACCAAGAGTTTTTTCCATAAATTTTTTTCAAAACTAAAAATTATGGTTAATCATTAGGGTTAGGGCAACACTACTTAACATTTAGTATTATAAAAAAAAAAGAATAATGAAAAGAAATTGCTAAAAAAATGAAAAGGAAGTGTCATGTAGTAACTAAAAGAAAACAAATAATAAAAAGGAACAGCTATCAGAAACCGTCAAGGTGTTAGTGGCTTAAAAAAGGTCTTTAGGATTGCATATCCATTTTAGAAGCAGTAATATTTCAATAAAAAACATCAGTACTTTGGTGGTAAGAGTTGTGAATTGGGAGTATGAGGTACCTGGTTCGATCCCCACCAAGAGTTTCTATAAAATATTATAAAGATGTCTAAAGACAGAAACCCTAGGGGACACACACTTTTTACACCCTAATCACAAACTCTTAGACTTTCACCACGACATATTGTCGATAAGATACTCATTTACATATTTAGCAAGAACAATCCCTTATCCACTTTTCCCTACAAAACAATTATTTTTTGTCCTTTTTTTAAGACTATAAACGTATAGTTTTTAATTTGTAGGGACTGCAAAATGGATACAAGAGACTAAAAATGAAGTATGTGAATTTTCTAGGATTTAGAAACATATTTAACAATATGTTTTATTAAAATGTAAATAGAACAACGGTACAAGTTGTACCACTATATACTTTATCAACAGAAAGAACGTTGTACCAACTATAGTATATTTCAATAAAGCATGATTTGCATCAGCATCATCCAATACACCTCACGCACTCTTGATATTAACATGCAATAAAAAAAATCAAAATATAACACCAAGCTTTACTTTGTTCTAATACTAAAAACGAAGTATCACGTGAGCTTAACTCAGTTGATACAGATATTTCATATTATATATATGGGTCGGGTTTGAATCCCGTACATCCCACTTTCCTCCATAGGACCAGCAATAAAAATAACACCACAAATTTGTGAACATGACAACTCTCTCTCAAAAAAAGTATTCATTTCTACACCTAACCGCAACTTATTTTGCATCAAAATCCTTGTCTACATCACAAAAATGGCATTGCACTTATACCCGCAACTCAAACCTCCATCTTCACTCCAACTCAAAGATTTTCCCACAGTTTTTTATGATCTAAACTGCTTTATGATATATTTACCGCCATTTTTGCAATACATATAGATGAAATGTAATTATAAAATAATAAGTATGAGGAAAATATTTTTTCTATGCGCGCAAATTCTAATACATATTATAAAAAAAATCATTGTTGACAATAAACTTCCTGACATAAAATGATATTACATTTTTTTCTAAATCGAATTATCTACAATATATACAAATAAAATGTTAATTTTCTTTTGTGTTTAGTTTATGTTTTTAATATTTCAAATATTTTTGTTGATATACTCAAATCATTTGAAATGTTTTTTTTTTGAGTCAAATGTTAGTTTTGTATATTACTCCCTCCGTTCCTTTTTAATTGTCACTTTTGAAGAAAAAATTTGTTCCTTTTTAACTGTCACTTTCAAAGTTCAATGCAACTTTAAATAATGTTTTACCAATTTTATCCTTAGTTATTTATTACGGAGAGAGAAACATATGAGATGATATATTAAATGAATAAGGTTATTATAGTAAAAGTATAAATTATTGTATCAAAAGTAGTGACATTTATTAATTGTCTTGGTTTGTGTAAAATGTCAAAAAGTGACAATTAAAAAGGAACGGAGGTAGTAGTTAATTATGTACTAATAATATACTCTAAAATTGCATAAAATTGATATGAATGTAAATAATTAAGATTTTGTCAAAAACAGTGAAAAGTTAAGATTTAATATAGGTCACCTATCAATAGAATTCAACATATCAATACTTTTTATCTGTAAAAGTCAACTGTGGATATTTATTCATTTCATAAAAAAAAATATCCATATGGAGTTAAAAAAAAAAAAGGAAGAAAGTTAAAGTCAAATCGGAAATAAATAAAATGGAAAAAAATCTTCAATTTTTGAGATAAAAAAAATCCTTCCACGTGTTTCCCTCATTTTCAGCTTGTCAGATTAATCTCATACACTAGAATACAAAGTACAAACACCCCATCATCACCAAAGTACCAGAAAATCTCTGTTTCTTCAAAACCAAAACCAAAAAGCGATTTTCGAAAAAGTGCTTTTCCAATGCAGAGATCAGGTTACGGTTCTGATGGAATATACAGGTCCTTAAGACCTTCCCTTATCTTACCAAAAAATCCAAACACCTCTCTCGTAACACACCTCTTCAACAAAGTCGCTTCTTCCCCAAACAAAACCGCTCTTATAGATGCCGACTCTTCCCAGACACTAACCTTTGCTCAATTAAAATCCCTTACAATTAAACTCGCACACTCTTTAATTAAAATCGGTTTAACCAAAAACGACGTCGTTCTCTTCCTCGCTCCTAATAGTTATCTCTACCCTGTTTTCTTCCTCGCCGTTGCTTCCATCGGCGCCGTCGCTTCTACCGTCAATCCGCAATACACCACCGTCGAAGTTTCAAAACAAGCTAAAGATTCAAATCCGAAACTCATCATCACCGTCGCTGAATTATGGAACAAAGTGGATCATCTCAACCTCCCCGCCGTTTTTCTCAATTCCTCCGGCGTTGCAACGCCGGAGACAGTTAGGAGTTTCGAATCGTTCGTGAAAATTGGCGAATCAGCAACCGAATTTCCGAAAATTGACTTGAAACAAACGGATACGGCGGCGCTGTTATATTCCTCCGGTACTACCGGTGTAAGCAAAGGAGTGATTCTAACTCACCAGAATTTCATTGCTTCTGCTGCAATGATTTCGATGGACGATGAATTGAACGGTGAAATCAACGACGTGTATCTCGTTGTTCTTCCAATGTTTCATGTGTTTGGACTAGCGGTGATAACGTATTCGCAACTTCAGAGAGGGAATGCGATTGTTTCGTTGAAGCGGTTTGAGTTTGAAGTGGTTTTGAAAACGATTGAGAAGTTTAGGGTTACGAGATTGTGGATTGTGCCACCGATTGTACTTGCTCTAGCGAAACATGGTGTGGTTGATAAGTATGATCTTTCGAGTTTGAAGTATATTGGTTCTGGTGCTGCTCCTCTTGGGAAAGAGTTGATGGAAGAGTGTGCTAAGCGCTTTCCTCATGCTATTATTTCTCAGGTCCATTCTCTTAAAAGTTAAATCATAAGTTTAAGATGATTAATGTGATTGAATATTTAATTCTAGCTTTTGTGTCAAAATTTAGGTAATTAAGGCTCTGTCTGAAAAAAAAAATAGCGGATAACTTATACTCCCTCCGTCCCAAATTGTACGTCGGTTTGAAAAAAAAAAAAAATTGTCTCAAATTATATGTCGTTTTACAATACCAATGAAATATTAATTTTTTCTTTTTCTATAATATCCTTAACTATTTATTACTCTCTCTTCTTTCAATTCTTTAATTTATTTTTCACATATCATTTATTAAGGACAATTTTGTAAAATAACTCATAATATCTCTTTCCGACACAAAATTAATTATATTTCTTAATACGTGTGAAATGCCCAAAACGTCATACAATTTGGGACGGAGGGAGTAGCAGGTTAGCGGTTTTTTTGACAAGAGGTTAGCGGTTGAATTAGCTTAAAAATATAAAATGACAAAAATAATATGTTTTTAATTAATATTTAATTTTTTTTTTTAAGTAAGATGACATGGGTAAAATTGGGAGATAAAATGTTAAAAGCTATAAGCTAATTGAAATAGCTTATCAAAATAAGATATAAGGTAGTAAGAATAAGCTTTAAGCTCATGAGAATAAAATGTTACCGAATGAGCCTTTTTTGTCTTATGAATTTATAAGCTGTAAACTGAAAATCTGGCATTTCCAATCAAAATCTAAATTTCAAACAAATTGATAGAAGTTGTGTTTGGATAAACAATTTATTTTGTAACTTATAGCATAAAGGATTATGATATAATTGCATACGAATAAGTTATTTCTATTACACAAGATAAATAAAGTCAAACTGTTTTCATATAATCTATAATCCTTTTTTCACAAGATATCCTGAATACCTTTTGAAAATAAGTTGAAAACAGATTTTGACATGTCATATAAGCTATTTTCATTAAGTTCTCTGAAACAGTATCACAAGTGCTTATGCCAATAGATATACTCATGCCATGCAAATCTTAATAGGCCTTGATCCTTCAATTTGAGAGGCTCAATTGGTGATGTACTCAATTTGATTATTTTGTGCATCTTTGGTTTTGGAAAAAAAATGATTTTGTTTTGTGGGATATTTTGATTATGACTGGAAGTAATTTGAACATAAAATAAGCTAGTTATGTGTGATTTTTGTGGTTTCAGGGCTATGGTATGACTGAAACGTGTGGGATTGTTTCTGTGGAGAATACTAGAATGGGGATTCGGCATACTGGCTCAGCTGGAATGCTTGTTGCGGGAGTGGAAGCCCAAATTGTCAGTGTGGATACACTGAAGCCACTCCCACCTGGACAGCTCGGGGAGATATGGGTGCGGGGTCCTAATATGATGCCAGGTACACTGCAATGTAGCATATGTGCATGAAATTTCCTCCATATGAATAGGAAGTGGTTTATTTTTTGGTACATTGCCAATGATAATTGAATTCCCTAGGCTAGACAGGTTAAACATAACTGGAATAATATTTTACTCTGGTTCGATTCTTCCTATTTTGTTCTCAGCTGATCCAGCTTAACTTGGTCTGCTTTGACAACTCTTGTGCTAAATTACTTGTTTGACCTGTTTTGGGCAATTCTGCTGACAGAATCTATCCGTCTTGACAGAAATGTTAGTAGTTATATTGGCAAGATTAAGCATCAGATGTTTGAACAATAGTTCTGCATAGTGCTTTGCCTTTTCTTCCTGATGTGCATAGATACATGGTGTGATTAAATAACCTTACTTCCATTCCATGTTTTTGCCTTCTGAATGTAAAAAGTGTGACACAGCTGTTGATACATGCTATACTCATCCCCCGATGTTATCATCAATTGAATGATGCTTTTTCTCAAGTAGTTTGCTCGTGCTGGTATAGAGCTGTCGTATAGAGCATTTAAGCTCTGTTTAGGAAATTCAATATATATTTACAAGTAATTTTCTTTTGAACACCGCATACGGATTTAGCAGATATCAAATTTAAAATATATAAAAAAAAAAGGCTTGCTTATTAGTTATTACCGGTGACTGGAAGCAGATTTCTTATGTGATTTATGGAAATGCATCTCAATGGCTTTGTGGTGTTTCCTATACTTTAAACTGTTTATAGTATGGTTGCGATTCCTTTCTTTACTTCATATATAGTTTGTCATTGATTCATATTATGTAGGCTCATTTCCAAAATGCAATTTATTGAACTAATACTTAATTTTTCAGGTTATTACAACAATCCACAGGCCACAAGATTGACTATAGATGAAAAAGGGTGGGTACATACGGGAGATCTTGGATATTTTGATGAGGATGGAAATCTTTTTGTCGTTGACCGTATCAAAGAACTGATCAAGTATAAAGGGTTCCAGGTATGTAATTCAAATGTCATGTCAATCCTGATAGATGAATGTAAAATGTGTAACATGACATACGTACATGCCAATTTCAACTGAAATTGCTGTCAGGTTTAGTGTGATATTCTGGGATTGAGGTGCATTTAACATATGTGAAATACCAAACTAATTGTATCAGAAAGTCGGGTATTGTAACTTCAGACCAGCATAATGTGTATGCTGCTCAGTGTGTTTAATTATTTTGTTTATAACCCTCGTGGTTATACTTGATGAAGAATATTTATGATCAGGGGCTGTCATCTGACTGAATTGTTTTCCATTTTCTTCATCCCTGTCTTAGGTTGCACCAGCAGAACTTGAAGGGCTTCTTGTTTCTCATCCTGAAATACTTGATGCCGTTGTCATTCCGTAAGTCTCCCTTATGTTATCGTTATTCCATTTTACCAACGCAAGAAACACATCTCATGTTTTCAGTAATTGGGATTCTTAGTTAAGCTACTTCTGTTCTGTAGATTTCCTGATGCCGAAGCTGGTGAGGTTCCGGTTGCCTATGTTGTGCGATCACCCAATAGCTCACTAACCGAGGAAGATATCCAAAAGTTTATTGCTGATCAGGTAAGATAATGGACAAACTTGGTCTCTGACCTCACATGACATTATGATAGTGATAAACTAACACAAAATCATAAGAAAAACCCAGTTAGGTAAAATTTAAAATTGGCATGAAATTCATACATAAGCCTTTTTAGCTTAACATTAATCTTGTTTGCATGTTTCCACTGCTGGCCAATTATCTCATCTGACCTACTTGTCTCTGCATTTTTCGGCTGTCACTTATTTTTGTATTTGTTTGCAGGTAGCACCTTTCAAAAGACTGCGAAGGGTAACATTTATCAACACTGTTCCAAAAACAGCATCAGGAAAAATTCTGAGAAGAGAGCTTATTGACAAAGCACGATCCAAAATATAAGATCACATTTGTTTTCTATTTCTAAAACCATTTTATCATCTAAAAAAAACATTTTAAGGGTCCAGTAAAAAGCCCATTTTAATAAGTTCTGTGATAGAACGCAAATTGTAAATCGTATAGGTATAATAAAAAGCAGAAGTTTGGACCACTGTGTGGAAGAAAACAACTATTAATCAATTGAAGAGATTGATGAAAATTTGAATGACACTCGTGTGGTTAAGAAAACTATGGACCACTTCAAAATTTGATCTTGTCGTGGTTATTGAACAATCTCATGATTTAGAGGCCATGAATATCAACGAGTACAAGAATATCTACAAGTTTATGAGAAATGACATCACATAGTCTCAGTTCTCGTTCTCTAAACCCAAAGTAACTTGATTCCGGTGAGAGACCGATATAGGCAACGATGGCGGAAAGTACTTCGGTACGGTGACGATAAGTCTTCGCGGTGTCTGTATTGAAACTAAGGAGTGTGTAAAGTGTGGGAAAAATGAATCATACTTGGGGTGAAGTTAAGTCATCCTTATATAGGCGTGTGTGAGAATAATTGCTTCTGTGAAATAAGACACCTGATTAGGAGGCGGTTAGAGGACACGTGTATGGTGTCTGATGCACGGGGGCGTGCTTCGGTGAGGTAAGGTTCACTGATGTTGGCGTATTCCTTCAGGTGACGCGTCTTAGTCCGGTGGACGTTTGGTCCACATGTCAGTGTTGGATTGACCTTCTGGCCGGTCCACAACAATTGCCCCCCAAGCCGTTGATGCCTTTATGGCGCAATGGCTTAATCATGCGAGGTAATCTACCAAGGCGCTCTCAAATATAAGGCGCCCTCGAGAGTCAGGAAGTTTCTTCGCCTTTCCGTGCAGGAGATGATGGCGCCCTGGCTCGGTGAGTGGGAGTAGTTGGAATTTAATGCCTTGAACTGAAATGTTTTGGATGTGATGGTTGTTCAGTTTTGCTTTCCACATGTCAGCTTCGTCGGTCACATGCGCGTTTGGGAAGTGCCTTACGCGTGTGCTACTTGAGTATGCTTCGTTGCTCGAGGTTGTTTCACAGTCGTTGGATCACGACTTTCTAGTTTTCCTTCATCTAGACCGTTGATTCGGATGGTCCAGAGCCTATTTAAGGAGGGAAACTTCTTTCTTTCTTTCCTCACGCTTTATAACCTTTCGATATGTTTGAGGGATTTCCTCTTCTTCCTCTAAACTTTCCCTGAATCCTTTGCTATTTGTTTTTCCCTTGTCTTCTTTTCCTTTTCGCATCTTTCCCTTTATCCTTTTTGGGTCAAGGGAGAAAGATGGGTGTTTGTTCTATGAATTCTGGAAATCTGATGGATTCATCATCAAGTGGCCCTCAGCTCCCTCGCGGTTATCAGAGTACTGATTCTGGTGAATGTTGTCGTCGTTTTGGAGTTGGTACTGGCTTTTCTTTGATACCTTTGGGGAACCACTATGCAATTATTGACCTCGATGGCGATATTCCATGCTTTGAGATGAAGGTGTTTCTCGCCAAGTTGCTCATCGTAGGAGCTTGGCCATGTGTGTCTGATGGGGAGATACACGTTGGGGCTGAGAAAACTAGGTTGATCAAGAAACTTGCCAAGATTAAGGAAGAACAGGGGCTCATGGCTGAGGCTGCTGATTTGATGCAAGTTCAATTGTGTCTTGCCCGCCAGGATTGCGTACGCGTGCAACTATTAAGAATGATAAGTCCCAGAGCATTTGAAGATTGGCAGAGTCGCTTCAAGATCCAGTATCCAGAATCATCCAGTTTGCTCTTAATGTTAACAATTATGCCTGTTTACAGCCAGACATAGCTCTCGTCCTGCGATGATCAAGGTTGACTTGCTGGAGCAAGCACACTCGTTAGCTTTTGCTTTTATTTGTATATGTAAATTCCGTTGTCGCAATCCCTCTTGTAACGATTTGAACGTTTTAATGAAAAGAGGCCTTTTTGGTTTATCTATTGTCTTGACTTGTTCTTCTGACGCCGTGTTTGCATTTTGTTTCATGCCGCGTTTGTGTTTTCTTCACGCCCGAGGGAACATGACCGACCAAGGTTTAGTCCCCCCCCCCCCCTTAAAGGGCGTATAGGGGGCAAGACACTCTACATGAAGGGTGGCTAGCCTTTAGGCGGGTCTGCCACGTTTGTTTAGGCTTTCATTCCGCTTAATAGCAGAAGTCATGCCAACTGTTTAGTCCTTGGCGGTTGTTTAGGCCATTACTCCGCTTAAGAGCGGAAACCATGACAATCGTTCGCCTTTAAGGATGCTTCTCCTGTAGGTTTAGGATTTTCGATCCTGTCAACCAAAGAATTTAACAAATGTATTTCTTTTGAGAGAAACACGCTCATTTTATTAATATCACGAAACATATTTACAATGTGTCCTATGTGTGGACTTCAAAATTTGAAATACAAACGTAAAATTTGAATCAGAGACTATTGATACTTAGCTATAATAGCGCTTGAGCTTGTCTGCATTCCACGTCCTTGGGATTGGGGCGCTGTCCAGAGTCTTCAGAGTGTAGGCGCATGTTTTGGTGCTGGCGCTGACTCTGTACGATCCCTCCCAGTTTCCGACCAATTTCCCTTCTCGAGAGTTTCGCCCGCCCACGTCTGCACGCCTTAGGACGAGATCTCCCGCATTGAAGTCCCTCAGCTTCACCTTTCGATTGTACCTGGTTGTCGTGGCCTGCTTGACGACGACTTTGGTTAAGACGGCGAAATTCCTCGACTCATCAATGAAATCAAGCTCTTCTAATATCGCTTCGGTATTAGCGGTTTGGTTAAGCGGGTGCGCCGTTCTCTAGCTCAGCTCTTTTACCTCGACTGGTATTACTACCTCGGTTCCGTAAGTGAGATGGAAAGGAGTTTCTCCGGTAGTTGAGTGTGGCGTGGTGCGGTACACCCACAGGACATGTGGGATTTCCTCCGGCCAGCTTCCCTTTGCTTCTTCCAATCTTATTTTCAGCCCCTTAAGGTGGACTCTGTTGGCGGACTCTGCTTGTTCGTTTGTCTGGGGGTGTTCTACTGAAGTGAAATGTTGCTTGATGTTTAGCTCATCTAAGGGCGTCCTTGTCTTTTTGTCGGCAAACTCGGTGCCGTTATCAATTACCACGGAATGGGGCAAGCCAAACCTGGACAATATGTTCTTTTTAAAGAACTTGATAGAGTTTGTCGTTGTTATCCGGACCAGCGGCTCCGCCTCGATCCACTTGGTGAAGTAGTCTACGGCGACGATCAACAATTTCACTTGGCCAGCCCCCTTCCGGAAAATTCCCAAGAGATCCATCCCCCACCTTGCAAAGGGCCAAGGTGTGGTGAGGGCGTCGAGTTCCGAGGAAGGAGCGTTGAAAACGTCTCCGTGTCTCTGACACTTATCACATTTTTTTACGTATTCCATGAAGCTACTTTTCATCGTGGGCCAGAAGTAGCCCGCTATGAGGACTTTCCTCGCTAGAGAGCTCCCCCCAAGATGTTAGCCGGCGATACCTTCATGGACCTTAGCCAACCGCAACGCATAAGTGGCCTCACTAGGATCAAGGCATTGCATGAGTGGAGTAGAGAACCCTCTTTTGAACAATCTTCCTTCAATGATAGTGTGCTTGCAAACTCTTCGCTTGATCGCTTTGGCCTCAACAGGGTCTGCTGATAGTTTTCCTTCTTCGACGTACGCTTTGATAGGCATCATCACCGTCGTCTGGGCGGCCTCGCTCACTGCCGACACAATTTTTACACTTCTCTCGTAGCTAGGCTTCTCGAGCGTTTCTTGTACGAAAGAGTGATTTATTCCCGTTAACCGTGTGCTAGCCAGTTTGGATTGAACATCCGCCCGAGTGTTTTGTTCTCTGGGGATGTGAATGATTTCTTCGAAGTCAAACTCGTTGATTTTTTCCTTGACGGTCACTAGGTATTTTTGTAGCAATACATCATTCACATGTGCTTCTCCCCTTACTTGGGATACCACCAGTTGGGAATCCGTCTTTATTTGAACCTCTTTGGCGCCGAGATCTTGGGCGAGGTTTAGTGTTGCTACCACCGCCTCATACTTCACCTGGTAGTTCGTAGCTGAGAAGCCGAATCGAAGGGGTAACTCTACTGCCAACCCTTCTGCACACGCTGTTTGTCTTCATTCCCATTTCCAAATTGCTTGTTTTTTAGCGCCTCTTTAGCTAGTCTCTTCTCTTCGTAGTTGATGTATGGTTGAACGCGCGTCAACAGGTCGCTGGTGTCTTTTACCGCCCTGAGGCCCAACTCTTCTTTGAACTTACAATCATTGCGGAGGTTGTTTTCGAAGATAAATCATTTCAATCTGTCTTGCGCGTCATGGAACTCCACGCCTTCACGAGTGAACCTCTCAACGTACTCCCTCAGGGTTTCTTTCTTTTCTTGAACAAGTGTTTAGCATGGTCGTGGTTTTTGGTTGCTTCCGCCTCGTAGTGAAGTGAGAGGTGAACTCTTCACACAGCTTTCCTCAGGAATTGATGGAATTGTCTTCTAGTCCCTTGAACCTTGTCATGGCGGCACCCTTCAGTGTTAGGACAAACAATTTGCATTTTACCGCTCCCCGCTCGTGGTGGTATCTGAGGACGATATATATGTGTTCCACGTGTTCGTCAGGGTCTGTAGTACCGTCGTATGTTTCTAGCTTGGGCAACTTTGCAAAAACACGAGGGATGGGATACTCCATTATCTTCTTGGTGAACTGACCCTTCCGGTGACTCCTGCGGTTGCACTTTGGAGAGTAATAATCCTTCTTCCGGTGGTTTCGGTGTGGAAGAGAGCATTTCCTTCCGTGGTGACCGCAGTGAGGACGACAAGGAGAATAACTGCTGCTTCCTTTATCGGAATCGTCTTGAGGTCTTCCGCCGCCTTTCTGGCAGTTTGCGGGAACGGAAACAACATTGTCAACCACTACCGATGTACTGTGACATTGATTTCGCTGAGCAACTTTTATTTGCGTAGTGATTTTCGTCGGAATCTTCTCTTGATTCTTCTCAACGCGTTTATGCCTAGTGCTTTGTTGCTGGAGTAGATCCACCAGATTCGTCAAGAGTTTGTTCATTTCTGGCGGCGGAGGAAGAGGAACGTCCTCCGTGCGTGGAGGAGGTGGAGGAAGAGGAACATCCTCCGCGCGCGGAAGAGGCGGAGGAGGAATCAGCGTCGCTTCCATTGCTGTGGATGGACGAGTGTTGATCGTTGCGTCGAGAACAACGTCATTCGCGTTTCCTTCTCGATTCACCGGTTCAAGAACCGTAATTGCTTGATCTTGGAGGATTTGGATCATAGGACGTGACTCATGTGCGGTGGAGGAGCGACTCGTGGCAGTTCTCCTACGAGTTCCGGCCATTTCTTTAGAGGATGGAGCATTAACTGTCAACCGTTGCGGTGGAGGAACGTGTAACTGAAAGCGGTTACGACGGAGGAGCGCGTAACAGAAAACGGTTACAGTGGAGGATCGTTAGACCGTGGCGGTTAGCGAACGATCCTCTCCTTCTAACGCCAAATGATCTTGCTGGTGAGTGACCGATAGAGGCAACAGTGGTGAAAAGTGCTCCGGTACGGTGGCGAAGAGTCTTTGCGGTGGAACGATGGGTGCATGCATGCACGTTAGCACTCCAACGCTCAAGTCAGTATTGGAACTGAGAAGGAGTGTGTAAAAATTGTGGGAAAAGTGAATCATACCTTGGGGGTGAAGCTAAGTCGCCTTTATATAAGCGTCTGTGAAAATAACTTCTTCCGTGAAATATGGCGCCTGATTAGGAGGCAGTTAGATGACACATGTATGATGTCTGATGCACGGGGGCGTGCTTCGGTGAGGTAAGGTGCACTGATGTTGGCGTATTCCTTCAGGCGATGCGCCTTAGTTCAGTGGACGTTTGGTCCACGTGTCAGCGTTGGATTGGCTTTCTGACCGGTCCAGAACATAACTCAACTTATAAAATTAATTTTGACATATTAAAATAGACGTCGAATATATACAGAACCTGGTGCTTCGGAGTTTATGGTTGAGTGTGTGGTATATTGAGGTGAGCAGAGACTCAGTGACTCGTAGGCTGGCTGTCCGTAAACGTGTGGGGTGTTGATCCCTCATCAGCAGCATGGACAGCTTTTATTTTTCAATAGAGTGCAAATTGATGGTTGATGATAAGCTGAAGGACAAATATAATTACATTGAATATGGATCTCTTGTGCAACAATGTAGATCTTTGTTGCAATTGTACAAAAATTATCAAGTTGTTTTACTTGACGATCATCAAATGACAATGCCAATGCACAAGATAGAGCATTTATCTCTTAGGTTACTTGCAGTACTTTTGATTGCATTCAAGATTATATCTCTTCTATAATCATTAAGCAATTGCCTTAAGCTTTTTTGAGTAAAAAAATGTACCCAACCAACCATGAATATTTTACTTTTAATGCATTTTTTTAATCAATTTAATTTTACAATATCAAACTTATGTGTGGGAAATCGTCAATTATGTCTCTAATTTATAAAAAGATTTCTTTTTATGCCTCCTCCATATTTGTTTAGACCTTTTAAAATTACGAAATTGTCTTTAATAATACGTCCAATATGTAACAATCGAAGCATCAGATACTTAACTATCAGATGTTCATTGTAAAAGATTTCATTTTGTACCTTCAGTAGATAACTACCGAATGTTCATTTTAAAATTTTTTATTTTGAACATCCGGTAGATGACTACATGATGTTAATTTTAAAAAATTTCATTTTCTACCTCTAGTAGATAACTACCAAATGTTTATCTCGTAACTCAAACCAGTTGAACTACGGATGTCCACATAGGCGAGAGACCAAAATGAATGATATTTTGGTAATCCAAGAGGCTCTTCAAATGTGATAGCTTTTAATGAACTTATCTAAGAAGTCGACATATTTTGTCCACAATGACCTTAGTTTTGAAAAAGCTATGTCTTATGTCTTAAAAGCTGATATGTAGGGGTGTTCACGAATACTAGTCAACCCGCAAACCCGATCACCCAAACCAACTCAACCCGCATTTTAAACCAACCAAATTAAATTCAGGTCCTACCCGAACCAACCTATTCAAATTCAATGTTGTTTAGTTCGTATAGCGGGTTTGATATTATAAATCCACAAACTCATTCCGTTGACATGCCTTTTTATATATAAATCGTAAAGCACAATCCTTACCATAAATCTATTTTTTAATTACAATTATATTTTTATTAATTTTAAAAAATGAAGTCTAAATCTAATTTGAGAGAACTCCTTCATTCATTTAAATTGAGAGACCTCTTGATCCTTTCACTTTTTTTTAGATAATATTGTTGGGGAGTCCGGGGAGCGCGGCAATGAGCTAAACGTCGAAGACCATTAAGAGACTTAGACGCCACATCCTCACCTAAAACCTTAAGGCATTAGGTATATGGGTCCCCTCTATTCCTAGTCGATGTGGGACATAATCACTCACACTTGATTTCCAACAAAATTGTTGGGTTAGATTGTCAAGTTTCTTAAATAAAGAAGGAGTTTAAAAAATATTAGCTATTGGAGAAGTTCCACATCGCTTAGTATGATGAAGTAAGGGGAAGATCAAAGCTATATATTGGACCTAGGTTCTTTGTTTTTAGATGCACCAATCAGTAACACTTTAATCTTATATCTCTGACTTAGTTTAAATATTTGTTTTGTGGAGTGTGGTTGTACTGGGGCATTGGGGTGAGAGTGAAAGAAGTCTATGTGTTGTAAAAAATTTCACATAGTAATATTTTTCTGGTTGTCGGTTTAGACAACGGTCGTGGTTTTTTCTCCGATTTTGGAGTTTCCGCGTTATATTATTGTGTTGCGAATGATTTGTTTTATTCCATTTAATCTTTCATTCCTTGTGTTGACCCAAATTGCTCGATTGAATGATTTATATTTATCATGGCGAGGGATTAATTTTGAAAGAAGATTTTCAATCGATCATGGTTGTGATCTCCCACTTCATCTTGTGTGATATCTTCCTTTATAATTAGTCCCTCACCATGATCGTCTTCGTTCTCCATTGATAAAAGAAGAATTGGAATGCAAGCTCGTGAGTCGTATTAGCAAGACTCTCATAGTGTTTATGAAAAAAAAACTCGCATAGTGTAGGAGAGAAAATCCTGTGTTACATAAATCCATTTATATTTACATTAACCTTGTGTAAAATTATTCGTATTCTATTCTTGAGCTAAGAATCAAATCCATACTTAACTAAAATAGAATAAAAAGAATAAAAAGAACAGTGGGGATTAGTTGGACGGTGTTCGATTTTGAAAGAGTAGCTGTACTAGAAGACAAATGATATACGACGAATATTATGCACCTTAGATATATAAAAAATTGACTACTCATTAACTTGTTTCTAGTGAGAAATTCTTTTTTTTTTTCCATCTGATTCTAAATTGAGTTGCACATTTCTTGATTAGCACTAGAAGTTGCTACTAGATCACGATTTTATAATTGTCATTTAAAATAAAAGATTCCAATTTACTCCATAAGGCTTTTTAGTTAGTATCTAACGAACGTGTTGTTATAAGAGCACATGTGAAGAACTCTACAAATAGATAATATTTATTGATAAAAATTAATTTTAACTTTTTAAGAAATAAATTGACACAACAAAATTTTCATAGAGTTCTTTAACATGTGTCATGTTAGCATTTTCCTAAAAATAAAAACGTAACGATAATGAAGATAAGATAAGGTATAAAAGAAAGAGATAATATTACTTTTAATACATTAACTTTATCAAGTATTGATTTATTAGTTAGAGGATACAAGTGTAAACACGTAACTAATATCACCTAAATTAGAAGTATTTATTTGAGACAAAAAAAATTATTGCAAATATGTAGGAAGTAGTATCTTATTTTGAGACGCAAATTCAACATCAAAATCCGATAACAATTTAGATATACTATACAATTCTAATATGTAGCTAACTACCCTCGATGCATATTTTTTTTTGGACTAAACTACACTCGATACATTATTAATGAATATAATAATACATCGTTACTCGTTAATTATTTACTAAGTAAATTTTTTTGAAGGAATTTACTGAGTATTACTAACTACAATTTTTAGGTATTCAAATATACAAATGCATTCCATCGAAAAACAAAGGCTTAATTCCACTTTTGCCCCCTATCTTTTGTCAATTGTGCGATTTTGCACCCCATCCTTTTTTTTGAGCGATTTTGCACCCTATCATTTACCCCCTTTCTGATTTTGTAGCCCCTCATGTGTTTTTTTGCTGATGTGTACAATTTTGCTGACATGTCCTTGCCATGTGTGTAATTTGCATTTTAAAAAAAAATCAAAATTCATATTAAAATAATTAAAATCAAAATTAAAATTATTTCATTTTAAATATTAATTAAAACATTAAAGAAAATAAAATTAACAAAAAAAAAACTAATCCCCTTTAACCCTTTCTCCCTCACGATCAGCCACCACACTCACTCCTTCTATCTCCTCCCAGAACAACAACAACAACAACAAATCCATCAAGAAGATTACACCAACATGGATTCTGGTTTCATAGAAAACACCAAAGATAGAATCAAAGAAGCTGCTTCTGTTCTTCCAAACATTGGTCAAGGAATTTCACAAGATGCATCTTCATCACATTATAATCTTCATACTCCAAATGCTAAAGAGCTTATTTGTGATGCATATGGTAAATGCAAACACGCAATGGAGAAAGCAAAGGATAAAGCCTCCGAAACAATTGATAAGAAGAGAGATATTGTTTATTCAAACAAAGAAGCAGTGAAAGAAGTTGGTAACAATGTTGTTGATGCAGTTGATAATGCCAAAGAGAAAGTTTATGATAAAGCAAATGATGTTTATGATAATGTTCAAGAATACACAAAAGGGTCATTAGAAAAAGGGAAAGAAATGGGACAAACAGTTAAGGAACATGTTGTTCACAACGTGACCGAGGCGAAAGACGGTGTGAAGAAGTTTGTGTCAGTATCCATGGAGAGGGTTGAATCTTTGATGGGTTTGTTGAATTTGTTGGGTTTTGCAAGTGGTTATGGAATGTGTGTTTGGATCACATTTGTTTCTAGTTATGTTTTGTCTAGGGTTATGCCTAGACAACAATTTGCTGTGGTGCAGAGTAAAGGGGATTAGTTTTTTTTTTGTTAATTTTATTTTCTTTAATGTTTTAATTAAT
This sequence comes from Medicago ruthenica, assembly GCA_018208015.1. Taxonomy (NCBI): domain Eukaryota; kingdom Viridiplantae; phylum Streptophyta; class Magnoliopsida; order Fabales; family Fabaceae; genus Medicago; species Medicago ruthenica. The sequence goes on along the minus strand of CM031372.1, from coordinate 96,329,455 downwards.
ATTTAAAATGAAATAATTTTCATTTTCATTTTAATTATTTTAATATGAATTTTGATTTTTTTTAAAATACAAATTACACACATGGCAAGGACATGTCAGCAAAATTGTACACATCAGCAAAAAAACACATGAGGGGCTACAAAATCAGAAAGGGGGTAAATGATAGGGTGCAAAATCGCTCAAAAAAAAGGATGGGGTGCAAAATCGCACAATTGGTAAAAGATAGGGGGCAAAAGTGGAATTAAGCCAAAAACAAAATACAAATACATCTGTTAGCCATTCAATTTGTGTTCAAATATACATAAAGCATGTGTTTGGTTTTGTGGTGAAAAAAATAATTGATTTTGAATGAAATCATTCTTGAAGAAGTTAGTGGAAACAAAAATTGAAGGCTAAATAAAATGTAGAGGTAAAATCTCCAAATTTTAGCTTCTAATGTATAATCAATTCAAGAAGTGAAATTAATTTTATACCAGAGCAACCATACTTGTCATAGTTTTTTTTGGGTAAATAGACGAAATGTCAATAGTTATTGGGAACCTGCACACATAAGCGGTTGAGTTATATGGTTCAAACTCTGATTACGATGTTCGATCTATCAATTTCAACAATTTTTTTATAAACAATTTCAACATTTTTATGAGTTGAGTTAAGACTTGTGGACATGTTACAATATATATATTCTACCCCTATATAATCAATTATGTCTCCATAACTTGCGTTCAAGTATACACTTAAAAATTATGATTAATAACATCTAAAATAGTCCTTAACTATATTCATGAATTGCAGCACCTTATTATATTCATTAATTATTTAATTAATATAATTAACAAAATATTAAACTACATTAAACATCAAAATCATTGTTGAATTAAGATGTCAAATTTATTTGTCAAAATATCATTTTTCATATCTTATTTTTCAGTAGCTTCGAGCTTGTTAATTTCTAAAATTTTAGAAGCTTCTAAAAAATGTTCAATTTTTTGGGTGAAAAAATATGATCAAAATTCCAAACAAAACATTGAAAGCATATTTTTAGAAAACGGCAATATTTTCAGTAGGTTTTCCCTTAAAAAAAAGGGCAATATTTTCATGTGTTCAGGTGTTAAATTAATTTTCAGTAGGAATTTTAGGACATTTCCAATGGGTAAAAAACCCATGTATTCGATGTAACTATAGGACATTAACCCATGTCAAGTGTTAAATGTGGTTCATTAATTTTAGGACATTTCCAATGGCTTGTTTTATCAGTTAGGGACCACCACCTAATAGCTACCTACCCCATTATTGAGATGAAAATAGTGGGAGGTGGTTAAGAAGGGGAAGCTATGCGTACAAGACCCCTCTCTCTTCTCATTTTTATGGGTATTATTTAAAAAACTTGTATTAAAATAGTTGGTCGTAGAATTCAATGTACGTAACGAGTTTAGGTTCTTTGAACATGATAAAGTTTTCGAGAAATGAGTCATGTTTGTTAAGAAGCTAGGACTGTCCTTGAACATTTGGTTCAAAAAGATGAAGATTCAACGAAGATAGAGAGATTTGTTTCTGGTTTTTCACAAGGGTTGAAAAGGTTTGGAAAGCGAGTGGTTCTGTTTGAAGTTGAAACACATGAGATGAGGGGTTGAACTCTAAAAATGTAAAGTTAATAACGAGACTTATGTTAGAAGGAAATGGATGTTTATCAAATACTAATATTATAAAATTATGAATGAGTGTTGTCTAACCGTGTGACCAACTTTAAAACCTAAATGGAGAAACCCCCTTTAATTAGAAGATTCAAATGATAGAACTTTCAAATCATTAAAATGAAAAATGATTTTAATTATTGAAAGAACTGTTACTATAAGATCATTTTGAATTATTTTTTTCTCATCTACTACCAGTGTTTGTAGATTTTTTTTGTCAATTTTTAGTTATTTATTTAGTACATTTTTCCATTCTAGAGAAGGTGCCTAATCCGTACGTAAATGGAAAAATCTGAATAGAAGATGAAATTGAACTTGATCATGCATAATTGCTTATACATTATACATACACAAACTATATAGGCTGAGAAACAAAAACTGAATCTTTTTCAAGTTATAGGGATGTCTTTAGATCTTGAGAGAGTAATTTTCTCAACTTAGATCTAACTCTCTCCACCATTGTTGCACGTACCATGCAGCTGTTATAGAGGATCTAAGTTCATTGATGTTAAAAAAGAGGGAGATCGAGAAATTATATATATTAGCAAAGAATTTAAGAGCTAAGCTAGTGATCTTACCCTTTGATCGACAACACTGGCTACATTACATTCGTACAAACAGCTTCAATGAAGTTGATGATCATCATAACCAGCATGGCATTCATCTGCATATGCATCTGCACCTAGCCCTTGGACCTTCCTCATACTATATATTATAAATTTATTTTATTCTATATATAAAACAAATTAATTGACATGTTTTTATGTTACAGACGCAGCCAGGGAAAGTGCAGGTGCAAATGCAGATAAAAGCAACATATTGGAATCAACATATTTATTTATATGGATGAGTTCCACATGACTGAAGGGAATATATATAGTGAGAAAAAGTTCAAAGGGATGTGAGAATGATTCATTCCAAATCTCTAAAGATTTGGTACCAATTCAATGAGAGGCTAAAATATGTCGAAAGATTATGGACCATTAATTGAATAAGACAATGGTCTATCTGTATAGCATATGTCCAAATACTAGGAAAAGATTAAGTCACTGTACCAACTAACCAAGGGTTGTTCCAAGGCTTAAGCAGCATCTCGACCCTAGCTGAAAAGTTTTTTTGGTTGTTTTCTTTGATGATAAACTAATGTTAATTAATTGTTACCGGTTCTATTTTTGTTACTGAGAGCAGTTGAATTTCTTACCTGTTTAATTATCACTTCAACTCCTATATACTATTCTTTCTTGCTTACAAGCCACCAAAGTCAATAGATAAATATATTAATTTAGATGATCACTTTGAGATAATTTTTAGGACAACTCTCCCTCCTAGTCTCAATCTAATTAGAGAAATATATTTATCTCTCTCTCTTTCCCTTTTTCTCTCTTGCTTTTGTCCCAAAATAAAAAAAAAAAATACTCTTGTCCCAAAATAAAAGAAAATAAAATTTGTCCCAAAAGTTAGCAAAAATGGTTGTACAATAATTGTACAATAGTTACTCATCTAATTATTGGTCGATTACAAAAGTTCATGTTGGGACGATTTTCTAAATTGTCACGTAAAATTTAATTATGTTTTAAAAGAAGGGAGAATCAAATACCATATCCCTATGTTAAAAATACATATTTAGTACATAAATGATAAATATAATTTTAAGATTGGTTTAAACAAATTGAAAATTAACTTTAATCGATTAATATATTTTATATATTACATTGCTTTTGTCGATTGATCACTCACATATTTAATTTCTTTAATTATTTTTTTTACTCTTGGTGTTCTACTAACAAATTTTAGAAAGAACACTCCAACAAAAAAAAAGAATAGAAAGAATTAGAAATATATATTATAATAAAGGTTTTGCTAACGAATACTTTCAGGGCATTTTTAAGGATTTTAAAATTAAAAATTATTTTTTAAAAATGTTAAATGTTATAATATTCAATATCTTGAATACACAAATTTTCATAAAAAGTTATCATTTAGGATTCTTAAAGATTGTTATGAAGCATTCCTTAGGATTTCCTTTATAATCATTAATAGAAGATTGCTTTAGTAGTTGGGAATTTGGGATGATGAAGTTAAAGTAGAGTAATAAGACCATTTTTAATGTTGAAGTCCTAGCGTGTGTCTAGAACACTTTTCTTTATCAAACTTTCATGGAAGTGCGTTTTTTACACAAAAATGAGAAGCTTCAGTAGCTAACTTACATAAAACTTGAAAATCCACAGTAAATATGGTAAAAGTATAGTTAAATAAAAGGTAATTTTAACAAATGTTCTTAGGACATTTGTTAAAAAGTTAAAAATGAAAATAAGTGATAAATTCAAGGTAAAAAAGTTGATTTTTTGAGTTTAGAGATATTAAATGCACCATTTCCAAGATACGGTTTCTTTTTTGAACTTCTTATCAAGTGTACTTAAAGCATTTGTTAGCATTTTCATTAAATCAAACATATGCTTAGTTTAATAAGACTTGTTACTAAATAAGTACTCTCGTTGGGAAAAAATAGTACAGCATAGCAAAAAATAAAAAAAGTAGTAAATGGAAGATGTGTTCTATTAAGGGATTTGTTTATTTTAGATTTAAAAAAATGGATTTTTCTTTGTATTTTTAAAAATAGATTTTTTGGAAATTTACTCAAAAATAGTAGAAGTTATTTCAAACTGATTTGGTATAAGTTAAAAAAGAGATTTTGACATTCACTAACTTAAATATTCATTGTTCGAGATTTTACATAGTAAAAATCACATATTTTTTCAAAATGACATCTTTCAAAAATGATTTTTATGAAAAGCTATTTTTTTTTAGAGATTTTTTTTAAAATTTTAGTATCCAAAAAAAATTATAAAAAAATGATTAAATACTTAAAATGACATTTTAAGATAAGTTATTCAAATGAATTTTTCATTTGAAGTTTTCCTTGAAAATTTCTTTGTTAAAAAAATTATAACAAAAACATATTACACTACAGAAATTTATTTTAAAAGAAGCTATAACAAACGGGCCCAAAATCATTTCTCTTTCTACGAGTCTCACACATTTTTAATATTAAAATGTTAATGTTTAATTATACGTTTGGTTACCGTATTTTATTAAACTCACAAAGTGCAACAAATATAAAAATAAATGGACCAAAAAGTTTGATTTTGAAAAATGAAAAAACTATTTACCCGAGTTTGATAAAATAAGGGATAAAAAATAAAAGTAAGTCAATTATTAAAATATAATAATAGAGAAATATGTTGATATATAATATACAATTATTATTGAGATCTATTTATTTTATTTTTTTGACAAAAATAAACGATATTCATTTATTTAAATTAATAAAGTACATTGATAAAATACAAATAGAAGTCGCTAAAAATAAAAAAGATGAATCTACAAACAAACTCACAGTATCAATGTTAATAACATAAAATGGCAGAGTATCTATGCCTGCAAATATGACTATATCCAAGTATTCATGTCTATAGATCTGCAAAGTTGACAATATCAAAGTCATTCATTGAATATGCACTTGCTTAAAACTAATTTTTCAACCTGAATCAAATAAACACCGCACTAAGACGGGAAATCAAAAGCACACCGCACAAAGACGAGAAATCAAAACATACAGAGTTGTGCAAAGACGGCGAAATCACAAAAAACAAACAAAATAAGATTGAAAATATGTGAAAATCACTTATTTAACTAAAAAAGAAAGAAAAACAATTCGGATGAGTGATTTTGGGATAAAATTGACCCTAAATCACTCATCTTCAGTAGATAAAGAAGAAGAAAAGTGGTGTCGGCTAGGATTTTGTAATATCCCGCGTAGACGCAACTTTCATCAGTATCAGATAAGTTTTGAGGAAGTAAGGGCGAAATCGTAATTTCATGTTGGAGGGCTTTATATATGTGTGACCAAGACTTTTCCTTCATTTTCTCCTCTTCCTTCTCTCTCTAAAAATCAGAAATCTTCCCTCTCTCTCTACAAATTTCGCCCCTCACTCTCTCCATTCCATGATCCATCAAATTTTTATCTCAATCTCATGAATCTCTTGCAAGCTCACGCAGGAAAACTAAATTCAAGAGAAACTTAAGGAACCAAGGTAGGAGGAAGAAATCAAAGCTAGGGTTTTGGAGTAGGAAGCTTGGCAAAGCAAACAAGGTGAGTTCCTTTAGATTAGAACCCTCGTTGGGTAGTTTTGAGGTATTTATGTGGTGAGGAAAACTTGGATTAATAGGTTTGATTCTTGTTTTGTTAGTTCCCCTTGTTAACACTTGTTATGTTATGACCTTTCTAGCCAAAAACCCTAATTTTTGAGGTATATAGACTTGCTGGTGCTGAGAATTGGTTTTGGGTCGTTTTGGAAAAGTTATAGGACATGTCAATGCTGTAATTTTTGTGCCACGATCATATAGCATCGTGCCACGATCATGATTTTCTGGGCTTCATCGTGGCACGATGGAAGCCTGGCGTGCCACGAGAATTCCAGTGTGGCACCCTATAAGAAAATGTTGTTTTTATGGCCAAAAACCGTGTTCGCAGCGCCAGAATGTCTTTGTGTATCCAGTAATGGAAGAAAGGGTCATGAATGTACCTTGTATTAACGCATGAGTGTTACGGCGTTCGAAACACAATCGAGGATTAATCTAAATTGAACGCAAGCGTCATTTATGAATGATGGGTAGATTTATTTATATGTACCAGATAAGTTTAAAGGTTTAGATATTCAGTCAACCCTCGACCAGGTAGATTAGAGTGTACCTTAGATAGTGGTGCAAGAATTTCCCATTTATATATATACAGATTACATGCACACCAGAATGTGCCTCATATGCTCACATCAATGTGACACTGAGGATACACGTAGCAGCTCAGATAATTCAACAGAGTTAATTAAAAGTTAAGTGTGTCTTTTGTGTTCTCGATAGTTAGAGCACAGAGGGTTCCAGATACAGCTGGAACGGGCAGGGACTTTCCGCGAGGATAACCATACACAGCCAGAGGAGTCCGGTGACTAGCCTCTGATAGGAATTTTCACCGGTTATCAGCAGGGAATGTGCTCCGGGGTTACTCCACTCGGATACATTCCGTAAAATCAACTCAGATAATAATTACTTGTTACACGCTAACATACTAACTTAATAATATCATAATTACTTTAGTATGATCGGAGCAGATATCAGTTATTAGACAGTGATCCTAGATTCCCCTCGATCACTAAGTTAGCAGATCGTAGTCTAGTTTTCGTGACTACACAGTATAGCAGACACAGACACTTATAAACCCGAAATGGATTGAGATTAGTATATGACAACCGTAGGTTTCCCCGAGGTTGTCATATAGCCTAGGATAGGTGGAGCTCACTGAGACATTATGTCTCATCCCAATCCTTTTGATTTTCAGGTTCACAGGTAGTGCGCAACAAGGGTAAAGAGAAGACTACTGACTGATCGTGCTAGTTCTAAGCTTGATCTTTGAGTGATAGAATGTTATGTATCCAGATATTGTATTCTGTTGTATTATATCAGAGATGTTTTGTAATATATAACTGTTGTAAAGACTTCATCATGTATATGTACATTTCTAGACTTTAAATTATGTATTGTAGTTTAATGTATCCAATACGAAATTTTAATACTCGTACGAGATCCTAGGCAATCTCTATATGGGTGTTACAAATTTAGTGTGAAGAGAGAGAGAGAGAGAGAGAGAGAGAGAGAGAGAGAGAGTAATGAGATCTATTTAATAATATCTTTTATGTATTGTGGTTGAAGATTTAAGCGTTTATGAAGTATTATCATTAAAAAAATTATAAATAAATTATGTTTATATGTGTGACCCATCAAAAAATGGGTTTCTTGATTGAAAATGCTCTAAAGAGATTTAATATTCTATATTCAAAACAAACATTGATATATTTTATAGTAACATCTATCATTTTCACAATACAAATACACATTTATACCTTTATGACATAAGTTAAGAAGTCAAATATATCTTAAAATTGTGAATTTTATATCTTAAAAGATTTTAAATATTTATCTTTTCAATATTAGTCTTGTTATTTTATTCATTTTTAAGCGCCTTAACATCATATAACCTTATAACACAAGTTAACATCACTCATAAGATATTGGTTTTTAATATGCAAATAATACACCCTTTATAAAAGCATTAAGCATATCGGTAATTTATTCATTAGGCCATTTTTTATTACATGTCACTTTGTGACTTTCACACATATTAAAAAATTTAATTAATTTAATATACAAAAAATATTATGAATGATTTAACAAAATTAGCACTCTCTAAAGACGTGAGAAAGAGAAATAAGAAGAATTGAAAAATGATAAGTAATGATTAATAAAAGTATGATTGAAAAAAAAACATTAAAATTTCATTGGTATTATGAAAAGATAAGGATGTGCATATCATTGTTCTAATAAATAGGGAATATTAGTTATCTGAACATTAGATGCCACTCCTAATATTTATGATTAGAGGTTGGATTATGAGAAGATAAGGATTTGGAAAAAGTTTGAAAGTGGTGTGCACCAGGCTGTCCGCCACAAACAAACTGGTCATAAGGCCACGTGATACAAACCATGGCAAGCACGTGGGATTTGATGACTCAACATATGGAAAAACGACACGTAATATAAAGTACAATTGGCATCACTTGTGATATGAATATATGTCTGCTCTGCCTGTGAGTATTCGGTGGGTGTAAGTAAACAGTGAAGAAAGCGACCCTTGCATTCCATACATACAAGTACCATAATACAACGTTGCTTTCATATTTCTTGAAATAGAATAGGGTCAATAATGTAACTCACTACACAACTTTAAATTAATCTTTGGTTTGAATTGAAGTTATATACGTTAACAAAATAGACATTCGATTGGTAAAATTTAGTTATTTAGTTTAAGTTACAATATTGATATCGTTAGATTAGATGTATTCATTTGAGTTTGACTCGGAGTCTGTACTTATGTGTGTTAATGTGTTAAGATGAATGATATTTTGACAACCAATTTTAAATAATGTTTAGTGACAACTCTTTTTCTCTCGTTTTATTGGACAATAACAATAGAGAGAGAAAAAGAAAGAGAATAAAAGTACAATAAAAATATGAGAGAGTTCTCACAAAAGTTGTTTAAAAATGGTTGTTCAAAATCAATTCTCATGCGTTTAATGGTACTTACCACTTCTTGTAAATAACAAGAACAAAATATGTACTCCCTCCAGTCATATATATAAGAAAAATTTCAAAAAAAAAAATTGGTCTTATTTATAAGAAAATATCACAATTTTTTAGGTGTAATTATTGCTTAAAAGACTTTTTTACCTCTTATTTAATGTTTGTTTTTATAATATTAGTGGATGTATTTAATGTTTCACAATTTTTTATGAGGATATATTTGTAAAAATATTCAAAAAGTTACACTAATTAATGACTGCATTGGTTTTGATTTTTTTTTTATTTTTCTTCTTATAATAAGGATTGGAGAATATTTATCTATTCAGATAAAGATGTACTAGTACAGTATATCTTGACAATTGTAAAATGTCATTTAAAATGAGTTCTCTATATTAATTTTTGTGAGTTAAGATGTGACACGCTTAATTGACACATAATTTCTGCATCTTAATCTCACACCAATATTAGCTTCTTACAACTAATCTATCTATCTATACATAATAATAAAGCAAGCTTAGTATCATGGCAAGTATGACATTTGTCACTTAACTAGAGTACTTGACAATTCTAAACTTTCTATTAGTAGTAATATTTTATTATTAACTCTTTAATTAATTTTTTAACTGTATAGTTTTAAATTATTAAAACAATTCCATCGAAAAAATATATTGAAAATTTATTGGGAAACCATGCTAATTATTTTACTCATTTCCCAACAATCTCTACACATTATCCGGTGAGTTTTTTATTTTTATTTTCTTAAACAAACGTGAATTTGTTATATTTTTCCTTTTTGTTGCATTTTTTAATTTTAAAATTAAAACATGTTTATTTGAAGAGTTGTGCATGTATCAGAAAGTTGTTTCGGTTCTGGTCGTTTATTCAAGCAACTATTGATTCAAATTCTTCTACATTCAAGCCACCGTTAGAGATTTCAATGGTCTAAATATTTATTTTTCATTCTCTCTTATTTAAAATTATCTCTCTTATTTAAAATTATCTATTTCCCAAGTTATTTTGTTTGTATTTGATGCATGCGTGAACATTTACGTTTCTGTGATGCATCCCCTCTTTTTTAGAGCTTCCCATGTATAAATACAAACTCATTTGTTCAATGTTAAATTAAAGCTTATGTCTTGAATTCATTAATTATGTATAATTTCTTAATTGTCTGATCTCTTATTTTTTAGTTTCGTATTTGAATTTTAGTTGTCTCTTTTCTTCTATTTCATTTTTAATTTTGTCCAATTTTCTTATTTTTACACTGTTTTCACTTCAAAACGTTGATTTCTATGGATGTTCTAGCACAAGTTTGAATATTTCTATAATTACTATATGCTATAACAGACTATTATTATAATTATCATATGTTAGATTATACTATGAAGTTTCTTTTGTTTATTTGTCTTGACTGGTTTGATAATTCTTTGGTCAATGTGTGTTTGTAAGGTTTATAGTTGAAGATATTTTTGCATTTGAAATAGAATTCTAAAAGCTATCAATAGAAAGAGTTGGCTCCATGTAATTAACTTAGTTATCTCACCCTTTTCTAAATTGTTCTGTTGATTTGTTATTTTTGTAGTCATAACAACTTATTTTGATGTTTTTTTTTTAAAAAAAAAATTAGTAGCTTCATGATGGGAGATATCACCAATTGAAAAAAGTATACAACATCTTAATATGTGACAAATGCTTTGAGATTTTCTTTAGCTTTTTCTGTGTTTCTTAATGCTAATTTTTTATTGTTTTTTCTTTTTTGTGTTTGTTTATGTTGACTCTGCTTATTTGCATTTTCCACGTTCTGTTTTTGAGATTGTTTTTTTTTCCTCCCTTTAACTCTTGCAATTTTCGAATTTGGTTTTGATGGATCATAACTAATGAAATTTGCACATTGTTTTTATTAAATTTCCAGATTCTTTATTTATTTTTATTATTGGGCCATTTTCTTACTAAGTGTATAAATTTTCAGTTTTTCATTTCTTATGTTACTAAGTGTATAAATTTCCAGATTTTTTTTTGATTGATCTCTTATTTTATTTTTTATCTTACTAAGTGTATATTGGGTCTGATGTTACAATTCTCTATTTCTCTTTCATACCATTTAACTTCCGGTTCTAATGTTTCATTTATAGTGTTTCTATTTTTTAGATTTTCTACTTGCGTATTTGACGAATGGATCGTGAGAGGAAATCTATATTTCACACAAGGCACATGAAGAGATGCTTTGACGGTATGTACAAAGTGACGATCCGGCTCTGCAGAGAGATGAAGACAAATGTAGCAATCAGTCACTACATATTGATTACTTGGGACGTTGTTTTGTTCATTATGTTGATGTTGAGGGACGTTTGATTCAGAATGTCTCCTTTTCTGATTTGCAAATTTTTCCACCATTCTTCAAATGCTACTTTTTAGAGTCTTTTTTAACATAGTTGTGTCATTTAGGGTATTATTCATTTATGCCTTTCTCTGCTTCTTTTATTATTTAATCCAAAGACTCAATGATGTTTTCTTAATTCCTTTACTTCTCATGAACGATTAGTTTATATAATTTATAATATTTGCTTATAAACAAATTTATTGAGATAATTTGAATTTTTTCTAAGTCATTTCAATTAGAAAAATATGATTTATATTTTAAATGACTTTATATGTTATGTATTATTTTGCTATTTTACGATTTGACTTTTTTTGAATGGAAGGATAGAACGTAAGGGATCACCTAGAAGCTGAAATGACCTACACATCATATATATTAAATATGTTATGTAGTTTTTTTTAATGTTTATCGTATATTTCTAAAACATTATGTCATTTTGAGATATGAAATATACAAAAAATGTCTTTTTTAATTTAATTTAAAGAATATTTCTCCGTGCATGGCACGGGTATACACACTAGTTTGATTATGAAATTTAAGTTATCTCAATGATGAATTACTGGTTATTGCAGTTCTCGAAGGATAATTATTTCACATGATGCATAAATTTCATAAGAAAATTAATCCTCAGTACGTATAGTGGTATCAATGTGACATCAACGAAAAATATCACATACCCCATCCGTTCCATATTATATGACACAGTTGATTCTGTCACGTATGTCAATGCATGATTTTGATCTTAAATATCTTCAATAATGTATTAGAAAAAATTATGAAAAACTGATATTTTGAAAATATTCGTCGAGACAAATTCAACAACATCTTATATGCTATAATTTGTCTTTGTATATTAGTCGAAAAATATGGTCAAAATATATTATGTGAATAATACGTATTTTTAAAGTATGTCATTTAAAATAAAACGGATGAAGTATTTTATTAATGTGTCACATCGCAGTCTATAATGATAAAACTTGACAGTAAAATTACATGGATAGATACTATAATTTGTTAAAATTAATGACTATTTTGATCGATGTTTATATTTTGGAGAAGTATTGCTTGCTCACATGGATAGATACTATATTTTGATTAATGACACTTTTTTTTTTTTGAAGGAGATTAATGACACTTTTTCCTTCTTTGCTATCCGATCGATGGACGAAGAAGCCGTATGTGAGTATAATTTATAAATTTTTGAGATATTTTTAAAAATTACTAAATACTAGTTAAAAATGTTAGAATAATTAATATTAATGTGATATATAATTCAACCATCTCAAAAGATACATTTTTTTTGTTACAAAAAGACAGTAAAAGAAAAACAATGCTTAACGAAAGGCAATTTGCATATTTGCATCCACCGGAGGATAAAAGTCACCGTCAATGGTGGTTCATGAATAACCTCAAGTTTCACATCACTTATAGGTTGTACCTCCCATTCTTTCCAAAAGTCAACAAAAGAATATCTTCTCTAGGAGCATCTTTAGTGGAATAAACTCAAAAGGGTGATCTAAGTTATTTTTTATGTTTTCGAATTGTCACGTAAGACTTAAGCAATCTAGAGTTAATCTAAGTAGTTTTTATTTTAATGGTAGTTGTCTATAAGAAACTCAAACTTGATCCTACATGTTTATATTTTTTTAATTAGGTTTGATTCAAAAATAATATTAATTTAACTATTTCAATTAAAATGTATAAAATATTAATTATTAAAGTTGTAGAAAATTAACTCATTTAGGTTGGTTTGATGGTATTGATTTGAGACATTGGAGTGAGTTCCTCGTAAGGTCTAAAATTCGATTCTTAGTGTCAATTTCAGTGAGCTAGATTGACTCTTAAAAGAATTAAAGTTGTAGAAAATTTATTTTAATAAATTTTACCTAAACAAGGTATGAATAATAATAAATATATAATATTATAAAATAAAAAGGATACAAAATACACAACAAATTATTGTACATTTTCAAGTAGTGTTATAATAAATATATTATGAAAATATATAATAATTAATAATAATTGTATACAGTTTGCAACTAATGTAGTGAACGTTGCTTCTATAGTTACCGTAGACAATGTTTTAGTTCATCAACCTTCAAGGTCAGCTTCACTATAATGGTGATAAACTATAATTCACTTACTTTATAAAGAATTTGTATGTTAGCCAACTAACACTAAAGTTGCTCTAAGGTTGTTAATATATTGACAATCTCAATCGTACTGCAATATACCCTTTGATAGCAATAACATAATTGTAAAATATGAAAATATCCTTTAACCAAGTCAAGCCCTCAAAGAGGACCATAATAACACACTGTACCCCTATATTATGCATTCTAACACATTTGAAGACCATAGAACAAGTGACAACAACATAAAAAAAAATAAAAAGAAGATAATTTCAGTGTAAATCATGCAATATATAACAATGCTTAAAAAAATAAACTAGATGAAAGTGTCAACGTGATCTCGAAGGCCTACAAACCTTAACTCCCACCGAATGAATTGTTGGAGGCCCTTGCTAATTACTACTCCGTCCCAAAATATAAGCAAAAATGAGTCAACATAAGTTGATGTATTTGGTACAAATTTTGAACCAAATACATTAACTTTTGTTGACCAATTTTTGCTTATATTTTGGGACGGAGGGAGTATCTCGTCTTTGATAAATATATACCACTGTGGTGTAAATGTGTGATGCTGACTTTTAATTTTAGATGGGGCGTGCTATATAAACTTTCGGTTTTATGTTAGTCTTCTATGTTTAAAATTTTTTATGTTGGTTTTTTATATCAGCTTAAAATTGAGTTAACTACGTCTAAAACATCCGTGTGACACCGTCCAAAAGTATTCACAAGTGACTCTTTGTTGGTTGGGCATGTATGTAATGTTTTATACAGAAATTCGATTAAAAAGAATAACTTACCGTAATGCTTGCAACCTAAATAACAAACTTAAAACCTAAAATAAATGTAAGAAATCAAACATATAATTTAACCCCTTTTAATTATTATATGGAATCTTAAAATTCTAGCTATTACTTTACCAAATATCATGTGAAGTGTTGCACAAGAACTCTTTTCCATTATTGAGACCTCTACAAATTGAAAAATACCTCATTTTGAAATTCAAAATGGGTAAACTCAAATGCAAAAGAAGAAACCAAGAGGGTATATTTCAATACAAACTCTATCTCTTTTACAAAGAACAAACTTAGAAATATACAATAAGCTATTCCAAAGTAGGGCTACAATCTTGTCTTAAGTGTGAGATAGTTGTTTTTAAAATAATATAGTCCAATCAATAAAAAGAAAATCAAATACCACATATACGAGAACTAAAATTGGTCACGGGATGTAAAATTTGAACATGAAAAATCATTACAAATAAAAGTCACATAGTGTGTCATTTGAGTATAGCTAAGTTGATAAAAATGTTGCATGCATGCAGAGGTCATAGCTCAAAACTCATACTCTCAACTTATTGACCTTAAGAGGTGAATTATAGTCACTGGATTACTTAACAAAAAAAACATAATGTAGCCCTAGAGTTGTCAAATATACCTGGCCCAACGAACTTGTATTCTACGGTAGGTTGGACCGGAAAAAACATGAAAATAAAATTGTTACCCTACTAGTGGTTGAACACAAAAAGTCCAATCTTTGGTTTTGATCTTAACCATTGGTGGGTTAATCCTTTAATGTTTTGGGTTTAGCCCTCTAGTTGTTTTTGTATGTTTTTTTCTTCGGCCTTTTTTGTAAGTATTTTGTTCTCTTAATTCTCTTTGTGCATTTCTTATGTTAGGGAGAACTTTGGTGTGGTTAATATATAATCCATTTTGGCTTGTTAGAAAAAAATGAAAACATATGGTTGCTATTTTGGCCCCCACAAATTTACAAACCTTCTAAAGATTACTTTGAAACAACATTTTTTGTGATTTTAAAGACTTTGGAAGATATATTCTAAATTTCATTTTTAAAGATAAAGAGCAAATAAATGGGCCTAAAAAACAACAATTTAAAGGAAAAATGGGTTGGGTTTTTTAGTTTAAAATCAGTTCTTTTTATGTTAAAAATAAACTATACTTTTATTTGGGTTGACCATTTTTTGAAAATAAATTTTCTAATTTATTCAGCTCACTAAAGACCCTAACTCAGAATTTTGGTTACTCACTTCCTCTTCTCCTCTCTTAGTCACGCACTGACTGCTCTATTGAGCACCATGGGGTACAATGTTTGAAGATACAAATGAAGAAAGAACAATACAAATACCACCGAACTCAGTGATACCATCTTTCAAATTCTCTAATAAAAAAATAATAACGTCAATTAAAAATTTTAAATCCACATATAAGATTGTAGATTGAAACAAAAGACAAAAATATGATTTAAAAGAAATTTTGACTGGCTGTCTAGAGAACACCAGTTGTTGGCATGCACAAGTGAAACATTGATACTTCATTTTTTTCTCATCATAATAATGTAGGTATATGGGTGTTTGCATTAGAGATTAGTAATTGTGCACGTCTTTTTTCTAATTTTTATGAAAACCACTATGTCGAGCTTGTTTGAAAACAAGCAAATGAGACTCCTCAAACTTTGGTGTTAGAGCGGACTCATCTTTAGCTTGTGTTCAAGTGTTTCTACATGTATTCAACATATTATCATTAATGAAATGCAATAACAACTTTGGAAAAAAAAAAGTACGACTATATTCGGTTTTAAAGGAAGGAACATTTGTTTGGTCACAACCATAAATAATTTTATTTGAGTACACTCACACAATTGGAAAAAAAGTAAAAGAATAAACACTTAAATAATATGTTATTTTAAATGATTAAATGATAAGTACTTTTATGTGTGTGTGCGCGCGCCTAAATGCATTTTATTTGTAGTTGTGCCTATATAAATATTTCTCATTTTAAAGGTTAAATATGTTTTTGGTTTTTATAAATATTTCAACTTTTCATTTTAGTTTTTTTATTTTATTTTTCTTCGACTTTTAGTCTTCCAAAAGTTTTTCATCACCATTTTTTATCTCAGCTCTTAAGTCAACTTATATGTATCCTTAAAAACAATCAACTAATGTGTATCATTTAATTTTTTTTTCTACAATCATATTGAGAATATTATATGAATCTCTCAAAATAAAATAGAATTTTTTAACAAAACATGACTTAAATATAAAATTTTCTGTTTTTGACGCTTAAAAATACATATTTAATTTATATTTTGTTAAAATTTTGAATTTTTTTCGGAGAGATTCTTATAATATTATAGATATTCATGCAAAAATTCATTCAAAAATCTAAAAGATACACATGACTTGATTTAAAGCAAGATCCAAGAGTGTGGACGAAAAACTTTTGAAGGACTACAAGTCGATTTTTTTTAAGATGATTAAAACGTAAACTTGAAATATTTATAAGGATCAAAAATATATTTGACTCTTATTTTAAATATTAAACAGTATGCATGAATATTTTTTAGCCTGTAAATCACATTCACTTGTAAAAATCCAAATACCAAATTTATTGTTTTTGAAAATTGCTCTTTAAACACGTAGTATTTGGTCGCATGTACCTCGCACTGATTAAAATACCTCAAACGACAATAAACTGTTGTTCGTTTTTTGAACAAGTTAATTATTGTTCGTTCGTAAACGACAATTAAGAACCGTTTAAACTCAGCCATATATAGAAATCGGTAATTAATAACCAATTAATTCCATAGTAAAACTTATGAGTCATCAAGGCTTATACGGGATAACAGCTTCTATAGGAGAGAAGAAAAAAAATCATTTTTTAAGAAAAGGAAAATTAATAGGATAGTCTTACTCTATTTTGAAGAAAGTGGACATTTATTGTACATTATCCTATGCAATGCTAGCAACACTCCTTTTTTTATAACACCCACTTTCTTATTTTTATTTATGTCATGTCACTTTATAAATGAGTTCCACATAAAGTGGTGAGACCCAAATATATTTTATCCAATAAAAAAGTGAGTGTTAAAAAGAGTTTTTTTAAGCAACCAAAGACAAAAGTATATTAAAAAATCCTATCAAGCACAAGGTGTGTCTAACTTGAAAAAGAACAGAGTATCAAGTACTCCCTCCGGTCTCGAATGTAAGAAACAAAACAAAAAAATTGGTGGTCTCAAATGTAAGCAAAAACATAGTAAAATCAACATATTAAATGTGATGAAAGTGTTTTTCCTCACTTCATAATTTCCTATCTACACGTGAGTATTTTAGGATCGTCTCCACAGGGATTTACGCGACACCTTAAACCATTCAACATCGATTATCATTTTAAGTTAGGGTTTCAAATTTTGTTTCCTAAAACCTGATCGACTTTCAAAATATAAATAAATGCTACGAGCAATAGGGCATAAAAGCGTCGGTATCAAAGTCATAAATCAAGCATCGATAGTGTTCTAATGATCATGATAAAAGGATTCTAGTTTTAATCTCTTCTTAACGATATTATCACACATCACTCGACAATATTATTCGTGTCCAAATAATGTTGTGAGATCGATTGTATCGTTTAATCGACGATTTCCCAATCTATTAAACGATCCAAAAGCATTAAGTATTGATGTTTTAAGTGATTATCAAAACATAGTTCCATGTCTAGAACACTTGTTTTAATAGAAAAGTATTCTAACCCTAGATTTAAATGTATTTTTCAATAGCACTAAACCAAACATAAGATTGAATAACAAGAATAACTTTCAATATATTATAAAACTCTAGAATCAAATATTTACATGATCAAATAGATTACATCTAGCTTGATTCATTACCTCTAATCCCAACAAAGGATATTTAGTTGATCATTCTCATGTCAACAATACAAAAGCTGGAAGAAAGATGAAGATCAATGCTAGTTTTGATTTCTCAAAAACCCTTGAATGATCTAAACTTGATTCCTTGTTTGTCCTTTGAAGTGCCCTTCTTTTAGCCCTATTCTCTGGTAATAAACCTCTAAATTTCGTTCTTAATGAAAGCTTAACAAAAGTAGTCTCTTAACCTAAAAGCTGAAATATAGCTTATGTACAAAAACTGGAAAGTGAACTATCGCTCAGCGAAACATATTTCGCTCAGCGAACTTTTCAAACTGACCAATGGCATTCTGCCACGTCTTCTACAACATTAAACCGCCTTGATGATATCGCTGAGCGACCAAGATTTCGCTGGGCGAAACAAAACTTCCCCTGTTCCTGAAAATCCCTGCCTGACTTCGCCAACCTCTCGCCAAGGGATCGCTGGGCGAGAGTACACTTTGAAAACTCCCAAAAATCCCTGCCTGACTTCGCCAACTGATCGCCAAGGGATCGCTGGGCGAAAGTCTTCATGCTTCTCTTCATGATTTCTTGCTATTTTCAAGTCCTGGCTTGCTTTTTCCTGCACAAATGGGAAGGAATAAGATATACAAAGAATAATTGGCATTTATTCATAAATTCCATGCTTTTCCTAAGATAACTTGCACAACAAGTAACTAAAAAGCCTTATAAAAGACATGGATTTATTCATTTCTTGCCACTTATCAAATACTCCCCAACTTAGTTCTTTGTTTGTCCTCAAACAAAAGATTCAAAATAATTGGAAAAAGCAAGGCTTTGGACAATGTTGAGCATGAAGCAAAAATTCAGTAATGGAAGAAATGTTTTCTCAGGTGAATGATTCAACTATCGCTCAGCGAAACATATTTCGCTCAGCGAACTTTTCAAACTGACCAATGGCATTCTGCCACGTCTTCTACAACATTAAACCGCCTTGATGATATCGCTGAGCGACCAAGATTTCGCTGGGCGAAACCAAACTTCCCCTGTTCCTGAAAATCCCTGCCTGACTTCGCCAACCTCTCGCCAAGGGATCGCTGGGCGAGAGTACACTTTGAAAACTCCCAAAAATCCCTGCCTGACTTCGCCAACTGATCGCCAAGGGATCACTGGGCGAAAGTCTTCATGCTTCTCTTCATGATTTCTTGCTATTTTCAAGTCCTGGCTTGCTTTTTCCTGCACAAATGGGAAAGAATAAGATATACAAAGAATAATTGGCATCTATTCATAAATTCCATGCTTTTCCTAAGATAACTTGCACAACAAGTAACTAAAAGGCCTTATAAAAGACATGGATTTATTCATTTCTTGCCACTTATCAAATACTCCCCAACTTAGTTCTTTGTTTGTCCTCAAACAAAAGATTCAAAATAACTGGAAAAAGCAAGGCTTTGGACAATGTTGAGCATGAAGCAAAAATTCAGTAATGGAAGAAATGTTTTCTCAGGTGAATGATTCAACTATCGCTCAGCGAAACATATTTCGCTCAGCGAACTTTTCAAACTGACCAATGGCATTCTGCCACGTCTTCTACAACATTAAACCGCCTTGATGATATCGCTGAGCGACCAAGATTTCGCTGGGCGAAACAAAACTTCCCCTGTTCCTGAAAATCCCTGCCTGACTTCGCCAACCTCTCGCCAAGGGATCGCTGGGCGAGAGTACACTTTGAAAACTCCCAAAAATCCCTGCCTGACTTCGCCAACTGATCGCCAAGGGATCACTGGGCGAAAGTCTTCATGCTTATCTTCATGATTTCTTGCTATTTTCAAGTCCTGGCTTGCTTTTTCCTGCACAAATGGGAAAGAATAAGATATACAAAGAATAATTGGCATCTATTCATAAATTCCATGCTTTTCCTAAGATAACTTGCACAACAAGTAACTAAAAGGCCTTATAAAAGACATGGATTTATTCATTTCTTGCCACTTATCAAATACTCCCCAACTTAGTTCTTTGTTTGTCCTCAAACAAAAGATTCAAAATAATTGGAAAAAGCAAGGCTTTGGACAAAGTTGAGCATGAAGCAAAAATTCAGTAATGGAAGAAAGGTTTTCTCAGGTGAATGATTCAACTATCGCTCAGCGAAACATATTTCGCTCAGCGAACTTTTCAAACTGACCAATGGCATTCTGCCACGTCTTCTACAGCATTAAACCGCCTTGATGATATCGCTGAGCGACCAAGATTTCGCTGGGCGAAACCAAACTTCCCCTGTTCCTGAAAATCCCTGCCTGACTTCGCCAACCTCTAGCCAAGGGATCGCTAGGCGAGAGTACACTTTGAAAACTCCCAAAAAATCCCTGCCTGACTTCGCCAACTGATCGCCAAGGGATCACTGGGCGAAAGTCTTCATGCTTCTCTTCATGATTTCTTGCTATTTTCAAGTCCTGGCTTGCTTTTTCCTGCACAAATGGGAAAGAATAAGATATACAAAGAATAATTGGCATTTATTCATAAATTCCATGCTTTTCCTAAGATAACTTGCACAACAAGTAACTAAAAAGCCTTATAAAAGACATGGATTTATTCATTTCTTGCCACTTATCAAAATGTCATTATTCCAATTTTACCCTCATTAAATGTCACTATATCCAATTTGTTTCACATTCCCAAGTTGAATTCAAAAGTCACATTTATTTCCAAGACAAGGGCAAAATTGGAAAGATGTAACTTTTTTATCATGACTTAAATGTAGTCAATCCACTTTCTTAATATGTGTGATTTTTTTTTGTTTCTTATATTCAAGACCGGAGGGAGTACAAAATAAAACAGGTCAGGAACCACTCTTACAAACCAACACAAATTGAGGGGTTTAGCCACTGTTCAGTCTTTTGGTGTTGGCTGCATTGTTTGGCAAAACCAAAGTATGGAATAGAAGCATTTCCTTATGTTGAACATTTCTTCAGTTACAAGTTTTCTCATTTGAAGCCATTCAGAAGCTAAAATCTTCATCAGAAGCTGAAATGCTCATCAGGAGCACTGTAGCACTTCAGAAGCAGTTTCAGGTTCTGAAGCCAGCGTTGACTTCTGTTGACCACATCAGAAGCTGGGTTTACTGGATTGTTTTTGCGCGTATCTTGGGAGATTTAGCAATGAATTATCTTTGTATAATTACTTCTAGAAGGCTGGTTTAATTGGAGAAGATATCTTTGAAGATTTGGTTCTAAGTTATGAAAATTCGTATTTTCTGTTTTAAATCTTTCAAAGATTGGATGCAGTTTTATTTGTTACTTGATTGGAGCAATCTTATTTCAGTAACAAATAAAATTCAGAAGATTGGTTACAGAATTAAGAAGAGCCACTGAAGTCTATAAAAGGAGATTGCTGCTATGTTTTGAAGACACACGAATTCATAGAGTTTAAGATCAGAGAATTGAGTCTTAGTATTTTAAGCTTTTAGCTTTATTGTGCACCACTCAGATTGAGTTGGTTTAGAGTTTTATAGAGTTGTAATTCATTCTAAGCCTTTAGGTACGAATGAAGTCTTTGTGTTTTTGAAGTTTTCTGAAAAACAGAGTGTGTTTAATTAAGGGTTTCAAGTAGCTGGGTTTAGTTGCTTGAATAGGAAGTTAGAGGATTCTAATACTCAGAGTTGGGTAGAGTCTTACTAGGCGGAGGTTAATTGCTTGGGATAAGAATTGGGAGTCAGTGTCTGAGTCTTAAGGATTAAATCCAATAGTGGATTTCCTTCCTGGATTGGTATCCCCCAGAGTAGGAGGTGTTTACTCCGAACTGGGTTAACAAACCTTGTGTGCCTTTTACTTTCCTGCACTTTATTTTGCTGCTTGTGTTGTGTTTGTGTGTGCTCTGTTTTAAGCAATTTTTGTGCCCCTGCGTATTGTTCAGAACCTGACTGGTTCAGAACCTGGTAATCTCTTATTTTTGCCTAGCCAGAATTTCAATTGGCATCAGAGCAGGCACCCTGCCTGTAAATTGGGTGAGATCTAGAGGAGTTAATATCTGGCAAGCATGGATAGAGAAGGAGGATATGTCAATAGACCACCTCTACTAGATGGCACAAACTATGAGTATTGGAAGTCTAGAATGTGTGCCTTCTTAAAATCTATTGACAGCAGGACTTGGAAAGCTGTGCTTAAAGGCTGGGATCATCCTGAGGTTTTGGACAAAGATGGTAACAAAACTGGAGTACTGAAGCCTGAAGAGGAGTGGACCAAAGCTGAAGATGACTTGTCTCTGGGAAATTCAAAAGCTTTGAATGCAATCTTTAATGGTGTGGACCAGAACATGTTCAGACTTATCAAACAGTGTACTGTTGCTAAGGAGGCCTGGGAAATTTTGAAGACAACTCATGAAGGAACCTCTAAAGTGAAGATGTCCAGATTGCAGCTGCTAACCACCAAATTTGAGAACCTGAAGATGAAGGAGGATGAATCCATTCAGGATTTTTACATGAATGTGCTGGACATGGCAAATTCTTTTGATTCACTTGGGGAGAAGATGTCTGATGAGAAGTTGGTGAGAAAAATCCTCAGGTCCCTACCCAGAAGATTTGACATGAAGGTCACTGCAATTGAGGAGGCTCATGATATTTCTGCCATGAAGCTTGAAGAACTGATTGGGTCATTGCTCAACTTTGAAACTGCCTTTTGTAAACAGACTGAGAAGAAAGGAAAAGGTGTAGCCTTTAGTGTGAACTCTGAAGCTGATGATCAACAAGAGTCTGAAGAGGATGACTTATCAGAAGCTCTGGTGTTGCTGGGAAAACAATTCAACAAGATTCTGAAGAATGTTAACAGAAAAGCCAAAGCCAAAGGTCAGAATTTCAGATTCAATAACAAGAAGCAACAAACTGATGAGAAAAAGACCAAGTCTGAGGAGAAAAGTAACCAAGCCAAAGGTGTGCAGTGCTATGAGTGTGAGGGCTATGGGCATATCAAATCTGAATGTCCTACTTTTCTGAAGAAACAGAAGAAGAGCCTAGCTGTTGCATGGTCTGATGATGGTTCTGAAGAAGATGATGTTAGTGAATCTGATATGTGTGATACTGGTCTGGTAGTGAGGTCAGGAGCTATCTTGAAGAAGGAACCTGCTTTAGAGTCTGAGACTTTTTCAGAGTCTGACTCAGAGTCTGAAGCTTCATATGTGTCTGAAGCTGCTAAAACCTCATATGATGAAGTAGCTGATAACTACAAGAAGCTGTATACCAGAAGTGCTGAGGTTTGCAAACAAGTTTTGGATCAGAAGGAGACTATTCTTCAACTGGAGGCTGAAAAAGGTGAACTGTTAGTGCAGAATTCAGATTTAAAAGAAGAAGTGAACCAACTGAACTCCCAACTTGATCAAATGAAGAAGCAAGTGAAGATGTTGAACTCTGCTACTGATAAGTTGGAGGACATTTTGGGGAATCAGCAACAAGGAAAAACTGGTTTAGGTTTTGTTGATCAGACTCAGATTCCTAAACAGATGAGTTTTGTTCCTGCTACTCAAACTCATGATTCTATGGTTGGAACATCAAAGAGGAGACCTCAGAAACAAGCCCAGATGCCAGCTCAGAAGCAAGCTCAGAAGAGACTTCAGATGCAAGGTCAGAAGCATGTTCAGATGCAAGGTCAGAAGCATGTTCAGATGCTACCTCAGAAGCAACCCCATATTTTTTCCAGAAACAGAAGAAGGAGAAATCATCCATGGATATGTCATCATTGTGGAAAGAAAGGGCATATCAAACCATTCTGCTTCAAACTTTATGGCTATCCTGAACATTTTCAGTATAGAAAAGTGGAACCAGCTACTATCAGACACAATGTTCAGAAGGTGTGGAAGCCCAAGTTTCAGAATGTAGGCCTGATTGCTCATACTTCTTTGAGAGCCACTTCAAAAGAAGATTGGTATTTTGATAGTGGGTGTTCAAGGAACATGACTAGTGTGAAGAAGCTGCTGAGCAATATCAGATCATACTCCAGAAGTTATGTGACATTTGGAGATGGTGTAAAAGGTCAGATTCTGGGTATTGGTGATTTAATCAGAGAAGGTTTGCCCAGACTGAATGATGTGCTACTAGTGGAAGGATTAACTTCTAATTTGATCAGTATTAGCCAACTTTGTGATCAAGAATTGAAGGTTAATTTCAACAAGCAAGAGTGTATTGTTGCTGATCAAGAAGGAAAAGTTCAGATGAGAGGCTGCAGATCCAAAGACAACTGTTATTTATGGGTTTCTGAAGAAGAAAGAAGTCTGACTTCTTGTCTTATGAGCTCAGAAGAGGAAGTCAAGCTCTGGCACCAGAAACTGGGACATCTGCATCTGAAAGGCATGAAGAAAATCCTAAGTACTGAAGCTGTCAGAGGTGTACCTAATCTGAAGATCAATGAGGACAATGTTTGTGGTGATTGTCAAATTGGGAAACAAACAAGAAAGTCTCATCCCAGATTAGTTCACCAGGTAACTACTAAAGTACTAGAACTTGTTCATATGGATTTGATGGGGCCTATGCAAGTTGAGAGTATTGGAGGCAGGAGGTATGCTTTTGTAATGGTAGATGACTACTCAAGATACACATGGGTCAGCTTTTTTAGAGAAAAGTCTGACACTTTTGAAGTTTTCAAAGAGATGTGCATTCAACTGCAAAGAGAGAAGGACAGTGGTATTGTCAGAATCAGAAGTGACCATGGCAAAGAATTTGAAAACAAGAGCTTCTCAGAATTCTGTGCTTCTGAAGGAATAAAGCATGAGTTTTCTGCACCTATCACACCTCAGCAAAATGGTGTAGTTGAGAGGAAGAACAGGACTTTAGCAGAATGTGCAAGGGTTATGCTGCATGCTAAGAAGCTGCCATATATGTTTTGGGCTGAAGCTATGAACACTGCATGCTATATCCATAATAGAGTCACTCTGAAGAAGGGAACAACATCTACATTGTATGAACTGTGGAAAGGGAGGAAGCCTACAGTCAAATATTTCCATGTTTTTGGGAGCAGATGCTATATTTTGGCTGATAGAGAAAATAGGAGAAAGTTGGATCCTAAGTCAGATGAAGGCATATTCCTGGGTTATTCAGTAAACAGCAGAGCTTATAGGGCGTTTAATTCCAGAACCAAGGTTGTGATGGAGTCCATTAATGTGGTAATTGATGACCTGTCTGCTGAGAAAGATAGAGGTGTGTCTGAAGTTGTTCCAGAGTCTGAAGCGTCAGAAGAACAAACTTCAGAAGCAGAAAATCATCCAGAGTCTGAAGAAGCAGAAGTGCATCCAGATCATGATCCTACCAATAAAGGGCCTTCAATTAGAGTTCAGAAGGATCATCCTAAGGAGCTGATCATTGGGAGTTTGGATCAAGGGGTAAGAACCAGGAGATCAGAACCAGCTGCTACTGATTCATGCTTTGTGTCAAAAGTTGAGCCTAAAAATGTGAAAGAAGCCCTAACTAATGAATTTTGGATTGAAGCAATGCAAGATGAGTTGAATTAATTCAAAAGGAGTGAAGTGTGGGATCTTGTTCCAAGACCTGAAGGGCTGAATGTGATTGGCACTAAGTGGATATTCAAGAATAAAACAGATGAAAGTGGTACTGTAGTCAGAAACAAGGCAAGGTTGGTTGCTCAGGGCTATACTCAAGTTGAGGGACTTGATTTTGATGAGACCTTTGCTCCTGTGGCCAGACTAGAATCCATAAGACTACTGTTGGGTGTATCCTGCATTCTCAAGTTCAAATTATTCCAGATGGATGTGAAGAGTGCATTTCTGAATGGATATCTGCAAGAAGAAGTGTATGTTGAACAACCTAAGGGTTTTGTGGATCCTAAGTTTCCAGAACATGTGTACAAGTTAAAGAAGGCTTTATATGGATTGAAGCAAGCACCAAGAGCATGGTATGACAGGCTGACTCAGTTTCTTGTGGCTCAAGGTTACAGAAAAGGAGGTTCTGATAAGACTTTGTTTGTGAAAGATGAAAATGGGAGTCTGATGATTGCTCAGATTTATGTGGATGATATAGTGTTTGGAGGAATGTCTCAGAAGATGGTCAAACTGTTTGTTCAGCAAATGCAATCAGAATTTGAAATGAGTTTGGTTGGTGAGCTGACATATTTTCTTGGATTGCAAGTCAAGCAAATGGAAGATACAATCTTTATCTCTCAGAGTAAATATGCCAAGAACATAGTGAAGAAGTTTGGTATGGAATCTGCTGCTCATAAGAAGACACCAGCTGCTACTCATCTGAAGCTAACCAAAGATGAACAAGGAGTATCAGTTGATCAAAGTCAGTACAGAAGCATGATAGGGAGCTTATTGTATTTAACTGCAAGCAGACCTGATATCACTTATGCTGTTGGAGTATGTGCAAGATATCAAGCTGATCCTAAGATGAGTCATCTGACACAAGTTAAAAGGATCCTGAAGTATGTGAATAGCACAAGTAACTATGGAATCATGTATTCACACAGTTCAAGTTCTGAACTGATGGGATTTTGTGATGCTGACTGGGCTGGAAGTGCTGATGACAGGAAGAGCACTTCAGGAGGATGTTTCTTTCTAGGAAATAATTTAATTTCCTGGTTCAGCAAGAAACAAAATTGTGTTTCATTGTCAACTGCTGAGGCTGAATATATTGCTGCTGGGAGTAGTTGTTCACAACTGGTTTGGATGAAACAGATGCTTGAGGAGTACAACATTAATCAAAGAACTATGACATTGTTTTGTGATAATTTGAGTGCTATCAACATCTCTAAGAATCCAATTCAGCACAGCAGAACCAAACACATAGACATCAGACATCATTTTATCAGAAACCTTGTGGAGGATAAAGTCATTCAGCTGGAACATGTAGCTACTGAAGAACAAGTTGCTGACATTTTCACAAAGGCATTGGATGCTAAGCAGTTTGAAAACTTAAGGAGCAAGTTAGGTGTGTGCTTATATGAAGAATTCTAGCAATTAAAGCAAACTGGATGTGAGGAAGATAGAGTACCTGCCAGCTTTGTTAGTGCTAAGTGTGATGCTGTCTCTGATACTAAGTCTGAAGTTCAAACTGGGACAGTAGTTGAAGATGTTTGTGCAGTTTTCCTTCCCTATTTGAAGTCTGAGTTTTGTCAGAATTTTGTGGCTAAAAAGGGGGAGAAAATATTATGCAAAGTGTTGACTCTGATACCAAAAATTAGAAGATGTATTGCTGCATTTCAGATGTTCAGCTTTCAGTATGGAATAGAAGCATTTCCTTATGTTGAACATTTCTTCAGTTACAAGTTTTCTCATTTGAAGCCATTCAGAAGCTAAAATCTTCATCAGAAGCTGAAATGCTCATCAGGAGCACTGTAGCACTTCAGAAGCAGTTTCAGGTTCTGAAGCCAGCGTTGACTTCTGTTGACCACATCAGAAGCTGGGTTTACTGGATTGTTTTTGCGCGTATCTTGGGAGATTTAGCAAGGAATTATCTTTGTATAATTACTTCTAGAAGGCTGGTTTAATTGGAGAAGATATCTTTGAAGATTTGGTTCTAAGTTATGAAAATTCGTATTTTCTGTTTTAAATCTTTCAAAGATTGGATGCAGTTTTATTTGTTACTTGATTGGAGCAATCTTATTTCAGTAACAAATAAAATTCAGAAGATTGGTTACAGAATTAAGAAGAGCCACTGAAGTCTATAAAAGGAGATTGCTGCTATGTTTTGAAGACACACGAATTCATAGAGTTTAAGATCAGAGAATTGAGTCTTAGTATTTTAAGCTTTTAGCTTTATTGTGCACCACTCAGATTGAGTTGGTTTAGAGTTTTATAGAGTTGTAATTCATTCTAAGCCTTTAGGTACGAATGAAGTCTTTGTGTTTTTGAAGTTTTCTAAAAAACAGAGTGTGTTTAATTAAGGGTTTCAAGTAGCTGGGTTTAGTTGCTTGAATAGGAAGTTAGAGGATTCTAATACTCAGAGTTGGGTAGAAGTCTTACTAGGCAGAGGTTAATTGCTTGGGATAAGAACTGGGAGTCAGTGTCTGAGTCTTAAGGATTAAATCCAATAGTGGATTTCCTTCCTGGATTGGTATCCCCCAGAGTAGGAGGTGTTTACTCCGAACTGGGTTAACAAACCTTGTGTGCCTTTTACTTTCCTGCACTTTATTTTGCTGCTTGTGTTGTGTTTGTGTGTGCTCTGTTTTAAGCAATTTTTGTGCCCCTGCGTATTGTTCAGAACCTGACTGGTTCAGAACCTGGTAATCTCTTATTTTTGCCTAGCCAGAATTTCAGCCACCAAGAATGAAAATAAAAAAAAAAATTAGGTCTGTAAGCCTTCAACCACCGCCAATAATGAAGCTTAATGCGTTCCAGTAACTGATCCAACGTGACTTGCTTATTCTTGAAAATTCTTCAATTGCGCCCTTTCCAAATAACCCAAATACAGGCCAACCAGATTGCTTGAAAACATGATTGAATATGCTTTCTAAAGGCATGAAAAGATGATTTATCGATTCTTCCTTCCCACAGCCCCACACATAACAACGAATTAGTAGGTGTAACTCCTCGACGAAGTAAATTGTCCTTAGTCGTGATCCTTTTAAGAATTTTTTTTCCACGCAAAGAGAGACTCTTTGAGAGGTGCAACTTTATTCCAAATTAAGTCTAAATACGTATCAATATTAAGATGATCAGTAGACATAAGAATATCATAAACTCGTTTTACATAATAACCATCAATATGGTCATATTCCTATATCCAATTGTCTATAAAATTATCCTACAAAACAAAATTATCAAGCAGCAAAACACACACAGCCAACAACTCCTCTTCCCAAGCGAAGAGTCTTCTTCTCCACCTCCAACCCTCCCCATCTACCCCCATCCTAAGAATCTCATTTCAGCTATAGCTAGTAACACTAGAATCCACACATAACTCAAATAGACGGCTAAATCTAGACTACAAAACGCCACCATCTATCCAAGGGTCACACCAAAAAGAAGAATTTTCGCCATTACCTACCTTCTGCCACCCCCCTCCCTCATGAAACCACATCACATTCCCTCCTCCTTCACCTTCAACAATGTCACAAAGATCCTTCCATCTAACAGACGCCTTATGACCTCTTTTCCTCACCCTACCACCCTCCACCCCATATTTAGCCTCCAATACTTTATACCACATACTGCTGTGATCGACATACATTCTCCAACACCATTTTCCCAACAAACCAAATCAAACTCTCTAATCTTCCTAACCCTCAAACCTCCATACTCCCAACTAGAGCAAATCATATCCCATTTAACGCAATGTATCTTGCGAGCTCACTCCCCCCCCCCCCCAATAAACTGGCAATGATGACAAGACACATTTGATCAGCACAAGCCGGCCGCTCATAGATAGGTTTTTACTTTTCCATTGAGATAATTTTTGACAAATATGATCAAGCAAAGATTTTCAAAAGGATAGACGTTGATGATTCCCACCAACAGGAAGACACAACTACATAAACGAAATCCGACCAATTTTACAATTCAACACCAATGCCGCTTCCACCAGCCAGAAATCTGCCACATTAACTCCAACAAGCATGTTCTTGTGAAAATTGACCTTCAAACCCGGTATGATTTCAAACAAAATAAGGATTGCTTTCAACGCTCAAATATTTCCCCAACTCTTCTCGCCTAGAGTTAAGGTGTCATCAACAAATTGAAGATGGAAAACATGAAAGGGAGATTCTACACCAACATTGTAACCCTTAAAGCGACCATAATCCACAGAAGAATACAACAACATATTCAGACCTTTCGCCGCTAACAGAAATAAGAAAGGCGATAAGGGGTCACCTTGGCACAAACCCTTACCCATCAAAAACTCATCAATAGGGCACTCGTTAACCAACACCGATGTAGTTGCCGAATTAATGCATTCCATTACACACTTCATCCAATTACCGGGAAAACCCATTTTAATCATTACTAACTGAAGGTAACTCATACCACACTACCAATGACCAGCTTTAGTTTGTTAACTAAACTTTAGTAAGATCTTGTACATACACCCTACCAGTGAAATCAGACGAAAGTCAGAAGACTTTTTAGGATAACTCACTTTGGAAATAAGGGCTATAAAAGTACAATTAGAGCCCTTCACCAACTTGTTACTTACATAAAAATCTGAAATAAACCTCATAATATCTCCTTTGATATCTGCCCAGAAATCCTTCACAAGACCAAAATTAATGTCATCTGAACCTGGACTCTTGAAACTATCACAGTCCTAGACAACCTGTTTCACTTCCTCCTCCAAAAGGCCCCTTTAGATGAGCAACATCAGTCGCGCTAAGCATTTTAAAAGAAAGGTTTTTCACACCTGGTCTCACCAATGGTACTGATTTGAAATTACTCTCAAAATGATGAAACACTGCTCCCCTGACATCAGATACCCCTTCAATTCTCGTACCATTAACATCAACGCCTATTACAGAATTACCCCGTTTTCTACTTGACATCACCCCATTGATTTTTTTTTAGTTTCCATCACCCTCCCTAAGCCAAAGAATGTGCGCCTTCTCCCCTTGCATATTGCACTTAACCTTGGATAAAGATAGCACCGTAGTAGAAATAGAACGTAATTCATCCCGCTCATTTTCCTCTAATCCCACGACTTTCCTTTTGATATTTAGATGTACCAACCGATCCTTAGTCTGTTAAAATGAGTGTTGTCAGTATTATTCCTTTTATAAATAATTAGGTCCAAAAACAAAACATTAATATAATTTTATGTACTCCTTATTGTGCCTTCAAATTTCACCTCTCAAAACACTACAATGACCAAGATAACCATATGTCCCACAATGCTCTCTAAATAAGTATTTGTCAATAATGCTACATGTCTGATGTATCTAGTCTAGTAACTAATTAAGAAATGTGACAAGAAATACATTCTTCGGTAGCTCAAACAACGGGGAAATTAAATCAATTAAAGTTTAGGGTCTGATGAATCAATGCAAAAAGGTTGGACAGTGAATACTCGATCATTTCCAAATCTATAAAATACTAAAACAGACCTCATAATCAGAAGACATATGTCAAACAAAATCATTCTTGCTCGAGTTAAGATCCTTTCAACTTTCCAAAAGAAATTCCCCATGCATACTAGTGAACATAGAATTATTGACCTTGGAGTAAATTAAAAAGATCAGAGAAACAAAGTAGGGAATAATCTTTATCTCTGCTGTGATATAACTATAGACAATTTACATTAGTAATTGTTCACGTATGTAAACATCCATTCCAGTCCATACTATAGTTGAGTTTTAAATCCAATGTGTTTATTTTTCAAATGCATGCAGTTAACTATTTCCTACAACTATTTTATATATTTTTCTCAACAAACTAACCACTAATTGTTGTGAGAGAAATTTTCAATATATATTTGGAAAGTTGCAATTAAATAGACACCTTTTAGAGAATGTGTATTGATTGACAATTGAAGTAATGTAATCATTCATGACCAAACTTTTTTAAATGGTTGTTTCTCTTCACCAAAGGACATAAGTTTCTCTATAAATAGAGACACTTTGGAGGCAGAAAGTAATTCAGAGAAATATAGACAGAAAATCACATCGTTGTTTATGGAACATTATTCTGTAAACTACCATTGAACGATACGCTTGGTGTGAATGTGCAAGTCATGTTAAGGATTCCATCGTATCCTGAAGGAGATTCGCCAGTATAACCCTTTTGCATCCGGTTGACATAACTG
This sequence comes from Medicago ruthenica, assembly GCA_018208015.1. Lineage (NCBI taxonomy): Eukaryota > Viridiplantae > Streptophyta > Magnoliopsida > Fabales > Fabaceae > Medicago > Medicago ruthenica. The sequence continues at coordinate 96,297,673 of CM031372.1, read as the reverse complement.
GTGGGGACGAATCGAACCTAAAGGTTAGTGTGTACCACACACGCTTTGGAATTTATGTGCACTTTTCGTCATGTTCATCTTCTTGGTCAAGTTATTGAAGCAGACCTCCAACACAGGTTATAACAATCTTTAGGTTCGATTCATAATTTATTTGTGGTTAATTAATGGCTGCAATTTTGGTGGAGAAATGAAAACCCTTAATTATTCATTTATAACTGTGGTAAAAGGTACACACTAAATTTTTATGGAAATTAAGATGTGAATGTGATAACATATATAGTCTTGTACTCCCTCCGGTCCTATATATAAGAAAATTTTCAAAAACAAAATTTGGTCATATTTATAAGAAAATATCACAACTTTTAAGGTGTAGTTATTGTTTAAAAGACTTTTATACCCCTTATTTAATGTTTGTTTTTTTAAAAATTAGTGGGTGTATTTAATGCTTCACAATTTTTTATGAGGGTATATTTGTAAAAATATTCAAAAAGTTACACTAATTAATGAGTGTATTGGTTTTGATGTTTTTTGGTTTTTCTTCTTATAATAAGAACCGGAGGGAGTATTATAATCCCATGCAAGTGAGTGTATTGATTTTCGGTTGATTAATTGTTGTGCATAAATGGTTGAATCGGAAAATAATTATACACATGCAAGGAGTTTGATTCGATCGTATGTAGAAAATATATTTAGATGCAAATGTTGTCGTGTGATTTTATGCTTGTCATTGTCAAGTTGTGAATAAATCCTTTATACACATAAACGTGGACCTGTAGTATGTTCAAAATAATAGTGGGCTGTTGTCAAATTATAAGCCTTAACTTAGATTATTTTATTCAGGACTGTAATTAAGTTATGTTGAACACCACCTGAAAGTAGGAAAATGAATTATTAGATACTTATGGGTAACAGTATGGAAATTAAATTCATCTCTTTCAACAAAAAAAAGTATGGAAATTCATCAATAATTGCGACGATTCATAGACATGAAAATTATAATAATTTACTGATCATGTAAATATTGAGAATTGATTTGGAAGGTTATTTGTATGAAGCGATGCAATTCTCTAGTATAGTAAAATAATTTGATAAAATGTAAATATAACAAAGACTTAGAAATAGCCTAGTGGTTGTCTTGTTTGAGGAAGTGGTTGTGCCCTTTGGTGAAATAATCTGGTCCTTCGTTCAACCATTTTGATATGTTTCTATTAAAATAATGAGTTAAATATGTTTTTGCTCCCTATAAATATGTCAATTTTTCGTTTTAGTCACTTTAAAAAATTTCTTCAACTTTTAGTCTATCAAAAAAATTTCATCTTCATTTTTAGTCCCTCCTTTAAAGTAAACTCATTTTGAATTAATTTTTTCTTGCAAAATATGAACTGTCAAATATATCATGTTTATGCTTTATTGATATTATTTGTTTTGGTAAGAAATTATTGTATTAAGATTTAATGATCTTATATTATATGTGAATGATAATATGAAAGTAATAAATAATTTCTTGTTTATTTTGATATTGAAAATAATTTGGGTATGTTTTGAATTATTGTAAGTTGATAAATATTCATGGAAGAACGTAATAGAAAGTATGAATGACTTTGATTCATTGTTTAGTTTTCTATTATGACTATTTGGATTAAGCATAGAACAATTTTAAACATGAAACTTGACTTTAACATAATGAATTTATGTTACATGTACTACATTCGTCCATATTAATAGGGCACTTTTGAAAAAAAAAACGGGAATTAAGAAAATTGATAGTGATAATAAATTTATTTGTAATTACTATTGTTTTGACAATTTTATTCTTTAAGAAAGAAAATTAGTTTATGTTTTCAACAAAGTATTTAATATTGATTGAAAAAATATATATAAAATAAATAGGAGTATGTTGGTAAAAAAAATTAATTAATGTACTTAGAAATACCAAAGGGGTCTTATATTTAGGGCCGGAGATGGTATTAGTTATATGATAACTAAGATCAAAATGTTTATGTGTTATATTTAATTTTTGTGTAAAGTATATGACTTACATGTTTAAACCCATTTTACGAAGTTAAAATTGGTTATGATATTCTTTTATGATCATGTTTTATTTGACTATGTATATTTAATGCATTCAATGTATGATATATCTTGGCCAAATATAAAAGAAAAGTTGAAATTCAAATTAAAATGTATGTTAAATATCTTAATAGCAAATGAGTAATGACATAAAAGTTTGTATATCATTACAATATACTCATTTGACAAAATTGTCATGGTTTGATGATAGTTTGTGAATACTATCAAGAGTATATAAGTTGATACATAGATGTCTTCGGATATGAAGTTGAACACATTGAAAATATCATTAGGGATGTGGTACAAACCCAAATCTAATTGATCACCAATGGTGGAAACTCAACCCACACTTGAGTAGCATCAAGTCTTGGGTTCAATGGTGAAAGTACACTATTAGAGTGATCGAAGTACTTGATGATAGATACATTCCAAGTGGTGGTAAAAGTACTTGGACCATAAGAAGAAAAAGGTAAGATGAGGTTTTCCTCTTAATGGACATATAGCATATATTTGCTGGAATGCATACTTATGGGGCATTTCTGATATAGTCTACCTATATGAGAATGAAATGGGGCCGCTTCATTGAGTTCAAGAGCTTGACTCTTAATTCTCATGAAAAGGATACACGGACACAAGACCTTAACAAACATGTCATTTATACAATTCAATCAGTGGTACCGAGATTTCATGTGTGAGTTATGCACATTTGTTCTAATGAATAGTTGGTTCAAAGCTTGTCTACCATTCTATTTAGAGATGAGTGAAAACTTAACTCACTAAAGTAAAAGTTCAAATCATGAGATACCAGAATAATGGATTTAGATTATATTTTGAAAATAGTGGGGGATTGTGAGAGAAATTTCCAAAATATATTTGGAAAGCTACAATGGTTAAATAGACACCTTTTAGAGAAAAGGTTCATTACTTGACAATTGAAGCAATGTAACAATTCATGACCAAACTCTTTCAAATGGTTGTTTCTCTTCACCAAAGGACATAAATTTCTCTATAAATAGAGACACTTTAGACGTAGAAAGTAATTCAGAGAAATATAGCCATAAAATCACATCGTTGTGTCAGAATTCTGCCGAAAATAATATTAAATCATTCTTTCTTTTCTCTAGTGCACGAGGGAAATTGACAGAATATTATTTTGTAAACTACTATCGAACGATACGCTTGGTGTGAATGTGCAAGTCATGACAATCGTATCCTAAAGGAGATTCGCCGCTATAACATTTTTGCATCCGGTTGATATAACTGGTGGGGCGAATCGAACCTAAAGGTTAGTGTCTACCACGCACGCTTTGGAATTTATGTGCACTTTTTATCATGTTCATCTTCTTGGTCAAATTATTTCATAATCGAACACATATTATAACTTATAGAAAGAGGTTAAAGATGTGTTTGGTAAAAATAAGTTATAAACTAGCTGATAGCTGAAAAACTAAAGGCAGATAGCTTAGAGCTGAAAAATTAGCTTATTAAAATAAGAAGAAGTAGAAAACGTTGAAAGTTGAAAGTGGAGTCGTGGTATATGGTGGGGTCCAGTCATATTCACACAATTCTTAAAGCTGTGTTAACTAACTCTCGTAACCGTTCCACTCCCACCACCACCATCACCATCACCATCACCATCATCAATGCCTAAGGTTCAATAACTCGTTTTTTTTTCTTCTTTCATTTCACGCTCGCGCATTTCAAATTTCATCCATGTCGCAGAAGAAAAAGAACAACGCCCAAAACGACACTAAGCAAAACAATGAAACGCAGAAGCAGCAGAACAACAACAACAAAAACGAGAATAAGAATGAAACGAAACCAACTAACGTCGTTTTGAAGATCGACATGCACTGTGAAGGCTGTGCTTCCAAAATCGTCAAATTCATCCAAGGTTTCGAAGGTTGCTAGTTTTTCTCTTATTCCTAAATTATTCATCAACATTTCCTATTTATTTAACTGTTTCATTAGTTTTTATTTTTAAATTTTATTTATTTACTTGAGTTTTTTTTATGAACTGAAGCATTGAACCTTCTTGTTGAAGGCTTCGAGAAACTTGATCTTGGTAACCGAGGAAAGTTAACCGTCACCGGAACCGTCGACGCCGGAAAACTCCGAGACAAACTTGCTATTAAAACGAAGAAGAAAGTCGACCTCATTTCTCCGGTTACCAAAAAAGACAAGGAAAACAACAACAACAACAAAAAAACTGAGGAAAAAAAACCACCCAAAGAGGTTACTATATATTTCATCTGTTCTACTATATTATATTATCTTCTTTTAATTTTTTGTTATACTTTGGATATTGATTTAAGTGGTTTAATTTAAGCCTACGGTGACTACGACGGTTTTGAAGTTGGAGCTGCATTGTCAAGGGTGTACTGAAAAGATTCGCAAAACTGTTTTGAAAACTAAAGGTGATTTTTATAATATTTTATTTGTAATTTATTTTAATTATTATTGAAAATGGTGTTGATGTGTTTTGGAATGGAATTTGGGTGCAGGTGTTCATCATGTGGCTATAGATAAGGAGAAAGAGATAGTGACTGTGAAGGGAACAATGGATATGAAAGTTTTAGTGGAGAAGTTGAAGAAGAGGTTTAAGAGGAAGGTTGAGGTGGTGCCTACCAAGAAGGAAAAGGAGAAGGAGAATGAGAAAGAGAAAGAGAAAGAGAAAGAGAAAGAGAAAGGAGAGAATGATGATGGTAACAAGAAGAATAATCAGAAAGGTGGTGAAGGTGGTGGAGGAGGAGGAGGTGGAAAGAAAAAGGGTGAGGGAAATGGTGGTGACAACAACATTGCAAAAAAGGAGGTTTTGACACAACCTAGTTATGGTTATGGTAATGGTTATGGATATGGTGGTTTTTTTGGATTTGATGAAGGTTATAACTATGGACAAGTTCAAATGATGAATATGCAGGAAGCACCACAAATGTTTAGTGATGAAAATCCTAATGCTTGTTCTGTTATGTGAGTGCATGAGTGTGAGAACTTTGGGCACAAGCAAGGTTTTATTATCTTTTTTTTTTTTTTTTAGATTATTGGATAAAAAACAAGTAATTTTGTGGTTGGTTAACCAATGTTGCTTGTTAGGTTATAACAAATTTGAGAGTCTGATACTATGATCCATGTGATGCATAAAACTATGCAACTTGTAATCACTGGTTTCTCATTTTAAACAAAGGAAATCATTTAGAAGAACTTGTAATCACTACTTTGACTAGTTTTCAATTATTGGTTTTTTTGTAACACGGTTCCCCTTATGCAAATGTACTATATGGTTGGTATTGACATGCGCAGACATTTTGAGCTCCTTCCCTCAGTTCTACATTTTTTTTTTGCTAAATTGGAGAATATCTACCTAAATAGTATCATATGAATTGTTTGCTATAAAGTTTTTGCTACAACTATTCAACTTTGCAATCACTAATTTCCAGTTAAAAAAAGGAACTAGTCAGACAGAACTTGTACTCACTAATTTGACTAGTGTTGGTTTTGTAACATAAATTCCCCGTGTAAAAATTAATTTAGCTCTTTTTTATAATTACACTTTAATTGCATTGAGGCAACAAGAATTCTGCTTCACACTCACACGATGAATTTGTCCCTGCATATGAGAATAAAAAGCAGAACAATCAAAGATATACAGTGGCACGAAAAATTGAAATCATAATAGAAAGAAAAAAAAGACTCATTTTAATCTCATAATTTTCTTGCGAACCAATTAATAGCCCGCACGGGGCGTGGTTGAAAATTGAAATCATAATATAAAGAAAGAAAAAATGACTCATTTTAATGCTTCACAATTTTTATGAAAAAATAATACTCAGTTATAATACTCTCACATTTTTATAAGGAGAAAAATTAACCATTCAATTCAATTAACAGAAGAACTAATTTATTTCTTGTATAAAAACGCAAGAGATTAATTTGATATATTTTTTTTTTTATCGTGTATTGAATTGGTCCAATAAAATTGTGAGGGAATAGAACTGGTTTTAGTCTAATAGAAATTCGTAAAAGTGGTCCCGTGAGCTTAACTCAGTTAACAGAGACATTGCATAATATATGGAGGGTTTAAACCACGGACATCTCACTTCTCCACATTTATTTTGAATAATCATGTGATCGTTTTGAAAATTTTGCTCAAGGTGTGAACTGTAAAGTACCAAGTATCGAAAATGATGGAAGATTAATAATGATTTACGATTCAGTTTTTTGTGTATATCGTGTGCAAACATTTTCTGCTCCTTTCCCACTTTCCTACATTTTGTGATAAAAAAAATGAGCGTATGATATTACCAAATAATAATCAAAATAAAAATAAAGTATTTTTTAAGGGATAAACGTGTTAAAAAATGAGTCAATATATTGCTACAAACAGGACTTTAGGAAGAGACTTGTATTTTAGGAGGTGGGAAAGACAAATTGATTCTGCCCATAAGCTAATCAAATGAAATAATATGTAGCTTTTTGTGTGTGAATACACTTGTCATATGTGTCTTTTATTAAAGTATATTCTCAAGTTGGTGCAAGTGCCTTTTCAAATATTTTAAAAATAAAATTTCCATTCTATTTTAACAACAAAAAGGTTATTAAAGACTTATTATTTTAAAAATAAAAATAAATCATATGTTATATTTTGTATCAAACCTATTATTTTACCATATTTTTATAATATTAATAAAAAATATTACAATATGTAATTTGAATATTCAACAACCGATCCAAATTAAACCGCATTGAATTTGATCGGATCAGATCGATTTTTAAAAGTAATCATCCAAAGTCGAAGTGAACCGCATATTATTTTCTCTTTGAATCATATGAGTTTTTGCCTCAAAACATATCCAAACCGCACCGCGAATACACCTAGCCTCTAGGGCTTACACCAAGAACACGTTGTTCCAACCTTTCTATCTTGGATGCTGATTTCTCAAAAATACCACTTTTTTTAGTTTGAGTTGCAACAACACTTTTTAAGAAACTTTCAACCTTAGAACTTTGTGGAAAATCAACAGTTGATTGACTAACAATGCTACCATATTCATTCGATGCAAGGTTAGAATCATATATGCCCTCATTTGTAGGAGAGCTTTCATATGACCATTGATACACATTTTGTGCCATGTCTTCAAGGAGGAAGAAGACATCTTGTATGCTTTTATTCATCAAGGAACCTCTGGCGGATGTGTCCACTGTTAGCCTAGTTGTGTGAATCAGCTCATTGTAGAAGGTATGAATTATCAACCATTTTTAAACCCATAAGGAGGGCATAAACTATAAGAATTTCATTGAAACTTTCCCAAGTTTCATACAACAACTCTCCATCTTTTTGTGAAAAAAATGGTTATTCCATTTCTTAATCGAGCAACTCTTGATGGATGGAAATATTTAGCGAGGAATGGTTGTTTTAAATCATCTCAGCTTTTTATGGAATGGAAATCCTCATAATGTAGCCAAGCCCTAGCTTCATCTCTTGGTCAAAAGGGAAAAGTCTAAGTCTCAAGGTATCAATAGAAACTTCATTTATTTTCACAATATCATAATATTCAAGAAAAATGGATAGATGGAGGTTTGGATTATCCATTCGCTAACCGAAAAATTGACCTTTTTCTTGTAACATAATCAATAGTTCAAGGCTTATTGCAAAATTGTTAGCTCCTACGTTTGAATGCACAATACTAGAGTGTGGTTCCATGGCTTAGGGAGAAGCATAATTTTTCAAAGCACGATTTTCAGTAATTTTCACAACTTTTATTTTATTGTTTTCTTCTTTGTAGATGGAATAATCTCTCTATCTCGGGAATTTGCTAAACAATTTCCTAAAGACTTCGATTTCTTAGCATCCAAACAAGAAAACAATCCAAAAACACAAAATTAAAAGAGGGGAACAAATTAGTCTAATTGAGATAGAAAAAGTTAACAATATCAACAACTAGTCCCGACAACGGCGCCAAAAACTTGATGAGCTCCCAAGTGCATGGTTTTATCGCATGATAAAAGGTATTGATCCCAAAGAGACTAGTGTTGAGTACCAATTCACTTATCTAAGTTTATTAGCTAAAATGTTATATTTTTAGATTTGGGTTGAGGTTTTTGATTTTTAGAAAATATATGATTTAAGGGTTAAAAGATATTAGTTATTAAGGCGATTTTAGAGGTTGAATTGAAGGGAAGGGTCAAAGTGAGGTTGATCGGGGGCGGTGGAAAGGGTGGAGGGACACTAAGGTCGGTTAGTGTGTGATTGTTAGTGGGTGTTGTGAGTTCTCAATGAAGTTTATATCTTATAATGTTTGAGGTTTGGGTGGAGCGGCAAAGAAAAAAGAGGTTCAAAATTTGATTAAGGAAAAATGTCCAGATGTTTTGTGTATTATTCAAGAAACCAAGCTTGAGATGATAAATAATTTTATTGGTTTGCAGTTGTGGGGTTCTACTAATATGGATTTCACATCCAAGCCTTCTGTGGGGGAGTCAGGTGGTATTCTTACGATGTGGGACATAGATTATGTGGAAATGGAGTTTACCAGGAGTTTCGTGCATGTCTTTGTTATTGGTGGTTGCTTCAAGAAAGGTGATACCTCTTTTTTGTTAGCTAATGTTTATGTGTTGTGTGATGGGAGAATGAAACATGCTTTATGGACTCGGTTTGGTACTTTTATTCTTAACTACGATAATTCCAACTGATGTATTTGTGGCAATTTTAATTTAATTTGTTCAGAAAATGCGAGAAAGATTAGAGGGGTTATGGTTCAAGATGCGGATATTGACAAATTTACTTCTTTAATTGAAGACTCTCTTCTTCTTGACTTACCTTTGGTTGGAAGACATTTTACTTGGTATAGTGAGGATGGCTTATCTATGAGCAGAATTGACAAATTCATGATCTCTGAAGAGTGGAATTTGGCGTGGCCTACTTGTTCTCATGTAGCTTTAAGGCGAGATCTTTCTGATCATTGCCATATTATGTTGTTTCCTGATGTGATTGATTGAGGTCCTAAAGCCTTTTCGTATGCTGAAGTGTTGGACGAACTTCCCAGGTTATAAGGAATTTGTAACGACTAAGTGGAGGTCGTTTGATGTCAATGGTTGGGGTGGGTATGTGTTGAAGGAGAAGTTGGAATTGGTAAAGGGTAGTTTGAAGGAATGACATTAATCTCATAGTTAAAATGTTGCAGGAAAAATAAAGGTGGCAACAGATAAGTTGTTATAACTTGATACCAAAGGGGAAACGATGGGGATGCTAATACGAAGTTTTTCTATGGAATGATGTCTAGTAAACGAAGGGGCAACTCAATTTCTTCTATTATTGTCAACAAAGAGAGAATTGAAGGTGTGAATTGTAAAGCCCCAATCCCCGAGAACATATTTATAAAGATAAATCACGCATTTATCCTACATTGAAACCTTACTAATTAAACATACGTCTCGTATCAAATATTTATTATAAAAACTTCGTCAATTAAATCACATCGCAGCGGAATAAAACATAATTAACATCAAAGCAAATGTCATGTCTCGGTCATAACATATAAATTAACATATTAATCTCAACAAAGTTCGATCCAAAGATCTCATAGCATAACATAAATAAACCCCAAGTCCTAATCAGAGCTCCTAAGCTAAACTCCAAAACAGATAAACTCGAGTAGGCAAACGCCGTCCTTGACATGCTCACGATAAGCTATTCCTCAACCTGCAAGTCTACATCCATGAGAAATTCACCCAAGGATGAGGCGACAATAAAGGCACTGGAGGGTAAGATATATGCTCAACATAAGGGAATAATAAATGCATGTATGTAAGGCAAGCCACATCAACAATTATCACGTATGCATTTAAATAAACAAGTCTGGTTACATAACTCAACATTTATATCACATTCATATTCAATTATAATCTCAATCACCATTTTCAATCATATATCAAACATTCAAGATTCATCAAGTATCATCAATTCATTTACAATTCAAACACAAACACAAGAACTCATCAATTAAGCATTTACCACATAGAAGCACAAGTACACGCCAAAACATTACCAAATATGACTCAAGTGTATGTAATGCGCCTAAAGACCTTAAATGCATGTGGTACCGGTTTTTGGATATCAGATATATTTTACCGAGTGATCACATCGTCGCTTAACATCGTCGCTTAACTTGACTCATGAATGAATGCATGTTCATATATTCGACTCACATCAAGTACACATAAGACTCGACAACAACATCATCACCATTATCATATATTCCCTTACATGATTAAACATCGTCGCTTATTAACATCGTCACTTATCATATAAACTTTCATATGATTAAACATCGTCACTTAATATAACATATATCATCATCACTTAATAAAACATCTTCACTTAATACATAACATGTATCATCATCACTTAATCAAACATAATCACTTAATATATAACATATATCATTATCACACATCATTTAATATCATAATTAGCATCATCAATATCATCATAAATATCATCATCAATAGCATTATCAATATCATGTGTAAACAACAACAAATCATAACCATCACAACATCAAGTATTTACAATCTTCAACATTCTCATAATTTAAGTTTCATGATTTAATCCCACAAATTACACCAAACATCATTAAAGATCACAACATCATAATTACCTACTCATTTATTAACTCTAAATGATTCTTTAGACTCGTTATTAATTTTAAGGATGTTTCAAGATTCATTGAAAATGTATGCGGGAGTTTTCACAAAAAATATGTCATGACCTATGTGTAGTATTTTGATCACAACTCAAGTTCTGGAAATCTAAATGGAGTCCAACCAACGTTAATTGAAAGCTAACATCCATATCTACAATTTTCATGTTTACACTGAAACTCAGTTCAAAACAGAAACTAGTGAAACAAGGGGAATAACAGCAAAAGCTGTTGTTGTTAGTGGTCGCTACGGCTACGGGAATCACTCAAAACTCGCCCAAAAATCTCATTTTTGATCCTCATCAACCCAAAATCAATTTACAGATACTAATCATGATCAATACACTCAAATTGAACAATTGTTACACAGCAAAACATCATTTCTAAAACAACTTTGAATGTGTAACAATGGTTACACATTCAAAGTTCGTCTCAAAAACCCATTTTTTTTTCCAAAACAACTTAAAATCCCAAACAGATTTGTACAACAACAATTCCAACTTTCTAATCGCATCAACATGTTCATAAGCACTTAATTAACAACATAAATTCACCAATTATGCCAACAATTCATTCAAATTCACCAATTTAAGCAATTTTCACATAAACAACAACAACCCTAATTCTAACTTAACCCAAACGACATAACTTCAAAATTCCCTAACCCAACACACATAATTATACTCATAATCAATTCAATTAAACATAAACATCATCAAATATCATGTTTCTCATTAAAATTCATCAAATTCACCAAATTTCACAAAATTCACAAATAACAAAATCAAACATGAGTTTTGACGAAGTAAAAGCATGAAATCAACAACTTAACACATATTCAATTCAGTCATCAACAAAGAGCACAAAAATCAACATAATTAATCATAATTCATAAAATTAAGCTATAATCTAAAAGCTCTCAAACACGCAATTGCTTCTTAAACCCATATGTTAATCATAATCTCCCCTCTTACCTTAGTTTCCTCGCTATTCTTGCTATTCTTAGTGCAATCCTCTCTTTCCCCTTTGATTCTCTAGCTTTCCTCTTCTCCAAGCCTCTTCTCTCTATCTCTCTCTTGCCTCTCAAAAGTTTTGTGAATAATGAATAACTTAATTTACTCACCACTAACTAATGTATTTATAATAGGTTTTTAGGGTAATAATTATGTTTGCAATTTCAGTTTGTTACAACCTTTAAAACTTCTTTGAAACAAAATGTTTTGACTCAAAATCTTTGAAAGTGAAAGTTGATCTCTTTTACTTTTGATGCTACAGTTCCCTGAGACTGAAAGGGTATATGAATGGAAAATGTTTGTTTGATATGAGTTACATCCCTATGAACTAAAGGTGATGGGAACAAGAGATACTGTTTTGCACGAGTACTAGATCTTGGAAGAGTCTGGAAGCTCTGAGATATAACTAGGACTCTTGTCATAGGCAAAAGGCTCAACAAGTACTACTTTGGTGGAAAATGATGATGATTTAACCTAGCAATGGTGTGTGTTAAGATTATGTGATTGTACTCCGAGAGGATGTCTTCATGTACTTAACATGAAGGCTGAGTGAAACACCTCCTAGTGGCCACCAAGTTGCCAGGAAGCTATGCGAAGCTATAACTCGCTACATTTTTCCTCAGGAAGTTATACGAAGTTATAGCTTCCATCTCAAAGTTGTAGCTTTCTAAATCTTGCAAACCTCTATCTTTACAAAGTTAATTCCTTAACCACACTTTTTCACTTGAATCTCTAATTCCTTTTTATATGCTTTATTTAATTTTGCATTTTACTACTTCAGTATCTTAAAATCTTGTCTTTGTTATTTGTCTTTTTGGATCTTAAATAATTAAACTTGCTATTTGAAAATACTTAGAACTTATCTACGACAATCCTCGTGGGATCGATACTCTACTTACTCTTTATTTCTTGTTGTGACATTGTATACTTGCACTTTGTATGCATTGGAAAGTATGCAACTATTTTTCGAGCATCAAGTGTCCTAAGAAGTTGTTTGATTTTCGACTGATTTCACTAGTTGGTTGTATGTATAAAATATTGGATAAAGTCTTGGCTAATAGTTTAAAGATGGTCATTGATAGTGTGATTTAGGAAGCTTAGTCGGCTTTTGTAAAAGGTCGGTATATATTGGATGGTATTTTATAGCCAATTAGGTGGTGGATGATACAAATTAAGAAGTTGGAGAAGGAACTTATCTTGTTCAAAGTTGAATTTGAGAAGGCTTATGATTTTGTGGACTGGGGTTATCTGGAGTAAGTTATGGCAAAGATGAGATTCTCTTGTAAATGGAGGAGGTGGATAATCGAATATGTCAGTACAGCCACTGCGTCGGTGTTGGTTAATGGAAGTCCAATGAATATGTCAGTACAACCACTACATCGGTGTTGGTTAATGGAAGCCCTACAAATGAGTTCTCAATGGGTATAACCCAATGATTTGTATTGGTTATATTGTTGTGTAATTTTGTCTTCATTTTTTTTCTTAGGTTTGATTTGTCTTTAATTGTTTGTATTACTTTTTTTAATCCCTTTTATGCGCACCCTGTGCTGCTCATGGATGTTTTAATATATTGTTTTTGGCTTTTCAAAAAAGAAAATATACGATAAAAGAAACCCCTTGAAATTATGGATTCAACACAATAATAGAAAAATCAAATCCATATTATTCTTATTGTTATGAAAATCAAAGTCTAAAGTTTAGGTATATTAAGGTGTTTGTTGTCCTCTTTTGAAGTTTCAAAAGTGTATGTTAAACCAATATAGTCTACTATTCTCATGGCTTACTATATTGCTAAAATCCATTAAGTTCAAATACTTTATATCACCTCAAGAGCTTTTAGACTACTCTCGTGTTTCAAAGCATGTGTTCAATCTTATAGTTCCAACATCAATCTTCAACTTATTTTAATTACATTGCTTTGAAACTCGATAACAAAAAGAAAGAATTGTAATTATGGAAAAACATGTCATTGGGCTAGTTTCCATAATTCTAAGACAAGAGGAAACTACTCACACATCATAGTTGTCATTGGGTTAGTTTCCATAATTCTAAGACAAGGGGAAACTACTCACACATCATAGTGATGAGAAAATACAAAAATAAAATAAAGCAATAAATAAAAAAGCATAACTTTATTGAAATTGCAAGAACTAGAAACAAAGTTTCTACGTGTGTACATACATTGAGAAAAGTTTAGCATACAATCCATTATATAGGCACTAAGGCCATAATTTTGTGCATTTCAATAGCCACTAACGTATACGTGTTGATTTTGACAAGAAACCTCTCGAAATCAAGAAGTGTAACCGACGAAAGTTGATTCATCCAAGCCTTACGGTCGTGTGGCTTCTTACAGGAGCCGTAATGCTCCTAGCTTTATGGAGTTTGGGACTTTCCATTTTCTTTTGAGTTATGGCTACAATATTAAACCTTCTAGCTACATACTTAGGTTGTTTTACATTGAAATTTCAGTTTCTTTGCATTGAAGAAGCCTTCCACTAACAAAAATTGTTTCTTTGGCTTAAAGACTTCATCAGATGCAATGTTTCCACAACTTTATCACCACTTGATCATATTTTCTTGTCCTTATCCTACAATTGGTAATTGAATAAAAAGTAGCAAAAAATTATAGAAATATAACAAATATTATTAATTTATTAAATAAAATATAACTATATAATACGTATAAAAATATGTTATTACTCAACAATCTAATCTCTATGATATTTCAATATACCTTTTACCATATTTTCTCAATTTATACAAATATAAACTCTTACAATCACTAATTTCGAACCTTAATAATTGTTGAGCATATTAAATATCACTCAAGTCTTTGTGGATACGATAAAACAAATAATTTGATACCACTTCTAGCTATCACCTAACATACTGCGATAAGTGTTGACATAGTTTCTTCCTGTGCCTTAGCCAAATAGGAGAAGGTCATTCAAAAACATTAAGTAAGTGATCTAGGGCGATTTCTACCAGCTCTTGTTGGTTTTCAAGTACCCCGTTATATTTTATCTGAAATAACATGGATAGTTTGTTCGTAGCAATCACAAACAAGTATGTGGACATAGGGTCTCTTTGCCTGATTCCACATTTAGGGACAAAATATTTTGATTTGATTCCATTTCGAAGAATATTGATTTTCATAGAAGACATGCAATGCATAATGAAATTCACTATTTCTATTGGTAACCCTACTTCTATCAATACCTTGTTAATAAAGTCACACTTAATTCTCATCTTTCCCGCTAATCTATGATAATAAAAATACAACTAAAGTTAACGAGGATAAATTAATAAAATAATCATTTCGTTTTTTTCATTTACCATATTTTATTAACTTATAGAAAATGGTCAAATATGACAGTTCTTATAAAACTAAAGAAATAATATTTTTTAATATAAGGTATTTCTTACACATCAAAGAAAAATCAAACTCTTAAACAACCTCCAAAAGGACTCAAAAATCTAGAAAGTTTTTTTTTGGTAGGTAGTGTTTAAATTGATTTTGATAGAATTGATTTTAGTTAAAAATGAGTTGGACGAAATTGATTTATGTTTGGATACACAAACGTAAAAGTTGTTCTCATCAATTGATGTTGTTTAGATAATTTGTATAAAATTACTTTTAGATGCATAATTACTAAAATGGGTTTAAATATATGTGTCAAACTATTTATTTTTTATTTTAGATGATTATTTTAATTTTGTTATATTAATAAATTGAATATAGTTTTATAATATTTAAATTTATTTTAGTTTAATTGCGTTGACGAAATTATTTAGTTTTTTTTTTCAAAATAATATGTTTTTCATTTTAATTTATTGACATTAAATTACGTAATAAATTTTTCAAATAAAAATACGAACATTTAATGGAATAAAACACACAAAGTCAATTCGTCAAAATTACGATATAATGTTTTTGTACCATTATTTGTTTTTATAAATAACTAGGTTGTTTACTAATTACTATAGCATTGTTTCATATTTTCTTCCATGGATACTTCACTTTCTTTCACTCTTTCCCAAGAGGATTTTCTTCTGTTCCACAAATTGGACAGAGACCTCTACAAAATCCTTGTCACCAACCTTTCTCGTGATCCATATAAGTCTGCGCAATTGCTTGCTATGTGGCTTTGGTTGGAAAGAGTTGGTTTTCATAATGTTGTAAAAAAGATTGTGTCTTTACCTGTTATTTTGATCGATGAAATTGTTGTTGAATCAATGATATGTCTCACCTGTATTACCAACAACAATAACAGTTCCCAAATCGAAATATCATATTGTGAAGAAAATGATATTCCACTTCTTCAAAGCCTGATGGACAAAGAAATCTCTCTAAAATTCTTTCTTGAGAATCGTGTGGAAGCAATTCGAGGGGTGGAGAAAATAGAACAAGTTTGTATGAGAGCATTGAGTGACATCATGCAACAAGCGATAATGAGAAACATGACTCAGAGAATGATGAAGAACAACAGTTTTTTGTTCGGTTCAATTGGACCGACGAATTTGCAGTTTGGTTCGGTTAGGATTGATGGTGCAATTGTTCATCAGCAAAACAACAACAATGGAGGAAGAGGAGGAGGAATCATACCGGCGGAAGATAGGACATTGTTTGTGACATTTTCTAAAGGGTATCATGTTGAAGAGTGGGAAGTTAGGAACTTTTTTACTATGGCTTATGGAAATTGTATTGAAGCTTTGTTTATGCAAGACACTGCACCAAATGAACAAGCACTTTTCGCTAGAATTGTTTTACATAAGGTGGATACTATTGATATGATTTTGAGAGGGCATTATAAAGCCAAATTTTTTATCAATGGGAAACATATATGGGCTCGTAAGTTTGTTCCAAAAAGAGTAAACAATAGCAAAGGTATGCTTCGTGTAGAGACTTCTGGTTTTGGTTCTGGATTTGGGATGTAGAGAAAATTATATGATGTTTATGTTGTGTGTTGTCCTGTTTAAGGTGGTTTCAGAAGATGTTGTTTTCAATATTAATGTTCTCATGAATAAAATTATATACTCATATTGATTTGCATGAATAAAATTGTTCGCTTAAAAAATATCAGTTACTTACTAATTATTAAGACACTAGCATCAAGATGAACACTAACTTGCATGTCTTTACACTTTTCTATTGTGCTTAATTGTATATTTATTATATCGCATTTGGTTATATTTTTTTTTTTTGCAAGATACCACAATCAAATAAAAAATTAACTGATATTGTTCATATTGTAGTTGAGTTATTCCTATTATAGTGGGATTTAACAAATTTTGTTAATTAAAGATTTAAAGAATAATATAAAATAAATAACATTGTAATTACGATAGTTTAAATGAAAGGTATAATTGGAACAATGATATATTCAACCTAAAATCCGCTATCTCATTTATATATTGTTATCCATACCTATATATATATACTGAAATTCCTGGCAGGACTGAGTCTGAACTATAAAACAGAGTATAATACGCAGAACTGAGTAAGGTTATGGACATTTATGTGGTTGCATATTATCTTTGAATTCTTTGAAAACATTGCCTCTTTGAATTCTTTAATTTGAAAAGAGGCGGTAAGCTGCATATTATCTTATTCATCAATGACCATATTGGTTACACTAACCATCGATTCACGAACACTAGCTTGTTTTTAGAACAATTCATCAAAACTACTCTTTAGCTATATTACATATAATTGGGTCATCAGTTACCCCCACACCACCAAAGTTTCCTTTACTTGACTGAAGCATGAAATTTGTTGATATTGAGATCACCGTCTCTATACCAATGGGTTTTTGCACGTTGCCTTCAATATAAATTGTCTTGCACCAATAGATGTGTCATGCATTTTTTAAGAGATTCAAACTAAGAAGAATCTTGCATCCGCCTTGGTCACAACGTGGAACCAAATTATTACGAAACTCTTCAATATCGCTTTTTCAGTTTGCTTTAGTGAGTCTTGCTCCAATGTACCAATTATCTGCACAAACCTCCAACCGAGGTACAACAGATTTGTCGGTGTTGCCTTGCCAACTTCCACAAACCACATCATTCAACCTAGACTCAATGCACCGTGCATTTTCAAATTTTAACTTGCGACATCATCTACTAGGTCTCACAACATGGTCACAAAAGAATAAGTATTTGTTTGGTTATACGTTTGCAAGCTCTAAACGCACGTTTTCATTCCCAAACACGATTTGAACCATTTCACGGATGTTTGGATAACTTACAAAATCAAATTTTTAAACCGCGGATCTAGTCCCAAACGCGAGTTGCTTCAAAGCTATAAATTGAAGCTTCCATGACAACATAAAATCGATTCAAGGATTTTAATGTTGTTTTGTGACAGGTTTACTTACCATATTACCCATATATCATTCTCCAATTTCCTACACATAAACAACTTTCTTTTTCTTCATTACTACACATCATTCCCCTCGAACACTTCTTCTCCCTCCTTTTGCAGGTGTCCTAATTTTTCAGATTCACCCTTCCAAAATCAACTCTAAATGTTAAAGATGAAACAGAGAGAAGATGGGAAAAAACATGATGAAAAAACCATAAGAAATTAAACTTTTACCAAAGAGGCAAAGAAGTGGGGTAGCGTTTCAATGGACATTTTTCGTTTCTTGGTGTTTCAACGGAGTTGTGTTTCGTCTTTAGCGTGAGTGGGGTAGTGTTACGCTAGGTCATAGATGATCGAAGATAATGGGCTAAAGGATAAAGGCCCAATCTTCTACAAAAAAGACTAAATTTTTTTGTTAGTAATAAATACATTTAAAACCTATGTTGGTCATTAGACATCCAAAATCAATTTTGATTCAAACTATCTAAAGTTCAAACAAGATAAATTAAAATCATTTCTAACTTAAATTTATCCAAATATAAATCAATTTAGATTTAATTTACTTTTAACAAGAATCAATTATATTAAACTCAATTTTTGTTACCGCATAAACAAAAACACATTAAGATATTCTTTGTTGTTTTTTTTACGACGACGTTTTTTTTTTCTCTTTTTAGGAAACGATGTTGTTTGCTGTTGTTACAACTTACTTGTAGTAACATTTTGTCTACAACATTCCATTCTTAATTTTCTTCCCAAAATATTACCAAACATAAAAGGTAACTGAACTTGGTGGAGACACGTGTAAGCTGACACCTCTATATACCAAACCAAACCTCACCACCTCTATTCTACAAAAACGAAGAAATCTAAAAAAAAAAAAAAAACCTAACTCCTCATCACCACTTCAATAGATCTATACCTTCTTCTCACGTTCCAAATTCAAGGTTCGCATATTTTTTAGCTTTTTTCCGCTCAATTCAAACGCGCGTTTTGAAATTCCTACATGATCATTAAGTCCAAATTATTTGTGTTCCATGCAGAGTGATATTAGGGATTGAAGATGGTTTCTGAAGCCAGCAAGAAAAAAGCTGCTCAGAAGAAGGCTGCCGCTGCTGCAAAGAGAGGAGGGAAGGTAGCTTCATCAAAAACGGCGTCGGAGAAGGCGGTGGATAGTGTTGCTAACGGAATTGGCGATATTCAGATATCTGATCGGACATGCACTGGTGTTCTGTGTTCTCATCCTCTTTCTAGGGATATTCGGGTTAGTAATTGATCGTCGTGTTACTAATTCGTTTAACTTCGATTTATTTATGATAGATTTGTTTATGTTTGATTAATATTTATGATCAAAATTATTGTATGGTGTTTTGATTTTGTTTATTTGTTCTTTTTGTTACCTATTTTGAAGGAGAGATGCATGTTTGGTTGATTATTTGTAGAGTTATATGAAAGCGATTATTGTAACTTTGAGCTTTTGTAAAAAAAAAAAATGTAACTTTGAGCTGGAACAGTAAAATAATGAACAGGGTTTGTAATATTTGGGAGAAAGAAACTGAACTCATAAGAGTGAAAATCATAGGAATGGATTTAGACCTTGTTTGGATAAACATCTTCATTTGCAGCTTATAGCATAAGCGCTTATGAAAAGCTGTTTTTATAACACAAGATAAAATAAAGTCAAATTGTTTTCTTATAATTTGTTGGTTGTTTTCGTAAGCTATCCTAGAGAGCTTATGGAAATAAGCGGAAAAAAGTTTATGAATATATCATGAATTGTTTTCTTAAGTTCTCCCAAGCAGTTTTATAAGTGTTTATGTCAGTAGATAAACTCAAGTCAATCCAACCAGGCCCTTTGTGGTGTAGCTTTATTTTGAAACGTTCTGATTATTATGACTGAAATTAGACCATTGAAAAAAATAAAAATAAATGTGTAGATTGAAATCAATTCTTGTATTAGGTTCAACTAATGGGTTTAGTGTGATTATTTTTCCTAATGTTATTTTAAGAGAATTCGTGTCATCGTTCTTCAATTGAAAATGTCCTCTGGCTTAATTTTGTATGCATATATTGCACTGTACATCTGCAAAAAGGAGAAAGGGATAATCCCAGAACCTTCATTAATTATTAATCCGTATTTTCGGAAACTGAAGTTGACATTCTCAATTTAGATTGTCAGTAGTCTTACTTCTAAATTATTGTAGCTAGCGTGGGTGCGTGCATGTATTTGAACACACCTAGTCAAGCAGTTGGGCCGGTAGCAATGGCATTCTACCATGTAGCCCATGTCAAAATCTCAATTCTCCTTTGTGAATGTACCTTTTATGAATCCTTCAGAGGTAGGTAATATTTCAATATTGAACAATAAAAAGGATATTTCTGACATATAAGTTTATTGTCAATGCATTTAAAGTTGATCATTGTCGTATTGTATTGATGTTTTGATTTATGCTGCAATTACAGATAGAATCTCTATCAGTTACTTTCCATGGGCATGATCTTATAGTTGATTCCGAGTTGGAGCTAAATTATGGAAGGTTTGTCATCCATATTTATTTGTTCCAACTTCTGAATAGGATGCTATTGTTATAACTGTAATATTTGTTGGTGATTGTGTTTTATTTAACTTACTTCCAGGCGTTATGGTTTGCTTGGATTAAACGGTTGTGGGAAATCTACCCTACTTACGGCAATTGGTTGCCGTGAGCTTCCTATTCCAGACCACATGGATATTTATCACCTAAGCCGGGAAATTGAAGCCTCTGACATGTCTGCACTGGAAGCTGTCATTAGCTGTGACGAGGAAAGGTTGAGGTTGGAGAAAGAAGCTGAAATTCTGGGAGCACAGGTATGTTAAGTATTATGGCATCTGAACTTTTTTTTTCCCACAGTTGTTTTGCTTTTATGGATTTCTCATCACTTGGTTAATTTCTGTTCCAGGATGATGGTGGTGGTGAAGCACTTGAACGAGTTTATGAACGATTGGAAGCTATGGATGCCTCAACTGCAGAAAAGCGTGCTGCTGAAATTTTATTTGGTCTTGGTTTCAACAAGCAGATGCAGGCAAAGAAGACACGTGATTTTTCTGGTGGATGGAGAATGAGGATTGCGTTAGCACGAGCCCTGTTTATGAACCCAACCATTCTTCTACTTGATGAACCAACCAATCACCTTGGTATCCCTCTTCCCCGAAAAGAGTAACTCTTTTATTTTTGACTACATGATCATTTTTACCTTGTCATGTTTTATGCATTGATTTGCATGTGATGATTTTCTTTGCGAGCAGACTCGTGATTTTTAATTGAACGGCATGTGGGTTCTTTATATGTTGTTTCAATTATGCCTATGTATCAAGTAGAAGACATGGATAGTATTGAACCCTTCTAGTTCTAGGTTGCCCGTTGGGTAGGCCTCTATGTTGCTTTGAGTAAGTTTTCTTGGTGTATGCTTTGATAAAACATTTGGCAGGATTTCATCAAGTTCTTAGAATATATCTTTGATGCTTTGTTTCATCATGGGGTGTGCTGTGCTGTGGATGCTGGTTCCATTCACTTGCATCTTCTATTTCTTTGATCATTATTTGTATTTTGTCTCTGCTTTCTACATTACCATCTCATTTTATGGAGGTCACATTTTTTTATGACTACTTACTCTGATATAGTCTTAACTTGGGTAGTTATTGGTGTCACTTTTTAGTTATGATGATGCTTTCAGACTAAATTCAATGTATTTGCTTTCTCTGTTTCCCTTCATATCTTGCAATGTTTTTTGCTTATTTTCATAGCATCTGTCCCTTCATATCTTGCAATGTTTTTTGCTTATTTTCACAGCATCTGTCCCTTATAGTCTAATCTTTGGTCGTAGAGTATAGCTGGGTTCATTTTTTTTTTTAATAAATATTTGCAGATTTGGAGGCATGTGTGTGGCTGGAGGAGAATTTGAAGAAGTTTGACCGTATTCTGGTTGTGATTTCACACTCCCAAGATTTCCTTAATGGTGTCTGCACAAATATCATCCACATGCAAAACAAAAAGCTGAAGTTCTATACTGGTAATTATGATCAATATGTTCAGACACGTGCTGAACTGGAAGAGAACCAGATGAAGCAGTACAGGTGGGAGCAGGAGCAGATTGCCTCAATGAAGGAATACATTGCACGATTTGGCCATGGATCAGCAAAACTTGCTCGCCAAGCTCAGAGTAAAGAGAAGACTCTTGCAAAAATGGAGCGCGGTGGACTCACAGAGAAGGTGGTAAGAGACAAAATTTTAGTTTTCCGCTTTGTTGATGTGGGGAAACTTCCCCCACCTGTACTCCAGTTTGTGGAGGTGACATTTGGTTACACTCCTGATAATCTCATCTACAAGAACATTGACTTCGGGGTCGATTTAGACTCCAGGATTGCTTTGGTTGGACCCAATGGAGCTGGGAAGAGCACGTTCCTGAAGCTTATGACCGGTGATTTGGTTCCTTTAGATGGCATGGTTCGTCGCCATAATCACCTTCGCATTGCACAATTTCACCAGCACTTGACTGAAAAGCTAGACCTGGAACTGTCTGCTCTCCAATTTATGATAAAAGAGTACCCTGGAAATGAGGAAGAGAGGATGAGAGCAGCTATTGGGAAGTTTGGATTGTCGGGTAAAGCGCAGGTGATGCCTATGAGAAATTTATCGGATGGACAAAGGAGTCGCGTGATCTTTGCATGGTTAGCCTATAGACAGCCGCACTTGCTACTATTAGATGAGCCAACTAATCATTTAGATATCGAGACGATCGACTCGTTAGCCGAGGCATTGAATGAATGGGATGGTGGCATGGTTCTTGTCAGTCATGATTTTAGGCTCATAAATCAGGTGGCCCATGAGATATGGGTGTGTGCTGATCAAACAGTGACCAGATGGGAAGGTGATATTATGGATTTCAAGCTGCACCTAAAGGAAAAGGCGGGTTTATCTGACTGAAAAGGTAGCGTCTGTGATGCGCAGTGTTGTCCAATATGTCACGATTATGAACTTATATTACAATGTAGGTTGGTGTTGCTACTTGAGTTGGATTTCTCTCATGGTGATTATAATTAAATTAAATGGTGGAGAATCAGACATAGAAATCACCGGCTTAATTATTTTTTGAGCTGAGATGTCCTTCACCTCTGTAATATTTTTGTTTTTAATTATTTATGATGCTTATCAATTTGGTAGCTTGGGATGATGACCAACATGATATATTGATAATGGAACGGTGGTAGATGTGATACGTATCTAGAACTATTTTTTTTTTTGTTACAGTATCTAGAACTATTAGTTGTACCCGACTTGTTCTATAAAATTATATCTATGTTGTAGTACTTGTTCCCTCTGGCTCCTTAGTCCATATGGGAATGATAGATTTGTTTATATGATCGAAGGAAACTGATATTTGCTTATTTGGTCAATATGCTAGGATACAGATGCAGTAGTTCGACCAAAATAGTAGTCCATTATGGGATTCAAATTCGTTCACAATTACTGTGAGAGTAAGGGAAACTTTTTTTGAATTGAACTTTTTAGGAAGTGATAGAGATATGAAATGTTTTGAAGCTTCAAATTAACTTAATATATCTCTTGCTAATAAACAACAAAAATGTATTTATGGACATCAAATCTTCCCTACAAATGTGATATCTAACTATCACGTGCAAAATTCTGATTAATTCAGTCAAGTTAATAGTTAACTTCTATCATGTGTTTTTTTTTTTTTTGAAAGAATCATGTGGTTAATGTAGTTTAATTAAGTGAATTAAATTCACCTAAAGAAAATTAAGTGAATTAAATTAATCATTTACTTGATTGAATTTGCCATATATTTTAATGTGACTAACTAGTGTAGAAAAAATTGATGCCTGAATACTATTGCCAAGTTCAGTTCTCAGAAGCAAGTAGTCACAACTCACAACACAACTCCCGTATATTAAGCAAGGATGTCCCTAATTATGAAATATATGATATCGCTTTTCAATCATATGGATGGGAAGAAAGGGCCAAAAAGTGCTATTTGTTAAGAAGATTTTTTATCCAAATAAAGCAAAAAATACTCTAAAACAACGGATCAGTTTGAAGTTAGTCTGAATTTCAGTTTTAGTTTATGATTAAGGTCAATCTAACCAATGTCTGATCAAGAAATTTTTAAAAATATATACTAAAGTTATTGCAAAAAAAAAATTACACTAAAAATTATAATAAGACTACTACTAGTTTTGCATTTTATGAAAAAAAAAAATCATGTATAGTGTATTTTTTTCTGGTAAATTCATCTATCGATTTTTAATCAATATTTTTTAGACGTTAATTAAATCCATTTACAAATGAAATTAAACGATGGAAATGAAAAAGGGTCTATTAAACAAACAAAGAAAAACATATTGCAAATTATTTTATTTATCGATCTTTAACATTTATCATATTCAATGTTTGCCTTAAGAATCTAAAAATTAATATCTAAAATTCTATAAAAATAAAAATAAATATAGTTGCGAATAGAATTTGATAAACATAGTAGCGATTTTATCAAAAATAAAAATAAACATAGTTGCGAATAGAATTTGATTTGCACATCTACCAACAAAAAAAGAATTTGTTTTGAACATTCCAAATTAAAATTAAAACTTAAGCCTAAAATTATAACTCGCACTTATTTTAAATTAGTAAGCATGGCTGTAGTTAGATGGTGATGATGATGATGAATTAGAAATTTGCGATCTAAAATTTTGCCTAAACAATATTTAATTTAAACTTACTAAACATATTTTAGTCGTGAGTGGAGTTTAATTAATTTGTACATCCCAAACTAAAATTCATTTAGTGTGTGGGGGAATTATACCTCCAACATACATACAATCAATTTGGGACTAATTCTTTAAAGTATTGAGATTTATTTAAGGGATTGAACATTTTCAAAATTCTTTTTACTCAAACTTTTTTCAAAAGATGAGATCTTGTATGCACTCTTCATCATTAATTAGATGTACTTTCATATGGATTAATGAACTAAATAACTTAATATCACTTTAATATAAATACTAACATATTTCCTATAACATATATGCATGTCATTAATTATTTATCAACAGTTTCGAAAAACCATGGAGTTATTGGAGGAATTGCATGTTGTAGCAGTTAATTTCAGCACCTCCCTCTTGTTGTTGCCATTGCTGTTGCAACATCTTGTGAAGTTCACTAGGCTTGCAAGGAATGGTTAGTGCACCTTCATGATCAAAACCATACTCTTCTTCTGTTTTCTCCAATAGTCTCACAAATGTTGGATTAGTTAAACAACTTAATGGCAACACAAATCTCTTTTCTTCTTCTTCCTTCCTACCCTTAGCAATCACAGCAAAATGTCCTTCCTTCACATCCTCTGGCACATAGGTTGATGTTGATTTGTTTCTCCCTATTACAATTTTCTTCTGTAGCTTCTCAATGAGCTTCACAATGCCACCTCCACTATTCTTTTTGTTGATGCTTCTCACACTGAACATGGCCATGACACTTGACAAATGTAACTCTTAATGAATATCGTCTAGAACTTTGTTTATTTGAGAGCTAGATTTTTTTTTTTTTGAGGAATGAGCTAGAATTGTTGAGTGTTTGAGCTATTTACCATCTACTTATAGACACACTTGTAGTGTACAACTTGTAATGTTGTGCTCATAAGACTAGTGGAGAACTCCACAAAAGATTATTTTGTGGGTTCCATTGAAACACATCATCTTAAAATAATTAATTCGTTTTTTACTTTAATGGTGTAACCTTAAAAAACTAATAGTTGGTCCCAAAATTTACCAAACATTTTGATATTTTATTTGCTTTTAATGATACTCATTCATCTTTGGGTTAAATATATTTTTGATCCTTATAAATATACCAACTTATTCGTTTTAGTCCCTCTAAAATTTTTCTTCGATTTTTAGTCCCCCAAAAGTTTTCCATCTCCACTTTTGTCCCTCCTTTTAAGTAAACTCATATGTAGAATTCATATTTTCGAATAAAATTTTACAGAAAAATTTATAACATTATAAGAATCTCTCCAAAAAAATAGAATTTTTTAACAAAATATGAATTAAATATAAATTTTTATATTTTTGGAGGTTAAAAATTCATATGTAATTTATGTTTTGTTGAAAAATTCTAATTTTTTTAGGAGAGATTTTTACAATATTGTACACAATTTAGTTAAAAAAATACAAATGTTACACATGAATTGACTTAAAAACAGGTGCTAAAAGTGGTGATTGAAACTTTTATAGGGACTAAAAGTCGAAGGGAAATTTTAGAGGGACTAAAATGAAAAGTTGGTATATTTATAGAGACTAAAAACATATTTAACCCTTCGTCTTTTCATCTATTTTTCCATTCAAAAAGCTTAGAGAAATGCGTAGGATAGATTACTTCAGGAGGGCATGGTGATTACATGTTGGCACACTCCAATAATTTTTTTTTTTTGCAAAATACCCTCCTTTTCAAATTACAGCTGGCAAACAGTGAGAAAATACATCCAGCTAAAGGTGCTCTAAAGTCATCCCAAAGTAAGACCACAAAGACAAATTATGTCTCTAAAAGCATAGTAATTTTACCCAATAAAAAGACTTTATATTCTACCATTTTAAAAATTAGAATTAATAAAATTTTATCTAAAATTAATATTGTCTTAATGAAAATTAAATTGATTAATTTTATTATTCATCAAAGAAAATATTAAACAAATTTGATTTCAGGGTTTTGAGGAGTTGGAGAGATCCCTCAAAGAAAAAAAAGAGAGTTGGAGAGTTAAAAGTTCAGGGTTTAGGTCCTAGCACAGGGAAAACTAACATAACAATCATCATACTAACATTTGTTATTAAAAAAAGAAACAAAATTGATTCTAGTAATTTAATAAATAAATTTGCATTCTAAAATATTTGAAAAATAATTTTTAAACAAAGATTTAGTAATTTCACTGGAATATTTTTTTGGCATTTAGAAGTGCTTCATCTTAAAATCAGTTTTAGGCTTCAACATCTGTTTGACCCGTGAGATTAAAAGGTCATAATTGATAAAGTTATTTAAAGTTCATACTGACATAAACACGGACTCTTAACAATGAATGTGTTGAACGTAATCACATATATCAATAGCATATATTGATACATGTTGAACATCAAACACACTTTCTGTCGGTTTTACAGGTAAATTGTTAAATGTGAATATAACATTAAAAAAAAAAAAGTTGGAGTGGTAATTAGGGGAAGGGGAGACCAAGGCATGTGAGTGCAGTGTCTACGAGCTTTCATACTACGAAACGTCCCTTTTTAAGTATTGTCTAGTCATGTCTCCCTCCAACTCTCTTATTAAATCTATCTCTATATACTATATAGGTCCATTCCTATCTTCTCTTGCCAAACTCTTCTTCTTATACTTCCATATGCCATGCCTTAATTGACTTCAATTCGGAAACGACATTATATAACGTGTAGACTATTTTATGCTTATCGTTTTATACTATTATTAGTTATAGCATGAGTGATATAGATCATCAGCAAGTGCCACAATAGTTTGAAAGAATTTAAATTCTGGAAGGTACAATTGGTGATTGATTAAAAGACAGAGAATAATGTGGGTAAAGGCTATTCAAATTACTTTCCTAAATATTAATTCAAAGGGTGGAAATTTAAGAAATACAGTACATCAAGAGTGGGATGAATGTATTTTAACTCGTGCATGGATTAGTCCATTATCTTAAATATTAAATTAAAGAAACATGAAGAAGCAATTAACGTTATTAGCTTGCATTCTTAAATTAAAGTCACTTTTCCCCTCTTATAAATGGAGGGACTTTGTGAAGAGATAAAGTAATCCTCAATTATGTCATAGAGAGGACATCATGCGAGTGATCATTTGCACTGAGATGAATGTGTTTATCACTTCTTATAACTCTTACAGTGCGTTTGATAAGTTAAAAAATAAGGGACCAAACAAGATAACTTCAGTTATATTGTGTTTGATTTTAAAACTGTTTCTAGGACCGAACAAATTAGAGGGCAAGGGATTGGACAAAAACTAAATTTTGTGTCCCTCATTAAACCACAACACAACTTTCTTCAGAAGTATAAGATGTCTAAAACACCAACGTGACATTTTATCCACCAAGCATTTTACGGGACAAAAAGTTGCTTAATACCTTAAAAATTTGTCATGTGTTGTTCTATTTAGTACTGTTCTGATCAATACTAACCTTTTAGTAGATCAAACACACTTTTAGATAGATCAAGTTTGTAGGATGATACATGATTCGAGGGTTACAATCTTGTAATCTTATTTGAGATAATGAATACATTCAATGTGTTTTTTCAGTGAGCACATACAAGAGATGCTAAGCTGGTAAATTTGTGTTAGCTATTGTCTTCTCTATAGTATACTCATGCGTTTCATCAATGATTCTTGATGAATAGATAATAGGTAAATTCGAACGAGTAACTAACGTGCGTAACTTATTAACTAATGGAATAACGTAAAAAACTAACTAAAAGCACTAATTCAGTAATCTCTATTATTCACCCATAAGCTGTTAGGTGATATTACCACATTCAGCTTGAACTACAAGAAGTTGAAGCAATTAATGCGAATAAATCCGAAAAATAGCATGAGGAGCTGCTAAAATATCAATACAAAAAAAGGCTAGACAGAGTAATAAGTAATCACTCGACCAATCTTACTCGAAATTGTTACAGCCGTACTCTTTGTCCTAGCATATAATACAAGCACTTTTTGGGGTCCATCCATCCAAAAGGTGATCGAGTATGTATAGTTCTTTAATCTCTGAACACTGATATTTTGACATCGAAAATTGACGTTGTATAAAATACATCCTGAATAAGTGTTGGTTTTATTTGAGAGAACAAAGAAGTACCAAATACGGCGTCGGCTGTCGGTTTAAGATGTCAAAAGCATTTCTACAAGTATTTAATGTCGCAGCCCCCACCCACAACAAAACACCTTTAAAGGGGTCATGTGTTGGATGTCCTATGTCGAGCAAGTGTTCCTTAGGAGTCCCTCTCACTCAGTCTTCAGGTTATATATACATCAGCAAACCGCAAACAAAAATGTCTCAATTTTGAAACCAATAACTGGGAAGATGAGTCATTCATGAGCTGCAGCTACTGTTAGTGTTGGATCAACAATGCAACTCTAGATATTTAGCTTTGGTCCACCTGTCAACAGATATGTCTAATCCACTCCAGCTGCCTCAGATATTTATGAGCTCAAATGTTGAAAGTCAAGATAATTCATTAGAACTAGTCAACATTATGCCTGCCTGAGCTACTCAATTATCTCTATCTACAGCACAGTTGATCAAAGTTACTAACAGAAATATAGATACATCTGAAATGTGAACTTATCAGGGTCAAAAACACTATTCTTCATTGTTTCAAGGTTACCAATGTTAGAGTTCATCGAGCGGTTGTTTCTTGACTAACATGATGTTTGGATGTTGAAAAGTAAATGTGAAAACATCCAGGGTCGCCAAAGGCTTGAAGACATTAAAAATTGAAAAGTAAAGTGTGAAAATTTAAGACAATAAAAACTCCTTTAGAAAAAGTGACAAATAATGAATATTTCTTGCATAATTTGAAATTGTTGGATCAATCACGTGCAGATATACAACATGGCCTTAAGAAATGAAAATTACTATATGTGTGAAAATTGAAGACATTAAAAATTCCTTTAGAACAAGTGAACTAGTGTTCAACAGCTCTCCTCTCTCATGGCCTGACACATGGCTTCAAAAAAACTGGAAATTGTCACTCCTATACTGCATACCGTATGCTATTTGCAGGGTATCAACCCTTTAAAAGAAAACATCTAAACACTTGTATACCTATCATTTCTGTCTAAAGATACAATCCTAACTATGTACACCAAACCTAACTGTCATGTACCGTTGCATAGGTTAATAATCATCTGACCTCTTCTGCCAAAACCACATCAATGCTCTTAAAGGCAACTTGCTCTTGTGAGAGAGCTGTGCCTATAAACAGAGAAGACTATAGAAAAAAAGTGGTATAAATGCGTTGTCAAGTTGCGCCGTGTAGGCCTCCAGCAAACCACTTACAGTCACAGCTAGAAAGAGAGAGAACCAATGCTGCAAAAAGTTATTAACAAAGGTGTCAAAGAAGAACTCAGTAATCTAAGGAACAGACATTCTAGAGTACTAACAGGATTATCCATTTCATTTTATCAACGGTAAATGGCAATTTTTTGTGCTTTCCCCCTTATTAAATGGGACACGCTAAAGATGAAACTGCATCTTACTGTCCTTGGAATATACAACTTCGCAGTATGCTATAGGCTTAATTTTTCCATTCCTTTCTCTCCCCACTGAGGAAGGGGTATAGGAGAGATTGAAATGAAGCACAGTGTCATCCCTTAAGCAGGTCCCGTTTGCACATATGAAAAAAGATGAGGGTTGGGGAAAAAGAGTGCAAGTACATCCTTATGATACAATACGTGGAACCTAAAGTCTGACCTAACTCCTCATGCAGCAGATGGCTTGTATGCACGAATCTAGGTGGGCAGTGCTTGTCTACTAGACTCTAAACTTATTGGTTAAAGAAAAAACTGTTTGATGTAAACGGTAACAAAAGTAACTGTATAAAGCTTTGGTGCTTATATGAAACAGAGCTACGTGGAACCAGAACAACGTGGGACTTTTTTATGCGTAGAGTGACAGAAGACCTGAACTAAGATATCAAGTTCCTTTGATACGAACACCAAAAACAAATAATATCAACTTTATCCCTAGAGTTTGCTAACACCCACAATTAACGAAATCCTTTCCCCAATATGGGAAAAAAAACAAACACAAGACGTGCGCGCGCGCACAACAGAGAGAGAGAGAGAGAGAGAGAGAGAGAGAGACCTGAGTGAAAATGTATCCAGTTGATGCTATGAGTGGAAGGAGTAAAGAGCAAGCAGCTAGTACAGACGTTATACCAGCTGCAGTACCTTCAACTGTTTTCTCTGGCAAAGAGAGAAGGCTACATTAACATGATGCAACAGACAAGGCTGATAAAATCATTAATAAAGAAAATACTTACTGCCAGTTTTACTCCACCTCAAAACACCATACTTGTGCCCAACCATTGATGCCTAAGCAAAAAAATAGAGAATCAATTACTATCAACTACCGAGATACACAACCATTAAGAAAACAACTCCTTTTAACATTTCTGGATAAAAAAATCTATAATAAAAACATGTTTTTAATGCTTTTCTTTAGTCCCTGACTTCACCTCCTCAGACAAAATGGTATCCACACATCCTCATTTCTCAATATAGCCCTGTAATTTACTTCTACATGGGCACTGTTTACAGTTAAAGAAAATAGTCCGAATTCTCGCAATAAGTTTTCATACATTATTAGTATTCATGAAAAATCATATTGATTCCCCAAAGTGGGAGTAAATTACTTTCACCAAAATTGCCATATCATAGATTAATTTAGGTTCTTGCATATACAGTTCATAAATTATTGACTGATCCAAAATAGTTACATCTACATACCACATTTAACCTTGTGCTAAGATACAATTCATCTGTTTCCTTTTTAATAGAAGAAAAAATTCATCAGTAGGTTAATTGAAATGGCCCCAAAGTTCAGCAGTTGTATACAGTACACCCCCCTCCACAGAGAGAGAGAGAGAGAGGGGACTTACCATAGTATCTCCAATTCCTAGGCTCAAAATTCCCGCAAAAGGGGCAAGAGGTCGATCATTGTACCCAGAAGACATCCAAATAGGGAGAGCACATCCAAGCAAGAGTGAGAAGTGGCTGAGCAAAAGGAAATTTTGTCATGAAAGAGAACTAAATGCAGTTGTGTATCATAAACACTGTGCTTCATAATATGGGCTATATTGAAAACTGAAAAGAGCATAATACCTGACAATGAGAAGATCAGAGTCACGGTGATCAGTGAATGCATTCATAAATTGATTTATTGGTTGTCCGAAGGGCCAGATTCTCCATACCTAAGTAAGACAATGTCAACGAAAAAGCAACCAGGAAAACTTTGTATACTAATCAGCCTGCTCGGAATCATTTGAACTCGTGGGCAGTAATATTAGAAATTTTAGCTTTTTGGTAATGTAAAGAAGACATTAACTCAGCTTGTGAAGTTCATTTTCAACAAGTCATAACTGGGAAAAAAATATATGCAGTATGCATCAGCATCCAATGGTTGCAATAAGAAATGAGACTGTACTGAAGTATTCTATTGATGACATTGAACAACGCATTTATTGGGTTTAAATGATCACATTCACTTTTTAAACGATTCAACAAATTTTCATGGAATCAGAAATCTAATTTAATGACATATCTCAATGGAAATTGTTCCAGCAGATTGCAACGTGTCCCAATTACATGCTTTATACCTCCTATCCTTTTGCTATCAATACATGGACTACTGTA
The DNA here is from genome assembly GCA_018208015.1 of Medicago ruthenica. Lineage (NCBI taxonomy): Eukaryota > Viridiplantae > Streptophyta > Magnoliopsida > Fabales > Fabaceae > Medicago > Medicago ruthenica. Next base: position 96,265,041 of record CM031372.1, on the reverse strand, counting down.
AATACATCTCACAGGACCCACTCAAATTAACTGTTCTGGGCCGCATAAATATAAATACATAATAAAATGCTGGGTCATTCCTTTCATAGCATTTTTTCAAACTGAAGTATTGAATTTAAACATTGATTCCTTATGGATTGTTATCGATAAAATCAACATTAAACAATGAAACACAAAACACCCTTTTAAGTATGATCTCATCAATTTTAAGCTGAATGCATTCCAAGATACTTACTCGAATAATTTCTAATATTAAGAAAACTGCCAACGCTGCGCCGAAAGCTAGATCGAGAAATTTTGGCTGAAAGCAATAAAAAAGTGAGCATTATAGCTAATAGACATTAGCATAATTGATCAATATAAAACATATACCGACACAAGTAATGTCCTCGATAATGCCAGGGTAAAGGAAAAAATATTTATGTTTTTGTACACATCATGGCTCAATTATTCCTTTTGCTTTTATATTTCTTAACCATAGAATGAAAACTAACTTTTAAATAGCGTTCGTAAAAAACTATATTAATGAATCAGTCATCACAAGACTTGCATGCGTCAATTATTACATACAACAATCTCTAATTTGTATAAACCATATAAAAAAATCCCAATTATCTATTTTTAATTGCAAAAAGTAAAAACTATACAATAATTTTAAAAATAAAGTTAAGAATTTTAAAAATATTATAAAAAAAAGGCCAAATTAGAGATTGTCATGTGCATCAATCAAAAAGTACAAGGCTTGTGATGAATAGTTTTTTATTATAGTAGATATGTAACTTGTAAGGGTCTTTTTATTATTTGAGGGATTGTAAGGGTCTATTTAGTATTTACAAGTTTCAGAAATTTGAACTAAATGGCCTTTCATCAAAGATTCAAAAGTTAATGGTGGCTATACAAAATGCGGTAAAGTCTTGGGAGTGTTCATACACTTTTTCCCTGCTTTCAATTATAGTAAACACAAGGCACTGGAGTTCAATGAAAAAGAAAATGGACAATGGGTACACAGTGGCACAATCCACTCAATACCACTAGATAGCAAACAACCATTTAGTCTCCTAAATTACCTGGAAGATAAGGGCAGGCGAAAACATCAAAACAGCTATCAGATGGTAGTATTTCCGCAAAAGAATTCTCTCAATCTTACTGTTCTTAGAGATCTTATAGAATCGCAAAACAGAAACAAAAATTATACACATCCAATAGATACATAACGACAGTCTCTTGGATGGCTCTGAGAAAACAAAGGAAAGCACCCTGCAATGAGATGTTTAAAGAAAAATAAAAATATTGTTATCTAACAAAACAGTATAATGATAAAGTAAAAAACAGTGGTTTTACGCTTACAAAAAATATTTGAACATGAGACTATCATCATGGCTATAATTGGTATTTTAACAAGCCCACTAGATTTGGCTTAACAACTGAACTATCTGAATAAGACACAGTTTCTTCTATTGCTATTTCTCTCCATAAAATATGGATCCATGATACGGATAAAACTCAGCTGCGTGTGCGGTCAACATAAAAAGCCACATTATTGGCTTCTATAGTTTGTTAAAAAAAATGAACCGTATTTGGCGAATTATATTCAGACTTTCTTAAGATTTTCACATTACCATCTTTATAAGAGAATTCTATATTAGCTGGAAATGCACATGCTTGAATAAGTTAAATCTACATAGGTATGTGAATACAGTGGATCCAGATGCTACAATGAACATGCCACAGTTTCTAGTGGAATTAACAACTTATGTTGCTTTATCCTATAAGATGTATGTATCAGAGCTGCCAGCAGGAAATATATTGAATCCTGCTCAATTCATTCATAGTCAAAAACTACTTTCCAAGCATCCTGTTATTACCACTTCCATAGTATTTCAGATCATATCTGAAAACATCAGTAACTGGCAGCTAACAAAATTATCAGATATTGATGGCATACCAGAAAAAGGGATGCATATCAAACTCCTGTACGAACTGCATCCATAATGGTACAATCACGATGAGGACGAATCCAAGGGAAGCAATAAATATAAGGGATCTCCCAATCTCATAGTATCTTCTTTGTTCAGAATAAGTTGTATTTAAAAAGCACTCCCATATTTGGAGAGTATACTTCAAAGTTATTGGATATAGCAGAAGACCAAGCACAAGCCCCTGCAGAAGCAGCAGATAATTTTAGTTGATCTAGTTACACCAGTAACAGAAAAATCATAAGTTAAGGACCAATACCTGAATTATAATGTTTATCTCACTTCGCTTTATTTCATCTACAGTAATCAACTCTGATGACACCGATAGTCCACATAGCTGTTTAAACATTGTAATCACCAATGACATATATGTATACTATTTATCAAGAAAAAATTGTGTTAAAAATCACTAACCTTTTTTATAGTAAGCAACAGCATATCACCAAAATAGAGAACGATACCAGCAGTCACCAAAAATGCTTCCCCTGGAATCAAGGAGAAACCATGATAAATTAAAGAGCAGACAAATTAAACACCCCCTAATCAACCATGTAATTATTCTAAGATATCATCATCTGGTGGCAGTAATACATGATCCATCTTTCAGACAAGGGTGAAAAATGAATCCAGCTACTGACGAAAGGGCAAACAAAACAAAAATCAACTAACAATTTGAAGAAACCATGTTTATAAATAATGATGCTTTTGTTGGGTTGAGTCTTCTTCATTGGTGGTGCTATAAAGCTCACACCAATGCAAGGGTCCAAGGAAGGGCTGAATCTATTGTAGGAAGCCTTTAACAGAGAATATGGTCAATAATTTTAAAATTAAAAAGAGGAAAAGAGCGGGAAAAAGGAGAAAGTGTGATATGATAGAAGAGACAGAAAAGGTTGTTCAAAAACTTGGCCGCCCTTTCCTTCAGTGAAATTCTGTTGATGATCTTGCTGGAAACTAAGGGCTTTACATCTGTATGGCTGGATTTTCGGTGAATATCCGTTGTTCAAATATGCCTATTGCATGTTGATGCCTACATACTCTTTCTGAACAGATTTGCTGATTTTAATTGATATGTCGGGACTACATGAAGCAGGTTAAGTAAAATAAGAAGTGCACTTGCCTTACATGGTTAATTGACAAGTTCCTAACATAAAGTCTCCGTTTGTTACTTGAAACTTGAAATCACACAAAAAAAGTATTTATACCCAATTTCTTTAACTTGTAGTGCCATGTCAGTTGTGACGATGGTAAAATCCAAAACACACAGAAGAAAAACCGGTGTATAAGATGGACATACCAATGGAAGCACAAGACGGAAAAGTTCTCATGAAATGCTGAATTAGTTTGACAGATGCCAATCCATGAAAAAAGACCCATGAAAGCTTCAGTGCAGGGTGCAAACCTAAGAAGAAAGAAGCAATAACAGTTTAATCAGAACACATATTCCTCAACTATTGGCCTGTTTGGATTGGCTTATTTGAGCTTATCTATTGACATAAGCACTTGTGAGACTTTTAATCTCTAGATTTTTCTTATAGTTTTTCTAGGTCTATCTCTACCTCCAGTGATCTAACTATCCTCCATTTGATCAACTTTCCTTACAACAACATAGCATGCATCTACATGTCTACTCTCTACATGCACAAACCACCTAACTCTAGTTTTCACCATCTTTTCTACTATAAGTGCTAACCCAACTCTCTCTCTAATGTTGTCATTTCTAATCTTATTTTGTCTAGTCTTACAACACATCCAGTGCAACATCCTCATCTCAGCTACAAAAATAGTTGGACTTTATTTTATCATTTGTTATGGAAATAGCTTATGATAAACTCTTCTATATAATAACTCCTATGCTATAAGCTGCAAGTTAAGCTGTTTATCCAAACAGGCGCTGTATATAACATAAGCATAAGTATAGGTATATGATTCAACAATCCAAAAAACAATCCAAAACAAAACTTACCAATTTGAGACGTAGTCAAAAGCGTGGCAATACAAAGCACAGCTTGAAACAAAACAAAAGCGAAGCTTAACCTTACACCCCAGTGAGAATTCCTTATAGTCAAAGCAAGGAATAAAAGCACACTGAAGACGCTAGCAGATGTTGCCCAGTATTGCAATGTCAAATATTCAATCTCTACACATTCAAATTTCACACAAATCACAAAATCGCAATTCATAATCCTAAATCTTAAATATAAAAAAAAAAAAACCTAAAAAATGGAAGCAACGTGCATCAATCAAAGGAATAATAACAAAACCTTGAGGTTGAAGTTGTTGAAGCGAGAAAGCACGTGAAGATTGAATCAATTTGGAGAGAAGGAGAGAAGGGAGAGTGATTGCACCAAGTAGAATTCCAGAGGAAGCACCAGGTCTGAAATGAATTGAAATCAATTTGTAACAATTAACCGATGAATGAATCGAGAGAGAGAGAGAGAGGAACATACCTGGTGCGGAGAGAAAAAGGAGAAACGGAGGAATCGACGGAGATCTCGAGGAAGAAGGAAGCGAGGGAGAGGAGAGAGAGGGAAACGCCGTGGGAGAGGAGAGAGAGAGGAAGAGAGTAGAGAATTGTAGAGATGAAGAAGAGAACGATGAGTCTCTCGCCGTTCAAAAACGACGTCGTCATGGAAAACGTTCTAAACCAGAATTGGGTTTTACGCGGGAAGATCAAGCTAACTATGTGAAGAAGAAGAAGAAGAAGAAGAAGAAGGTTGTTGGACTCTCATTTCTGATACCTAACTCATTTTGTCAATTCCCAGTCAAATTAATTCACGCGTTCTGTTCTGCTCTTTCCACATTCATTAATTATCATAATACATTCATTCATTCATTATGTATTATCATATCAGATTAGAAGACTAACCAATTTTTAGGACTAGGAATGAATATTCCCCCCTATTATAATTTTGTTTAGTTTTTTTTGACAAAAATAATTTTGTTTAGTTTACTTAGTATAATTTTTTGGTATACGGTTATTTTACACATTCAACTAATCGTACATTGTCATTTTTTTAAAGAAAAATTTATACGTTGTCATGTCAATTAATAAATATAAAAATACATGAGTTGTTATATTCATTAAGTGACTAACAACTCTTCTAAAAAGAATTAAACTCATTCTTTTTTAGTTAACTTTCTAAATTATTTGAAGTTTTGTCCTAAATAAATAAATAATTTAAAAATAATGTTTGATTATGATTTTCAACTAACTCAAAATTTGACTTTAGTGAAATGGAAATGAATTCCAATATAGTTTTTTTTCCTAAGAAAAAGAGTTTGATAAAGTTAACTTTGAGTTTGTGGTATTCCTACGTATTTAATTAACCTTAATGAAATATTAATAAATTACTACAAAGTTGAATTTGAGTTTACCGAGATAGAAATAGATTTTGAGAAATTCGAATTAAACTTTACTTGAATAGTTACATTCGGCAAGTTAAATTTTGGAGAGGGTCAGAAGTGATAGTTATGTTATTAATGTTGTGTGTTGTTTGAAGAGAATTGGCCAAAAGAAAGGTGGCATTTACTATGCACCGTACGCAAATTTGTGTATGGTGCACAAATTAAAAATAAACTGCAATCTCCGGTTCCTTTTTTTGTTAATCGGTTGGAATAAAAAAACAGTATATTATTTTAAACAATAAAATGTACGGCTTGCTTTAACAGGTATATTATTTTTATATGTTTACTTTAATAATAAAACTGCCAATCCCCAATCTTAAACAATCCAGTCACATAACACCCCATATTTCAACTTCAGTCCAATTTTTTCTTCTTCCCTTCTACTCACTTCTCATTCTCCATATTTCTTCTCATATTTCTCCTTTCCCATGACATTTTCTTCTTCCCTTCCTTTCACTTCAGATCAACTCTATATTTCTCCTTATATCTAAATAAATTAATTATCTTGAAAGTTCATAATTTTTTTTCCAGATCTTTTATCATACTTTGTTGGCCAGATCTAGATTCATAAAAATTGGTTGTTTTATTTGTGCTTCCAAGTGAGAGGTATGCATTAGATTTATGATTTTAATTTTCTGGATCTTGTTTTTTCTATTCAAATATCATGTAGTTGTTCTTGGTGGTGATAATAATAGTGTTAAGTTTAGTTAATGTTGTATTTTGTGGTTGATGTTATTAGAAAATATTGTTGTATGTTGAAGTTAGAGATTAACAGAACAGGTTGAAAAAAATTGATAGAAAAAAACGCACGGTCTGAAGGAACTGAACGTGCACTTTTCAGTTTTTTTCGATTAAAACGCACGAACATTAAAAAGCACGGTCGTGTATTAAAAAGCACGGACCTTGCTTTATTTTTTTTTTCTAGATTTTAATAAAAAAAAACCGTGCATTAAAAGCACGGCCCGTAGCATTAAAATCACGGACCGTGCAAAAAAGCACGGGCCGTGCTTTTTTTGTTGTTTTGTTGTGTTGTAAACGCACGGACCGTGCAAAAAAGCACGGACCGTGTTTTTTTTGTTGTTTTGTTGTTTTGTAAACGCACGGACCGTGCTCTTCCTCCTAGAATCATCAAAGTTGATGCCTTTTTTGTGCATTTTCTCGCTCTAACTTGGACCAAATTTATTGCCTTTTTGATTTTAAAAACCGCAATTACATATATTAGTCATGAAGCATAAATTCAATTCTCAATTTGAATGAATGTATCTAATTGAATTTATGTATGTTTATATATTAAATTTTAGGTGTTGGGAGCTGGTTAATGGATTATCACAAAATTCTAGATATTTTCTTAGAAGGTCATATAAGCGAAAATGATGGGGAAGGTTGTCAGGTATGTTGGAGTGAAGAAGTTATTTAGAATTTTTGTAATTATGAAAGGTATAAGAAATGTTTTTTGTGCGTACTAAATTATTTCGTATGTTATATTGTATAGGCTATGGAGAGTAGCTCTTGTTCGGAGAGTGTTGAAAATTCATCAGACGAAGACATGGAAGAAATCCCCAATCCGTACTTTGTCTGCAACTTTGAAGATGAAACTGCCTTGGAATGTAAGGCAGATATTGAGAAGTTGAATATAAAGGAAATCGGTTCAGATGAAATCATGAGTTACCATTTTCCAGATCGCGATGTTGCATTTATGTTTTACAACTGCTATGGTAAAGTACATGGTTTTTCTGGTAGAAAATGTCGGGTTGTTAAGAACATGAAGGGTGAAGTTATACAACAAACATTTGTGTGCCATAGAGAAGGTAGTAGGTATTCTTTGGCTCGTAAAAGAGCGCCTAGACCTAATACTAGGTGTGGTTGTCTTGCAAAAATTAAAGTGCATTTGGACTATGGTAGTGGACGTTGGTACATAAAATTATTTGATGATGTACATAACCATTCCTTCTTGGATGACAAGTATGAAGGAATGTTACCAGCACACAGGAAGATGAGTCATTTTGACAAATACCAAATGAAAACAATGAGGAAAGTTGGAATTCCTACTTCACGCATTTATGGGTTTTTTGCTTCACAGACTGGAGGGTACGAAAATTTAGGATATTCAAGAAGGGACATGTACAATGAGCAATTCAAGCACGTGGTAAGGAATAGTTCAGACGCAGAGGAAGCAATTAATTTCCTTAAAGGAATGTGTGCTAGTGATGATATGATGTACTGGAGGCACACGGTGAACGAGGATGGATCGCTTCGACATTTGTTTTGGTGTGATGGGGTTAGCCGTATGGACTTTTCTGTTTTTGGAGATGTGTTGGCGTTTGATGCGACGTATCGAAAAATTAAATATAATACACCACTAGTTATTTTTTCAGGAGTTAACCACCATAACCAGAGTGTTGTATTTGCCAGTGCAATTGTGAGCGATGAGACTGAAGAAACTTATGTGTGGCTTTTGAAGTGTTTTGTGGAAGCAATGGAAGACAAATTACAGGTTTCCGTTATAACAGACGGCGATTTATCTATGAGAAATGCTATCAGAAAAGTCTTTCCACATGCCCGTCATCGTTTGTGTGCATGACATCTGATAAGAAATGCTACCAGCAACATAAAAGATCCGAAGTTCAAGCAATGCTTGTTTGGTGATTTTGACATTGATGAGTTTGATCGTAAGTGGGAGGCCATGGTGGGTGAATTTGGTTTGGAAGACAATAATTGGATTTTAGAGATGTATGAAAAGCGGAATGTGGTCAACAGCTCATATCCGTGGTAGTTTTTTTGCGGGTTTCAGGACAACATCAAGGTGTGAAGGTCTTCATTCAGAATTTGGAAAATATGTTAGTGTTTTGTCAAATTTGCTGGATTTTTTACATCATTTTTTTCGATGGATGAGTTACGTGAGGTATAGAGAAATAGAGGCTGATTATGAGTCTTCTTTTGGTGAAACCGTTCTTCAAACTCAACACACATGCTTAGAGAGGTCAGCTTCAGAATTGTATACAAGGTCAGTGTTTCAGATTTTTAGGCCTGTGTTGGAAAGATCATGCAAATGCAAAGTTGAAGGTGTGGTGCAAAGTGGTTCGAGTTTTACTTATGATGTTTACAAATATCCTAGGCAAGATATTCAATGGGTTGTGACTTATTGTCAAGAAAAGCTAATATTTGAATGTTCTTGCAAGAGATTTGAGACATTTGGCATTCCTTGTGAACATGTGATTTCTGTTTTAGTTTATCTAAATATTGTTGTGATGCCTGAATGCCTTGTACTGAAGAGATGGTCCAAACATGCTAAGGTAGAATTAAATGTCATGAATGAAAGTAGTTCAACTCACCGGGATCCTGCATTCATTTGTTCTTATGTTACTTTTGTGGAACGTTGCAAGAGGATGGTGAATGCTGCATTTATGTGTGGAAAGCCTGAAGTTATACATAACACCATCGAAATGGTTGAAAAACGCACAGGTGTGTTGGAAGCAGTAAGAAGGGGTGAAGTCGATGATTTGTCAATGTTCGGCGTAAATACTGAAGGATGCGTCGGTAATCCTACACGACGTAAAAAAAAAGGGAAGTAGGTGCGTCTTCTTCTCGCGCTGGAAATGTAAGACCAGAGCGGAACACGCCGAAATGTGGAATTTGTGGAACAAAGGGTCATAACCGGAAATCATGCCGTCGTCGTGAAGACCAAAATATACCTTCAAATACACAAGGAGTTGATAACTTCAACTACGAAGATGAGTTTGTCGAAGATAACGATGATTGGAACCTATCATGGTATGTTAATAATTTTTTAAAAATTAAATAATTGAAACCTTTGATGGTTATTTAATTATTAATTTGTTCCATTGTAGGATTTGAATTAAAAGTGGAATTTGTGTAAGACTACGTCTAAGGTATGTTATTAGTTGATTTTACACGTTTTAATTAATTGTTTTTTTTGTTATAATACAATACTACATGTTTAATTTTTCTTTACTTAAAATTCAATTCAATGCAATGCAGGTGTGGTGGCAAGATTGGTCATTGTTGGTTGGTCGCTTTTTTTTTAAGTTGTTATTGTTTTTGTGTCATGGGTATCAAAACTTGAGTTTATGTGATCAATATTCTCTGTTTCTTAGTTAATTGAGGACTTCTGGAATGGAAAGGCGTTATAGCCTTGTGTATTTTATGAATGTTTATAATATGAGTGTTTGCAAGAAATTATGACATTCATATTAAACTTTTAGTAAACTTACAATGTGAATTAAACTTTTAGTAAATATTACATAATTTCTTGCAAACACTCATATTATAAACATTCATAAAATACACAAGGCTATAACGCCTTTCCATTCCAGGAGTCCTCAATTAACTAAGAAACAGAGAATATTGATCACATAAACTCAAGTTTTGATACCCATGACACAAAAACAATAACAACTTAAAAAAAAAGCGACCAACCAACAATGATCAATCTTGCCACCACACCTGCATTGCATTGAATTGAATTTTAAGTAAAGAAAAATTAAACATGTAGTATTGTATTATAACAAAAAAAACAATTAATTAAAACGTGTAAAATCAACTAATAACATACCTTAGACGTAGTCTTACACAAATTCCACTTTTAATTCAAATCCTACAATGGAACAAATTAATAATTAAATAACCATCAAAGGTTTCAATTATTTAATTTTTAAAAAATTATTAACATACCATGATAGGTTCCAATCATCGTTATCTTCGACAAACTCATCTTCGTAGTTGAAGTTATCAACTCCTTGTGTATTTGAAGGTATATTTTGGTCTTCACGACGACGGCATGATTTCCGGTTATGACCCTTTGTTCCACAAATTCCACATTTCGGCGTGTTCCGCTCTGGTCTTACATTTCCAGCGCGAGAAGAAGACGCACCTACTTCCCTTTTTTTTTACGTCGTGTAGGATTACCGACGCATCCTTCAGTATTTACGTCGAACATTGACAAATCATCGACTTCACCCCTTCTTACTGCTTCCAACACACCTGTGCGTTTTTCAACCATTTCGATGGTGTTATGTATAACTTCAGGCTTTCCACACATAAATGCAGCATTCACCATCCTCTTGCAACGTTCCACAAAAGTAACATAAGAACAAATGAATGCAGGATCCCGGTGAGTTGAACTACTTTCATTCATGACATTTAATTCTACCTTAGCATGTTTGGACCATCTCTTCAGTACAAGGCATTCAGGCATCACAACAATATTTAGATAAACTAAAACAGAAATCACATGTTCACAAGGAATGCCAAATGTCTCAAATCTCTTGCAAGAACATTCAAATATTAGCTTTTCTTGACAATAAGTCACAGCCCATTGAATATCTTGCCTAGGATATTTGTAAACATCATAAGTAAAACTCGAACCACTTTGCACCACACCTTCAACTTTGCATTTGCATGATCTTTCCAACACAGGCCTAAAAATCTGAAACACTGACCTTGTATACAATTCTGAAGCTGACCTCTCTAAGCATGTGTGTTGAGTTTGAAGAACGGTTTCACCAAAAGAAGACTCATAATCAGCCTCTATTTCTCTATACCTCACGTAACTCATCCATCGAAAAAAATGATGTAAAAAATCCAGCAAATTTGACAAAACACTAACATATTTTCCAAATTCTGAATGAAGACCTTCACACCTTGATGTTGTCCTGAAACCCGCAAAAAAACTACCACGGATATGAGCTGTTGACCACATTCCGCTTTTCATACATCTCTAAAATCCAATTATTGTCTTCCAAACCAAATTCACCCACCATGGCCTCCCACTTACGATCAAACTCATCAATGTCAAAATCACCAAACAAGCATTGCTTGAACTTTGGTAAAAAATTCGGATCTTTTATGTTGCTGGTAGCATTTCTTATCAGATGCGATGCACACAAACGATGACGGGCATGTGGAAAGACTTTTCTGATAGCATTTCTCATAGATAAATCGCCGTCTGTTATAACGGAAACCGGTAATTTGCCTTCCATTGCTTCCACAAAACACTTCAAAAGCCACACATAAGTTTCTTCAGTCTCATCGCTCACAATTGCACTGGCAAATACAACACTCTGGTTATGGTGGTTAACTCCTGAAAAAATAACTAGTGGTGTATTATATTTAATTTTTCGATACGTCGCATCAAACGCCAACACATCTCCAAAAACAGAAAAGTCCATACGGCTAACCCCATCACACCAAAACAAATGTCGAAGCGATCCATCCTCGTTCACCGTGTGCCTCCAGTACATCATATCATCACTAGCACACATTCCTTTAAGGAAATTAATTGCTTCCTCTGCGTCTGAACTATTCCTTACCACGTGCTTGAATTGCTCATTGTACATGTCCCTTCTTGAATATCCTAAATTTTCGTACCCTCCAGTCTGTGAAGCAAAAAACCCATAAATGCGTGAAGTAGGAATTCCAGCTTTCCTCATTGTTTTCATTTGGTATTTGTCAAAATGACTCATCTTCCTGTGTGCTGGTAACATTCCTTCATACTTGTCATCCAAGAAGGAATGGTTATGTACATCATCAAATAATTTTATGTACCAACGTCCACTACCATAGTCCAAATGCACTTTAATTTTTGCAAGACAACCACACCTAGTATTAGGTCTAGGCGCTCTTTTACGAGCCAAAGAATACCTACTACCTTCTCTATGGCACACAAATGTTTGTTGTATAACTTCACCCTTCATGTTCTTAACAACCCGACATTTTCTACCAGAAAAACCATGTACTTTACCATAGCAGTTGTAAAACATAAATGCAACATCGCGATCTGGAAAATGGTAACTCATGATTTCATCTGAACCGATTTCCTTTATGTTCAACTTCTCAATATCTGCCTTACATTCCAAGGCAGTTTCATCTTCAAAGTTGCAGACAAAGTACGGATTGGGGATTTCTTCCATGTCTTCGTCTGATGAATTTTCAACACTCTCCGAACAAGAGCTACTCTCCATAGCCTATACAATATAACATACGAAATAATTTAGTACGCACAAAAAACATTTCTTATACCTTTCATAATTACAAAAATTCTAAATAACTTCTTCACTCCAACATACCTGACAACCTTCCCCATCATTTTTTATATCTAGAATTTTGTGATAATCCATTAACCAGCTCCCAACACCTAAAATTTAATATATAAACATACATAAATTCAATTAGATACATTCATTCAAATTGAGAATTGAATTTATGCTTCATGACTAATATATGTAATTGCGGTTTTTAAAATCAAAAAGACAATAAATTTGGTCCAAGTTAGAGCGAGAAAATGCACAAAAAAGACATCAACTTTGATGATTCTAGGAGGAAGAGCACGGTCCGTGCGTTTACAAAACAACAAAACAACAAAAAAAACACGGTCTGTGCTTTTTTGCACGGTCCGTGCGTTTACAACACAACAAAACAACAAAAAAAAGCACGGTCCGTGCTTTTTTGCACTGTCCGTGCTTTTAATGCACGGGTCGTGCTTTTAATGCACGGTTTTTTTATTAAAATCTAGAAAAAAAATAAAGCACGGTCCGTGCTTTTTAATACACGACCGTGCTTTTTAATGTTCGTGCGTTTTAATTGAAAAAAACTGAAAAGTGCACGTTCAGTTCCTTCAGACCGTGCGTTTTTTCTATCAATTTTTTTCAACCTGTTATGTTAATCTCTAACTTCAACATAACAATATTTTATAATAACATCAACCACAAAATACAACATTAACTAAACTTAACACTATTATTATCACCACCAAGAACAACTACATGATATTTGAATAGAAAAAACAAGATCCAGAAAATTAAAATCATAAATCTAATGCAAACCTCTCACTTGGAAGCACAAATAAAACAACCAATTTTTATGAATCTAGATCTGGCAAACAAAGTATGATAAAAGATCTGAAAAAAAATTATGAACTTTCAAGATAATTAATTTATTTAGATATAAGGAGAGATATAGAGTTGATCTGAAGTGAAAGGAAGGGAAGAAGAAAATGTCATGGGAAAGGAGAAATATGAGAAGAAATATGGAGAATGAGAAGTGAGTAGAAGGGAAGAAGAAAAAATTGGATTGAAGTTGAAATATGGGGTGTTATGTGACTGGATTGTTTAAGATTGGGGATTGGCAGTTTTATTATTAAAGTAAACATATAAAAATAATATACTGTTAAAGCAAGCCGTACATTTTATTGTTTAAAATAATATACTGTTTTTTTATTTCAACCGGTTAACAAAAAAAAGGAACCGGGGATTGCAGTTTATTTTTAATTTGTGCACCATACACAAATTTGTATACGGTGCATACGAGAAAGGTGGCCAAAAGAAAAGATGGTGTGAGTGAGTTATGATAGAAGTGTACAACTTCTTCTGTTTGGTGCAGCGTAGAGTTAGAAGCTAGAAAAACTAAATCAATTTTTTTGAAGGCAACATCTAGGACAAAGGCTACGGTGGGAGACCTCAGTAGATCTCTCACTGTGAGAGACTATGATTTTTTTTTTTTTTTAAAAAAATTGAAAAGTGAAAAGTGCATGGTCTGACATCAGACCGTGCACTTTTTCAACTAAAAAAACTGAAAAGTGCACGGTCTGACATCAGACCGTGCATTTTTTCTGTCTTGCCTTTTTTTTTAAAATGCACGGTCTAGTACAAAAAATGCACGGTACTGATAGAAAAATGCACGGTCTGATGTCAGACTTACAAAAAACGCACGGTCTAGTACAAAAATTGCACGGTACTGACATAAAAATGCACGGTACTGACAGAAAAATACACGGTCTAGTAAAAAAATGCACGGTCTAGTAAAAAAACACACGAACCGTGCGAAATTTACAAACATGAACAAATGAACGGTCTGATGTCAGACCGTGCACTTTTCAGTTTTTTAGTTGAAAAAGTGCACGGTCTGATGTCATACCGTGCAATTTTCACTTTTCAGTTTTTTTTAAAAAAAAATTCATAGTCTCTCACGGTGAGAGACCTACTGAGGTCTCCCACCGTAAACGGCGCCAACATCTAGCTGATTGTTTAAAATACTGTTCAAACTAAATCTTTTTTTTTTTTTTTAGAAAAAACTAAATCAAGAATATAATGCTTTTCTATTGTATGGAAATGATATAATGATTTATTTTTAAATGAATTTAACTTAGATGTTTCAAGACAAAAATTTAAACCAGACAACAAAAGGGAGACGATTGATAGTACCACTTACTACTCACCTTGATTACTTTTCGACATATGTTTCAGTAATCAACAATTTCAAAAAACTTCTAACTTGTTTTGAAGTTTTAACCCAGCGCCTATCTCCTAAACAAAGTGCTCCTACATGATTTTTCTTTTTTCTTTTTGGAGGAAATCTCCTACATAATATCAGTAATTATATATAACTACCATACGAAGTATCATCACCAAGGCACCAACCATTGGCAATATGATTGAGTTGTACCAAAGTCTGTTAGAGCTAAATTTCAACTAAATTTCCTGCATATATATAAGTCTAATTCCAAGTTCTTACCGCCCAAATGAAGCCTCAATAAGTTTTCTTTCCATTGCTTAATTAAATGAGAAACGCCCTCCTTCAACGAAGCCTTCCTTCCTTCCTTAAAATTCCAGAGTTCTGGTATTGGGTACCTACCACTAGGGTTGTACTCATTTAACTCCTTCAGAGCTGTAGCTACTGCATCATGCACATCATCCCCGAACTCATCCTTCAAACTTTTCAGCTTTTCATCTTCTCCGTCTAAAATTTCCTGTGTGATATATCTAACATATATTAGATCATGGTTTATGCAGTTCATAGCAGGGAAACAAACATGCCAAATAAGTGCTAGCAACAGCAAGTTCCAGTAAATAGATCCCTACACAATACCAATTACCATGCTTTCTAATTATTAAGAAATGCTGCATTATATGTTTTAGGGGATAGATATATCCAACAGAGTGTCTTAATAGAACTTTTGAGAAAAAATATTAACTTTAACGAACAAACATAATTCGTGAAGTCAGTGTACCTTGGAGTTCCCTTCTTTATCAGTTACAACTTTGAACGGATGCCAGCTTGGATCTATAACAAAGTCGTCCCACTTTGAGCACCACTCGATTGCTTTCATTTTCTCTGCCTCTGAAAGTTCTCTTAGTTGTTGCTTTCTTATTCATTTCATCAGAAAATTTTCTCTTAGCTGCTTCCAGAAATGGCTTAATATTAAGTTCACCCATCCTTTTCACAGAAATTATGACTCAAGTGGTGTTCTTTGGACAGCCAATCCACTGTGAACAAGGAAAAATAATTACTTGGACAAAACAAACAATGAAATCATGGCAACAAAGCAACAACAACAAACTACCTGAACTTATTTTGCTTGACAAAAGAAACAATGAAATCATGACAAATTAACTAAAAATGTAAAAAGAAAATATGCTCTTTTCATAGATCTGACCCGATTCTAGCAATTTTCACCTAAAATGTAAAACTTTATGTATTAAAATCATCATCTTTGGACACAAACAACTGGATAGCTAATAGACAGTTGAATCAAGCAACCACGTGATTCACGTGAAAGGATGATACGTTGGGAAATTGTAATTCCTTAGATATAGAAACTGGGATGTAAACACCGAACGTTTTACATTGGCCGTTGTAAATACATGTGAACAAGACACTGTCTTCCAAGCAACTTAAATAAGATTCCAACAACATGATTTGAATGTTTGCAAAACAGGACACTCTTCTATAAGTATTATATACACAGCTGTATGTCAATTAAAAAATATAAATGACCCTACATTTCTGCTTAAGTTTTACAAGGAAATTTATACAAATAAAAAATCTATCCTGACTTTGTAAAAGGTTAGTCACGGAAGACATTTTAAAATTGATTTTTTCAGAGTATTAGATGAGTTGGTGGCCAAAAGACATATTAACATTAACATTACAATATTAATATTTATATGCCGAGGAAGATACATACACTTATTAACTTTTTCCGGGCATCTTGCAATTCGTCATTAGTTTTGCGTTCCTGAACAACCAGTGTTTGTTGAAGATCTTCCACGCCCTCCAATTCCTCTTCCTTTTCCTGCAGCTCCATTTTGATTGCTTCCAATTTTTTCTTCTCATCTAGATCAGTCTCTCCAATGTGATTCATTACCTGGAAAGCTCCTTTCAGCTGTTCTATCTCCAATTCCAATGCTTGTTTTGCATCCAGTCCTCTCTCCAGGTCATGAATTTTCTTGTGAAGTTTCTCTTTTTCTTTCTGCAACATCCAACCAAAAGAGTCCTCAAAACTTGAGTATATACATGTAACTGAATTAAAAACTGTAGATAATAGGAAAATGAAATGCGTGCCTTATGTTCTTCCGCCAAATAGATCATTTTTTCATCAGCCTTTTGTTGCTCTGCTATTGCCATCTCATTCTGTAAACAACAAGATGAAGAACGGTTTTAATCCGTCACAAGTTATTAAAAAATAAGAGGGATTGGTGTACGTAATTTGGCACAAAAGACCAAACGGTCCATAGAGTAAGGAATGATAACAACACTTTTTGTGATTGGTCCATTCTTAAAGAAGCCAATTTGGTTCTCCTGTAAATTGATCACTTTCAAAGAAATGTGTTAAAATTTTAGAAACAGACTATCAGGAAAAAGTGTGTTCAAGAGAGGGTTAAAAGGAGAGAATTATTCATCTAGCATTGCTACCATAAATTCAAAGAGCCAAAATACATTACATGTTTCTTCTCAAAATATAGCTTGGTTCTCTCATTGTGATTTTCTGCTTGACGCTTCTGCAGATCCTTCTCACGGGACATAAGTTCATTCCTCCGAGCTTCCAGTTCCAGCCTGGCTTTTTCATGATCCTTAGATACTTTCTCCTGATACTCACGTTCAACCTGCCGCATCTTGCTGATTTCTAATTAAACAATATGAAACAGACTCAGCTACCATGAAATATTAAAAAATCATATCAGCTATAAATCATTCCAAAATGCAATAGAATGTAATCTACACGAAAATGATAGATATAGTAGTAAAAACGACAGTGTTTCACCTCTAAATCAATGAAACGGAATACCAATATTAATTAGAACATTTCACTTTAACTATCAACATACCCTTATTGAAATGTTCAAGCATCTTCTCTTTTTGCTCCATCGCTTTCCTTAGGGACACGTTCGCCTCATCATATTTGCTTGCTGTCTGTTCCAATTCCTAGGTCTTCAGCTTTAAGGTATTTGTCAAACCAGAGACAAGCTTCTTCGCTTTCCTTTTGTCCTCAGCTTCTTTTCCAGAAACCGTTTTCAAATCCCCTTTTTCTTGGAGGTGTTTGCCAACTATATCCTTGACATTATAGTCATCACGGCGTGCCATCCAGCCAAATAGTCTATCTCCTCGCTCCTACTCCCGTAAACCCAAGTAATCCCTCTTACCACAGTGCTCTGCTTGAAAGCTCCTTTATAACATCATAACATTGTGGAAACCATCCCACTCTCTTCCAAATTCAACAATTGCAAAGGGTGTTTGTCCTTGACGGTTCCACAGCGCAGTAACTTTCGTCGGATGAAACCCTTTCATGATCAGCTCCTCCTTAATTTGTTTATGATTCTTGCCATAATACTTTCTGCTTTTTGGATTAAAATCAGTAACAATATTTTTCAAAATGACCATCCATGGCCATACAAACAACTCATCATCATCATCAAAATTCACATTAACCAACTGACCCTTGGCAACATTCATAACAAGTGACTTCTCATTAGCAATACTCAAATTAACTGACTTATCACTAGCAATACTAACACCATGTGACTTATCGTTAGCAATACTAACAGCAGGCGACTTATCTTTACCAACTTTAACATCGCCATAGCTTTCAATATACATTTCCATAGCTGAATGCTTAGCAATATCTTTAACCGTCTCATGCGAGTCACCCACAAATCTGGACACATGTCTCAATAGCTCACTCAAAGAGTAGTAGTCCTTGTTGTAGCAAAATGGACAACGATACGTCGAATCAGATATTTTGAGCTTGTCCTTGTAGTAATCATCTTTCAAATCTTTGTAATATCTGCGCTTGTAGTACTCCAAATCAGATTCACGACCCTGTTCTGATTTTTGGTACATCTGAAAATGAAAATCATAAAATCAATTCAAAATAAGTTGCTAAACAAATAGCTGGCACACACAGTGACTAAAATGAAGCCATGAAAAAGTAAAATACAAACTAGATGATTTAATTATTACGAGTGTATGATTACAGCGATAACATTATCATTGTCGGTATGCTTTTTATTCAGTAGCTCGAAGCTATACTAAAAAGAAATAAAGCGATTATGAAGCAAATCAGAACATAAATAGTTAAGTACACAATAATCAGTAGGAATTATGAACCAGTATGAGAAATTAACAAAGAAAATGTGTTCCTTTCATAGACCTCGCATGATTCTATCGATTTTTACCTAAAATGCGAAACATTATGAATTAAAATCATCGTCTTTGAACGCAAACAGTAAATAATGAGAATCTTATATTAAAATCAACTTGAAAGAAAGAGCTACACTAACAAAGAGATACAAAAAGTAACTAAAAATAAGCTCAAAGTAAAAAGTAGATATCTAGAAAAAAAAAAGTGATTCTGAAGTAAATGATTATTAAGCTGAAGTGAAAAAAGTGATTATGAAGCAGAATAAAGAATGAAACAGAATAAGTTATGGAGTTACCTTGTGCTAGAAGAATGTATTTCAGAGCGAGAATTTGACGGAGAAAATGGATTGAATGTGGAAACCCTAGAAATCTCTAGAAAAAATGAAAAAGTTTGTGAAATGAGAATGAAAATGAATTTTTTTTTGTGTGATTGGTATTTGGTTAGTACACCAATAGAAATAAGAAAACGTTGTCGTTTGGGTGAGGAGGAATGAGAGGGTTTTTGAATTTGTTGTCATCATTTGTGTTGTACGAATACGAACGACGAATTGGTGCATTTGCACTACATGTGTTTGTGTGCGCAGCGTAGAGAAACCTCGTGGTGACCCTGACCCAGCTTTTTGTTTCAAACTCACTCGTACACAATGAATGAACACGCCTACTATTCTATGCGGTGCTTATGGTAATGTACGTCAAATTCTCCAATAAGAATATGACACGTGGAAATTAAAAACATTAAGTACCCATTGGATCACATTATTCGTGTTATGAAAATGTTATTGTTAGATCAAGCGACATGAGTTGGCACTTTGTGATTGGTTTATTATTACACGAATCAAGCCATGATTTCCGCCAAATTCAAAGGTATAGCGATTTTGAAATTTAACACTTCGTGAATAAAAATTCACTTGATATAACATTGTTGTTCATGTTATTGTTGTATTTGATGAGGTAGGAGATAATTTTTTTTTCTTCTAAGAAGACAAAAATGAATTGTATTTAAACTACCATGAAGCATTATTTTGTTGTAATAGACTAGTAACAAGGACATGACAAGTTTCAGAAGAATCAAGCGACACTTATTTCTGTTTTTCACTCAGATAACTTTTTTTTAATGCGCTCAGTCAACAGATACCAGAAGATTAACAGGAGAGAGTCACTGCCTATCAGAAGACCGAGATACAAAAAGAAAATGCGACCAATTTTACAATTTAACACGAAAGATGTTCAACTAAGAATTGGACACGTTCACCCCATCAGCAATTCAACACCAAAAAGGTTCAACCAAGAATGAGACACATTCACCCCATCAGCATCCTTTTATTATAATTCACCTTCAGCCCCAAAATTACTTCAAAGAAAATGAGATTGGTTTTTAAGACTATGATGTTTGCCCAACTTTTTTCCCCCAAGATATCATCAACAAATTATAAACGAGATATACACACCACATTTGACGGACCAACCTTATAACCAAAAAATAAACTTGCTTGCACTATAGCATTCAACATAACGTTCAACTATTTAACATCAAACAAAAAAGAAAAGGAGACATTGGACCATCTTGGCGCAAACCTCTTTCTAAATTAAATTCATCAGTAGGGTTGTATTCACAAGAACCGATGTTGTTGCAGTACTCACACTTCCATATTATATTTGTGCGACACGGGAAAATTCATTTTCCTCGTTACGACATCTAAATACTTCCAATCATTCTAATTGTACGCCTTCTTAAAATCAACTTTGAACAATAATAATTCCTTTTTGAGCTTATGTGCTTCATCAACCACTTTGTTAGCCGTAAGAATTTCATCTAGTATTTGCCTCCCTTTGATAAAGGCAAACGGAGAATCAGAGAGCAAGTTGCCAATAACCTTTCTTAATCTATTGACTAAAACTTTGACCAACACTTTGTACAAACACCTAATAAGAAAAATGGGTCTAAAATCCGACAAGCACTAAGGGTTCCCTATAAACATACAATTCAATCTGAAAGGCAATGTCGTCCTTTTGTTAACGTCCTAAATTATTTGAAGTATTTAAATTACTCTTGTCCTGAATAAATAAATAATTTAAAAATAATGTTTGATGATGACTTAAAAAAAAGGCAACCCGGTGCACTAAAACTCTCGTATACGCAGGGTTCGAGAAGGGGTCCCACCATTTTGGTATATTGTACGCGGTCTTACCTTGTTTTTTACACAAGAGGCTGTTAACAAGCTCAAAATTTGACTTTAGTGAGATGAAAATGGACTCCAATATAGTTTTTTCAACAAAAGATTATGATAAAGTTAACTTTGAGTTTATAGTGTTCCTACAAATTCAAATTTAACCTTACTGAAATAGGAATAGATTACGACAAAGTTGAATTTGAGTTTACAAAATAGAAATAGATTTCGAAAGATTCAAATTAAACTTACTTGAATAGAATTAGATTTGGCAAGTTAAATTTTGGAATGGGTCAGGAGTGAGAGAGTTATGTTCTTAATGTTGTGTGTTGTTTGAAGAGAATTGGCCGAAAGAAAAGAGGGTGAGAGTGAGTTATGGAGGCAGATTGGAAAACTATCTTTTAGTTTTCAACTCGTGTTTTCATAATTAATCAACTTGATATTCACAATATTTATATGGCAATTGTTAAATATATCCCCATAAAGAGTATTGTATATCACTACATTTTTTGGTTTCGACAAAAATACTCTTCCTTATTTTGCTTTCCCTCAAACTCCAACTTCAGTTTTTTTTACCATAAACTTCTAATGTTATGTATACACTTTTGAGAAAAAGGTAGTAAACTAGTAAATGGTTTGAATTTGATCATTAGAAAGTCTTTTATCCTAACTACTTCTAAAATCATGATTTATTTATAATATCAAACTCTAATCTAATTTAATAGATGGTTAACATCATCTGATCTCAAACAAAAAGTCATGGCCCTTTGAAACAACTACAAATTAGCCTAAATATTTTTTTCCCTCCATGTTAAATTGATTTATCACCTAATTTTCATGTTATCCAGAAGTGCTAATGTTAAGTTGCCCGTATTATAAGACATGTCACAATACTAGTAAAGTAACAATTTTGGTACGCATATGTAACACGTTCAACAAATATAGATGAAAGAGCCATTTCAACAAAACAAGTGGACAAACAAACCTATCTAAGAGGACCATCCCCCATCAGTCCATCACCAGTATCATACCTTTATCCCAAATTTCAATGCATCAAGATTTGGCTATGTCATAAACCAATTATTTAACAACACAACAAAACAAACAAGTAGCTTTCAGAACTATGGCCTCAGCTTTCAGCAACAAGATTGAATCAGAAGTAAAAAAAGCAAAAATATATGCACCAAGATTAAGAGATGTAACAAATAAATCTCATATTTCCTCTTCATTAGTTTAAAGATAATAAATTCATAACACTAGAGTTGACAGCCAAAACTTGATCAAAAGGAATTATACAATGTAAAATGATTAAACAAAAGTTCCTATCAACTTGTATCTGTTGTATCCCTATTGTTACACTTGAAACTTTTAAGTAGGGATATTTTTTTCCCTACGAATAAAAATAATAAAATAAACACAAAAATTCGATAACCTATTGCCATAAGAAACAAAACCAACAGATTTTTCCACTTCGAACTACTGTCGGGGGAGATATTGTACACATTTTGAAGAGCTAGAAACCCGGATATGGACCTTACTTGCCCAACTGGAAAGGAGGTGCCTAGGTACTCATTCTCCAATAGCCCCTAAGAGAGATCAAAACAAGTAAATGATTCACTAAATACCCATTAAGAAATAAATTTGAACTATCTGCAAATTATTCACTCAGTTTTGTCCAAACAATACGTATAATCACTGCACGATAGTATAGTGTTTTTTTTACATATTTGTCCGATTATATTTCACCATGATGTCATGTCACAATTTTTTTTTACTAATACATATACACAACGAGATGATTGGATGTTTGTGTAAAACTAGTTTATATTGTCAATGCATCATAATTGAATTCTACAAACAACTGTCTATTACCTGAATAGAGTATGTATGAAAGGCTATATAGGACATTGGATACATCCACACTGGTCCTGGCAAAGTACTTCGAATTCTAAAATAGCCAGCTGAAAGCATCATGACCACCTGAAATAGTGTACATATGCGTGAGTACTTCGTTCAAGAAATGCCTAAAAGCTTTAATGTAATCACTGTGCAATGAAAATATGGACTATTAGTTGAACAACGTCTGGCTATTATTATAGTCAGTGTAAAGTCGCACATATCAGTGGTTTGTTCTCAATGTAAAACTATTTTTGCTGACACTATCAAAATTAAACTCTCAAAATAAATGGACAGCAGAACTCACATGTATGCATAAGAGTGTCAAGACACTCCAGAAAACATCGTGCCACAAAGTGGCAACAACTAGCATAATTCCTTCATTCAGTAGCAGAGTCATGAAAAAATTCAGCACGAAGTACATTAACAAGCTAAACTGATCTTCCAGCCCTACTAGGAAGTAGAAGACTAGACTTGATGTAATGGAGATGAGAAAAAGAAACGGAATGCTGGACAAGAGCTGCGCGAGTAAAAATACAAATGTGCTTGAATGCTGGTTTGATTCTTCACAAGCATATATCTGCAAAAGAGTAAATTACTCAACTTCGTCAATATTTCACAGATTACAGGGTGAAACTAGCAAAATTATAACCTAACCTTTAAAATAAGACCATGTTGGGATAAACTAGCAAAACTATAAACTATAAGGCCATGTTGGGATAAACAATTCAATTAAGCACTTATGGCATATACACTTATGTATAAACTAAGTGCTTATGTATAACCTATTTATATAACAAAAGATAAAATAAAGTCATTTTTTTCTTTCATTTAGACTATAAGCAGATTGTATAAGCTATTATGGAGAGCTTACGGACATGTCAGAAATTGTTTTCATAAGCTCTCTCAAAAAATCTAACAAGTGCTTATGTCGGTAGATAAGCTCAAATAAGTCAATCCAAACAGGCACCGAATATATTCACGCATGTCAATTGTATTTTCTTTGTCACTTTTGTTCTTGGAGAGACTGGACTATTAAGTGCTTGCTTCGCCGAGCACGGCAAAGAGACCAACACATACTAACACCTAAGTCAATGTCAAAGGCATATTTCAAATTTCAATAATGTATCAGTACCAAAGTTTCCACAGTTTTTTTTTTTTTAATAAACCAAAGTTTCCACAGTTATTAGCATTATCTACTACATTTTAAAAATACTTGCCAAATGGGCAAATAAAATGACACTTCGTTGAATGCATAATAAGGACATGAAGGCAAACGAATAAATTGCTATGAAGTTGAAAAAGCAAAAAATTACCTTGATTTCTTTCGTAAGTGCGGGCACCCTGGCAATGCTTAGAAGGGAACAGAATGACACAAATACAAAAATTGCTGCAACTCTTGCCTGCAATTTAAAGCATGATAAAATTTAATTTATGTGTTACAAGCATATCTAGAATTGTTGGTATATATAAATGAAGTTAAAACTATATGAGATATATATCGAAAAATATAATGTGATTGTCATATCAAGACTCACCGTAACAGAATACAGAGAATGCCCTAGACCGGAAAATACAGTACCAATGCACAGTGTGAGGAGCATGTAAAGAATAAGATGCAGCCAGTAATGTTTCCATTCCCTTGACACAACTAATAAAGATCTCCATGTCAAAACAGCTACACGAGTAGCATTGCTAGCTTTCCCTTTGCTTTTCAGAGCTGGACCTTCCTGGAAAATCAATAATGTTTTAGAAAGACTCTAAAGTTAATAATTTATTAAAACCAACATAAAAGATAGCTCTGCATGGGAAACATGTAATATGATATTTGCGAAGGAGGAGACTTATGGGGCAATTTCAAGTCCACATTAACAGAATTTCTAACTTGTATAGCGGCTATAAGATACCTTTTCGGTAAGTTTCAGAATCATTGTTTCAACAGAAGCTGCATCTGCGGATGACTTATAAGTTGCTTCAAGTGTTCGTATAGCAACAGCAGTGTCCATGTTTACGGAAGAAAAATCTCCATTGTCATCCTATTAGGATGAAAACGTTAATAAATAGCATAACATTTGAAAAAATTTAATCTATTATAATTAATATAGCAATGACGCGTAAATTTAAACAAGTTTAATCTATTAGCATTAACATAGCAATTAGAACACAACCATCAATCTACTAGAAACAATTACCTGCCAGTTTTTACACATAGCAATTATCCTGTCAAAATCTGTATTAATTGCGCGTAGAAAATGATCAGAAGGACTTTGCATGATTGGACAAGGAAATCCAGCATTTGAGAAGTGCTGTAAGAATATAAAAAATACAGCAGTCAACAATAAGATATGTAATCCATTTACTAGCAGAGTTGGTTTAGCGGAAAAAAGGAAAGTTCTTGACAAAGTCACAACCATTCTCGTCTTCCATCAGTAGTTTTTAACAAAAGAAAGTGGCCCTTATACAATTGTATTCGTAAAGAAAACAGTAACTCATCCTAAATCAAATTTATGCGGAGGGGAAGGTATAGAAGATAAGTTACCTGCAAGCAAGCTAATGTTTCTCCGAAGAACAACGTATTTCCATTCGAAAGCAGACAGATACGGTCAAAAAGACCAAAGACTTCTGTGCTACTCTGGTAGATGGTTATGATAAGAGTGCAACCAGTGCTTGCAAGTCTCCTCAATGTAACCATCATCAAAAGTGCCGAGACACTAGAATAAAATAGATAAATAACAACAAGGGTGTCAACAAAAATTGCTCTAAAATAGGAATGCTATAAAAAAAACTAATAGAGGATTATACAGAAAATGAATTGAAAAAAAAATTATTAACACCTGTCCAAATGATAAAGAGGTTCATCGAGAAACAAAATACGCGGTCTCATCACAAGCTCCCTAGCAATGCTAACAAGCCTTCTCTCGCCACTTGGAAGTCCTTTCATATAACAATGTCCACCTATAAGTTTATTTGCATGATCCCCTAAAGACATTGCGTGTATAGCATCCTCTACCACACTCTTTTTCTGACAAAAGAAACCAGGAAGTTGTAGCAAGGCTGAATAATACAGAAACTCACGAACAGTGAGGGATCCAATCAGAGTGGTTTCTCTATCCACATAACCCTGCAAATTAAGAAACAAATATTTATATACATATACTTTTAAACTTACGAATTCATTCTTCTCATACTAGTATCAATAAACAATATGAAAGCATGGTTTTGAAAGATAAGCAGATTAAGCTCGATGAGATTGGTGACTATAAACATAATGGAAATTCAGATATTAAACAGTCAATGAGGCACTGAACTCACGTATGATCCATATGGCATTTGCGATTTCGCCCCGTTCACAAACACTTCACCATACATCCTAGCTGAAGGATGCAATCTTCCTGAGGTAAAGAGAAAGTTCCATTTTAGCTTTGATTACATAAATACAAATGTGAATATCTTTTGTAAAAGAACAAAGAAAGCGTTCTTCGAGACCTGCAATGGCTCGCAATAAGGTAGATTTCCCTGATTTAGCTGGCCCCATAATTACAGTCAGTGTACCAGGTAATGCATAACCGGTTGAACTCTTAATAACCTTATCAGAGTATTTCCTTTTTCCCTTTATAGTAACAGTCAAATCTTTCCATGCAACAGAAGCTCCGGCAATTTTGCGTGGAATGACTGCACCATCCGGTATATGCGGGGAAGGCAGGGAACCACTGTTGAGCTTTGAGAGTGAGGGTGAAGCCGGTGTTGTTGCAGCATTGATAGAGTCACCTCCTTCATCAGCTCTAACATCAATATCAGTAGTATCATCCCACTCAGGTGAATCCTCAAATGAGATCGGTTGCCTTAGTGAACCGGGTTTACGCAGATAGAAAAAGTTGCTTGACGGTACCCTACTCGCCGGACTACTGGCCGATGATGATGAAGACCTATAATTATCCGACTGAGATTGTATTTCTTCCATGATCTTCAACTTTTTCCACTTAAATCATCAAAATTTATACATCATTTTACAAGTAGCAAAATCCACTTGATGCATGCTAATTGAACTATGCAGTCAAATCCTACAGAACATTTCACTCTCTATCAACACCCTGCAGTGCAAATCACAGATAAAAAAAAAAACAATGGAAAAGGGACAGTATTTAAGGCCAAGTAACAAAATTTCATCTAAATCTCATACATGAAGCAAAAAGCAGACAACACAATGTCAATCTTCAAAATGCAATGAATGTATACAAGGTAACACCAACTTCTAATGATCATTAAAAATGCAAAAAAGCATAAACATTAAAAAAAAAATGTAAAAATAAATAAAAAAGACTTAAACAAGTAAAAGGGGTATTGAGGGTTTAGAAGGAAGAGACATGTCTTTATTCCTCTAACACAAAACCCGTATTGATTTTCCATTAAAAAGTGGAACAATAACCGAAAAATCAAATCTTGTACACAAGATTTCCTTTTCCATTTAAACATTCCTTATACACCTCTTTCACAAACCAAACTATTATTATTATTATTCATTTATACACCTCTTTCACACTAAGCATATAGAAAATAAATAAACCGAAATACTGAGAAAAATGAAGATTCTTGTTTGTTTTACTGCTAAGTTGAGCTGAAAAACCAACACAAATCCCCAAAAAAGCACCAACTTGAATGAAAACCAATGAATAAGAATGGTAAAAACTAGAAAGAAGATAAAGAGGAAATGACAAGGGACATACCTGGATCTATGGAAAAAAGTGATATTGAGAGAGTGAAAGAGAAAGAACAAGCACAAATGTGTGAGGAAGAAGCAGAAAGACACAAACCTGTAGTTTTGTAAGTGTTTTTTGGAAGAGTTAATGATTTGACCCGTTGAAACCGGGTTTTTTGTAGTGTCTGTCTCACACTTTCTCTTTATTATATCTTCTTTTCTTTTTCTCTTTTTCTATTTTTTCTCCTTCTTGTCTTTTCTTTTTTAGTGTGGAATTATAATAGAGTATGTTTTTTGTTCTCTCTTTTTTTTGCTTTTTTGTTAAGACAAATAATGTTAAGGATGTTTGATGTAATGATCATGACTTCCGACTGTCAGCAAGACAATTCAAGCTACAACAGCCAATGAATGCTTGCCACCTTTGATGCCAACTTTTTATAATTTGATTTGATCGAATCACCATCATGGTCTACTTATCATAATTACAAATTAGTTATTCATAGCCTTCATGTCAATGAATTAAATTCTCAACTCTTACTCATCATAAATTGCTTTTTCAAAATTTAATAAATAATTGATATATCTAGTTTATAATATTTAGTTTAAATATATTACTTATTTAATAAATTTAAAAAATATTTATTTATTTTTAATAATGATCACATCGATCAAAGAAAGTAGTTTAATAGTACTACTATCTTCTTTCCTCATAATAGTATAAGACTTCTTATCCAACTCATGGTTAATTTAGTTAATAGTAGTAATAAATTTGTGTTCATGAAAAATAGTTTGACATCACGCCATCTTAGTATTTTCACTGACAATAATTAATTAAGTTTTGGCGGGCTACTACTAATCAAATCACAAAATGGATATAGCATATTAATGTATTATTATCTTTTGCAAAGGCCAGGGAAAATATAGGTAGCTAGCTAGTCACACATGACAAGATTTGTTGGACCCACCCATAAAATACTTATCAACTTAATTAATCAACATCATACAGTAATATATTTTTGTTAAATCACTTGAAGTAAGGGAGTCCAAAATTATGTTTAATTTAAAAAATTTATATTTTCTAAATTTATTCTTTAAACGGATGACTAAGGCATCATTTGGCCTCACTTTTTTACAGTCCAAAAGCTACTTTAAAACAAAGTTAAAATTAGGCTTAAATGCATTTGTGACCCCTTAACTTTTAAAAAGTTGTGATTTTGGCCCTCTAACAAAAAAAATAACAATTTTACCCCTTAATTTTACAAAACGTTGCAAAGTTGCTGAGAAGACGCCACGTGTCCCAAAACAGGGGGGCCAAAATCGCAACTTTTTGTTAAGATAAAGGGTTAAAATATCTTATTTTCCTAAAGATAGAGGGCCAAAAGAGCATATTTCCCTAAAGTTAGAGGTCAAAAAAACATATTTCTCTAAAGATAGAGGGCAAAAAATTTATTTTTTTATTAGGGGGCCAAAATCGCAACGTTTTGAAACTTAAGGGGGAAAAACTACATTTAAGCCTTAAAATTAAGGGTTTTAAGAAAGAAGTTAAAGTTGTTTTGTTACTTTATTATTTTTTTAGTTTTAAAGCTATTTTTAAGTTAAAAGTTATTCGGCAAAATATTGTACAAATATATAATAAATAAATAAATGTTAAAATATTTTTTGAAGGGAAAAAATGTTTAAAATATTTTTTTAGTAAGTACTTAATAGGGTCTCTCCTTAAAATTGTAGAGAAGTAGAAAAAAACCGGACCAAACGGTACCTAACTTGTTTTTTCATTATACTTTTTTCATGGATTCTTTTCAAAAATAATATTATTTGAGGTATCGTTGAGATGCACGAAACTCATCGTGGCACGGGCTATAACAGCCTTTAATTTGGCTATGTTTGGCAAGCGGGGCTGAAAATTTTAAACGGGGCCTAATTCTCTTGTTTCTTGCATTTTAAAGGCTAGTTACTTTCCAACTAATCTTGGTCATAATCCGAATTACGTATGAAGCATTTTAGGCGCAAGATTTATTGTCCGAGGTGGGGCAAAATGGAGCATTGGACCAGGTAATTCTATTTATATTCTTGATGAACCATGGTTAGTGAATGGTGGTTGCATTGATGGCAACATTTTAGGGGTGCATTTCGTCCTTGAATTTATTGTTGATAGCTTAATTGATGATAATCCTAAGAGGTGGAATGAGGTTCTAGTGCGGCAAGTATTTAGCGACGATATTGCTTCTGTTGTTCTCAACACACCATTGTTTAGGTTCAAAATGATCGATTGATTTGGAAAAAGGAAAAGAATGGTTCTTATCCGGTGTTGAATTGAATTAATTGATATGTCTCACCTTCGCGGCCAGGGATATTGGTAAGTATTTGGAGGTTGAAAGTACCACCAAAGGTTAGAAATTTGGTTTGGTCAATCACATAACATGTATGATTCTCAAGTTTTTCTTCACTTGTTTTCTTTCTTCTGATTATTTTTCATTGGTTCCCTCTACTTAAAGTAGTCATATTCGAAGTGTGTTAGACACTAGACATGATACATCTTGGAACTTTGATTTGTCGCGTTGTAAGAGTTTAACTCTTTCAACTAAACTTAATCTTTGTTGGTTCATTTTCTTTCTTAATTCCACTTCCATGCAATGTGCCCAAGGATAACAATTAAGTTCATTCAATAAATGATGTATCAAATATATATCAAAGACTAGATACATCAGTTATCGAATGAATCTAAAAAATGATTGTTCTCTTATAATAGAGACCGGAGGGAGGAGTTACTTATGGAAAACAAATTTTTTTTAAAAATGTCTATCGTATTTTCTCAAGTTTTAAATCCAACCATTGTTCCATCTTTCTTCTTCTTCGTTTTAAATTCTAAAACCATAACTCCTTATATTTTAAGAATCTAGATCTTTCGCATTATTTTCTGATGTTTTTTCAACATTATAGGATCCTAAACTACCCGTTACTTACTTTCCTAATGTTGTATGTTATGATGCTGTCCAATGCCAAAATGAGACGGCATTTCGTGTTCACATTTTGAGATGGCATCTATTATGAACCAGTTTTCAGACCTAATCATCATTTGATTAACTTCATTTGTTTAATGGAAGTTTATTTTGGTAAACCAAAACATCTTTTTGCGTGCAACAGTAAAACTAATCTCATTCGTGGATCAAATAATCAAGAGACTCAATTATTTATCACTTTGTGTCAGCTATGTTAGTTAATGGATAATTTGCCTTATATTATAATTTTGATTTATTTGTTAAATGAATCGTGAATTTGAAACTCGGTCTTTGATGCACTTAAGCTGATATCGGCTAAATGTCTTTATATGACGATAATGTAATTTGGTATAGTTAATGAACCAAACTTTTAACAAAAAGAATTATGAATTATATTATATTTCTCAATAAATCCATCTATTTTGACTTAAATCTATATATTACTAAATACTATCCTTTGATACTGTGATGAGTCAAACCCGGGAAAAATTTAACTCGACCAATTTATCATATATCGGTCCTATTAGCAAGTATATTTTATAACACAAGAGCTTGCGAGTTTGAACTTTTACGATGAAATCTCTCGAGAGAAAAGTAAATCATTTACAAAACTAAATTATATAATAATACGCTTCTTTATTCTTTGACAAATAATAATATGATTGCTAAAAGACGAAAAGAAATATATCTATATTATATATAAAGAAAATAGAATATTTTGGTTGGTTTTTTATCCTTTCAATTATACCCTTAAACAAATTTGACTATAAAAATATTATTTTGTTGGCGTTATTTAAAAAGATAAGAATTTATATATATTTATTATGAAATAATAAGAATTTATATTATATTTGTTATATTGTTGGTATCGTTGAAAAAGATAAATATAGTTTGTTGCAATAAAATTGATTAAAATATTTATTATCTATACCTATCATTTTAATCAAAATCAAATTAATTTTAATCAAAATTTCATGAAAACCACTGTTCGTAATTTACACGCATTAACGCAATAAAAAGAATGGACAGTCGGACATGAAGTGTCCGTCTAAACGCTAGTTAAAATATAGACTCTAAACAACACCCGGATCAAAATATAAAGATATGTTTTTTTTAATCCACAAATATAACGAGATGTTAACAAAGAAAAAGATAAGAACAAACACCAAATATAAAAAAGAAAAATATATATATCATAAATGTCGGAGAGAAAAGGAAGTTTTGTATTACTTTCTACAATTGCAATTGTACCCTCTAGCTGTTCTAAATGCTCTTACTACTTGTGAGTGTTTGATAAAGAAAATAATCATATAAACCATACCCAACCAAGAGTTGTGTCTACTAAAGAAGGTGATATAGTGTTAAAAGAGAAGAGGCTGACGCCTAAATTTACTGGATCGTATGAAGTTTTGGAAAAGATGGAGTTGTGCTTATCAGATTGTGTTATTGTCATCTACCTCAAAAAAAAGATTGCATTATTGTCATCCTATCGAATTTGCGCTATGTCTTTCTTGTGAGACGACTCAGGATACGTGCATGAATTTAGTTTTTTTTTTTGGACAAGGTATGAATTTAGTTATATGGTGGATAATTTGAGATGAGAGGAAATTATTTTGGTAAAAGTGATTTATGAAAGATCTTCAGATAAAAGTGCTACGTGGGTTGAAAAATTGTATATGCATTGTTTTCTGCAGTCTAGTCTAATTTTGAGAATTGGAGCTTTTTAAGGATAGAATGTAACACTCCAAATTTTTATTTATTTTTGAGTTTTATACGTTAGGTGATAGATATTTGGATGTTTAGAGATCAATATATAATGGTTTAAGGGATGTTTTGGACAACTATTTTTTAAAAAAACTCATATTTGTTTAAGGACCGACTAATTTGAGATGTTTAATTCTACTATCCACTTGCGGGGAATCTCACTAAAAGCCAGAGTCCACCAAAATTAACATCAGGATAATCGAAGTCAAGACCCCGAGAGGATTACACTTTAAAGTCACCACTAGGCCAACCCAAATACTATGATAATCGATTAAATGTTAAGTTAATTGATTTTCGTAAGTGTCTAATGGTGGGTACCTTATTTTTCTTCATTTAATCGATTAAGTCGTTAATCTGATTGATTAAATCAACTAAGGTCGTAGATAAAATTGCTTTTTTCACTAATTTGAACATGGATTTACATTCAAATATTTATCATTCAAACCCTAGCCTATAAATATAAATACAATCTACAAAACTACCTTTGTGTCATGGAAAGTATTCATAATTGAGAGATCATCGAATAGATTATACTTGCAACTTCCTCAAATCTTAATCGTTTTTAATTTTGTTTGTTTGTTGTGCAACCACGTCATCATGAAGAATCGTCTAGCAATCATATTTTACCAATTAGAAACATTTTTCAATCGGTAAAAGTTGTGCTTCAGTGCCGTTTCTATGTGAAAAGTCATAAGTTTCTTAAAATAAAAAATAAAAAACATTAAAATGAACCTTAGGCTAAAGAGGTGATCACCGATCACAATGTTATAAGTCATAAGTTTCTTTTTTTTAAAAAAAAACATTAAATGAACCTTAGGCTAAATAAAGAAGCATAAATTCGTGGCATGTTGCAGTATGAGGCTTCTCGATGAAGTCATTCTTGATCAAAACTTGTTTTTTAAGGGAAAATTATGACAACATAGCAACGATGGTAGTGATTTCATAATTTCACATAGTACTCCTATTTGAAAAAAAAAAAAAAGAGAAATGCTTAATTTACGAGGCTATTTTCTAAAAAAACCACGAATGAAGTGTATCCTACGTGTCAAAAACTGCAAAGTCAACAGTACCATCTCTCGCATCTATGCAGTACATCGGTTACCAACCAACGTAAATCTCTCATCTTTTTTTGTTCCCTCGTTGTCTTCTTGCTATACACAAATACACCGCTTCTTCTTCTTATTCCCATGCTCTTCAATGGCTCTTATCACCCCGAACAATCTTTTAAAATGATTCACCCTAATTTTCTTCCAATTCTCAAAAATTAAAAACCCTTGTTTCCTATTGTGTGTCGATCAATTCCCCCTGGTTCTGTTCTGTTTTCCTCCATAAGTCGAGGGTACCGATATTTCCGTCCTTCAAGACATACCGTTATATAAGCAGGGCTGTTCCAATAAAAACGGAGGCCATGTTCAAATATTAAAAATGGACCCCAATGAAAAAACAATATTTTTTTAAGCAATAGTAATCATTTATTTAAGTTGTAAATAACATGAAAAATAATCATTGTTATAAATTAAGTAAAAGTAAGTTTGTCTGGGAGGAACTAACTAACTTGTGTTGTACTTCACTAACCACTAATTGTTTTAATATTAAAAATTGGGTTCACAATAAAAAGAAACGCCAAAAATTTAAAAAGAATCATCACTTTGTTTAGTGCAAAATGGATCTTAAATATATTGGTTGTTGTTGCTTAAAAGAGTGTCTTTGCTATCTAAATAGTGACAAACAAGTACTAATATCGGAAACAAATAATAACAAATTAGTACTAGCATACATTATTAAACTTAAAACAATAGAAAAAAATATTAATTATTTAACGGGTTTAATTTGTGTTGTTAATGGAAACAAATAACAAAAAATTCAAGGTATTTAGTAGTTTTCTACATTCATAGATAACTCTGAAATGCATATTAAATTATAAATTTGATAAAAAAATTGTAATAGCCTAATAGTTGTGTATGTAATTGAGACTTTTATATTTGGTTCAAGTTCACACAAATGATCGGGATTGAACCTTAAGACCAAAGATCCAAGTACTTCCTATTTTACCACCAAACCATTACAATGTGTATTGATTTTTTATATTTTATCATATATATACACTTTTGGATGTTATATTAAAAAATTAAAAATTTTGAGGCTCCTAAAATTGTGAGGCCCGACACCGTAGCTCACCTTGCACTTGCTAAGGGCCGGGTCTGTATATAAGTCCAAGGAATTTTGAGTTTAATGTTGCAACTGAGTGTGCTTTCTCTTTATTAGTTAATTTCCTTGTTCCTCATATAAAAACCTAATAATTCATTCTTTCAGTTTGTTGTTTGAGTCCAATTTAGATGGATTAGCTTCTAGATTTTCCATGGAGTAAGTTTTTGTTTCCAACTTGTATTGGTTATTGTTGCCTTCTGGTATTGATGGGATCTGCTATACTAGTTGTGACATTGGAATTTTGTTTGATCAGACTGTTTATTGGAAATTTCATGGAAGGATTTATGAGTTACAAATTGATATGTTATCTGTATACTAGAGACATCTCTTAGGATAAATTGGTATATTATTCTACCATTTGAAGCTCCTTGAAAGAATTTTCATATCACATGCATTGTGGCTGTAGCAGAATCAAATATGGAGTGGCATTGGATTTGGTGGCTATAAGGGTAACATGGAGGAGCTCCATTTAAAATTAAAATGATGCTACTGTTTGAGGACTTGTAATTATATATACTTATTAACATATTTTGGTTACGCTGTTGGAAAAAAAAAAGAAAAAGAGAGATATATATTTTGGTTAGAGCTAGATTTTGTCAAGCTTTGATGGATGTAGCTGTTTAAGCTCATTTGTATAGTGGAGACTACAAAGGGAGGGAGAACCTTATGATGTTTAGAAAAAATAGTGAGCATTTGGTTTTTAGGATGTCTTTGTTAAAGACTATCCATGTAATGTAATATTTACTCTTCTGCAAGTAACTTATTTTTTTCATTCTTAAAAAAATCATTGCTTAAAGTGCGGTAGGCCTAGAATAGTTCAACAATGATATTATATGTTAGGGAATCATTATGAATAGCATTGAGGGAATAGTTCAACAATGCTCATGTGGAAAATCATAGCTACTTGTTCAACAATGCCTATGTATACATTTCAATGTACGAAACTTGAAGGAACGTCAATTCGTGTCAAGTTATAATATTCTTAAATAATATACAATCCTTCCAAATAACATGACAATCCATCCAAATGAGAATATCAAAATTCTAATACAAAATAAAGCTAAAAAGTTGCAAAAGCAGTGACTGAATTATGTCTTTATGATGATAGTTGGATCGTTCATCTTGTGTCTCTATGGTTATTGTGTTGTTCTTTCATATGATTTTGCCACACAATAAACAACTAGCTGATTATTTTTCCATACAATAAGAAACAATACCTGAAAAAGATCAGAACAAGTAGCATTATGGTTTTTCATTTGAGAATAATATGAAACCTACATGGAATATACTAAATCAGTTATGTCAATGATATAAATGTTTAAATATGAATATACTAAAGCAGAGACTGTGAAACGAAGGCAAAATGGGAAGGAACCGTATAGTGATGCAAATATAAAACTGTCAGCGCGACAACTCAAACAAAAACCAAGAGAAAGTCACGCAATTTTCTGGTGAGAGAGAGAAAGTCACGCAATTTTCTGGTGAGAGAGAGAAAGTCACGCAATTTGTGATTTTTCTTTTAAAACAAAAGATATGCTTTTTAATTTTAATTAAAACAAGAAGTAACCCATGTAAGAATATCAAATGCACGACACATTAGTGATTTCTGTGGAAAATCCTTCGTTGAAAATAGCGGTGCTGTTAAAAAAAATGTTGTTAAGTAACTTTTTACACATTTTTTTTGACAAGAGTAACTTTTTACACACGTCTTATCTTTTTTATCCAATAAATTCTATGGATATTAGTCTGCAAGTGTATCTTATAACAAAACGTAATAAATAAATGTAATGTTACATCAATGTTACACCGTTTAATATTATTTTACTCGATACATATTTCTCAAATTTGATCGTTGAATTTTAAGTTTATATCATATAAATCCTTTATGTAAATTTTTATGAAAATCTAAAATCATTTGATATGTTATTGAGATACATCAAGATTAACGGTGTTCAGTAAAAGTACATAAATCGTATATTATAGCTTTTTTAAATAGATTTTTATAATGTAAAATCTTTTTGCTAAAATTTTTTTAACAAATAATTTTTTTGAAGAAACCTTCAAAAGAAAAATTCGTTTAAGTAACTTGTTTTAAAGCGTCATTCTAAATATTTCATCATTTTGTTATAATATTTTTTGGATGATAAAATTTTAAAAAATCTCTAAAGTAAAAAGCTATTTCAAATAGTTTTTCATAAAAATCATTTTTGAAAGATGTTTTTTTTGAAGAAATATGTGATTTTTATCATGTAAAATCTCTAAAAATGAATATTTAAGTTAGTGAATCTCAAAATCTATGTTTTTGGCTTATAACAAATGAGTTTGAAATAACTTGTACTATTTTTTTGATTAAATTTCCAAAAAAAAATCATTTTTAGAAATACAAAGGAAAATTCATTTTTTTTTAAACCTAAAACAATCGGGCCTTCAGATGGGAGAAATTGTGTTTTTGCTGCTAATTGAATTTCATACTTAGAGAATAGATGTAGTATTTCTATTAAATATTTTTTATTTTATTTTACATGCTAATTAGTGAGATTTGAGATTAACTGATGACATATAAATTTGCGAGATTAAGTGAGAAGAATAAACTGTTTCCTATATTTATATTATAAAAGACGAGAATAAATTGTTTTTAAATATCCTCTCAAAAGAAGGTTTTTCTATATTTTTGCCATAATATATTACTATTTTGTTTTATTCTTCTTATTTAATGTAAATTGACCTTAAAGCCTACTAAATTAGTGTGATCAAGAGTCTAATCAAGAAAAGTAGGAGCGAGAAAAAAATATACTTATTTTTGTTCCTACTTTCGTTTTTCTAGCTCTTACTTTTGTTTGCAATTGAGTAAGCCTACAAAATAGATTCTTATTTTTTATTTTTTTGAGCAAAATTATGAAATCTGTAACAACTTTTTTGACTTCAAATTTTTTGAGGAATTATACAATTTCTTTGAAACCTCATGTTTTAAACTTGGATATGGGAAAATAAAAATAGATTAAAAAATACAAAAGACATAAACTTATAAAATTTGTAACGACTTTTGTTCGCTTTAAAAAGTTGCTTAAGATACTTAGCAAGTTTTTATATATAAGGTTATTTTTTCAGACAAAAAAAAAGTCAAAAAATTAAAAAATTTATAACAATATTTTTGACTCTAAAAATTTTTTCATCGTACTTAACGACTTTTATATATAAGACAAAATTATGATATTTACGTAAACAAATTATGTTAAAAAAAAACAAAAATTAGAAACAAAACATATATTATAAAATTTAAGAATATCTGCATTCGAGATATTTATCAAAAAAGATATAAACTAAATTTAGACTTGAAAAACAAGATAAAGCACAATTTTGGCATTAAAAAAACAAACAGAAACATCTATAAATATTGAAATATAGAAACCCTATAAGGTTTATTCACTACTTTGCCTTTTGTTTCATCAACACAACAAAGTTAAAGGTTTTTTCTGCGCTCTCTTTGATTTTCAAATTCCATCAACAATGTCTCAACCTGAATCATCAGACTCGTAAGTTCACTCTCTTCACCGCGTTCGATTTTCCATTCAAAATTTTCGATTTTTATTTTTTACTTTTTTTATGATATTGAATTTTTTTGGTTTGAAATTCAGGAAATCAGGGAAGAAGGACTTCTCCACCGCGATTCTGGAACGTAAGAAATCGCCGAACCGCCTTGTGGTGGATGAGGCGGTTAACGATGATAACTCTGTTGTTGCCATGCACCCTCAAACCATGGAAAAGTTGGGACTTTTCCGTGGTGATACAATCCTCATCAAGGTAGTATTTTGAATACACCCTCTTTAAATTAATCGCTTTTCCAAACTGGTTTTTCACTCAATTCTCAAAATAATCGGTTTTTGAGTTGCACTTGTGTTTTTTTATTTTTATTTTGCTTTTTTAAATTTTGGGAGAGTGGTTATGTTAGGGTGTGGTTGGGAAGGGTTTTTGTAGGGTTAAGTCTATATTTTAAAGTATAATTGATGTTTAAAAAAAAAGCTCAAAGAACAACATGAATATAAATGATCATATAATACTTCAATTCAATCACACACTTGATTGAATTTAAAAAATATTTTATAATGTCTGTAATTTAATAGAGAAAAGTAAGCCCTCTACTCCAAAACTTACTATCCAAACATACCCTTAAGGTGTGTTTGCAAGTTGGAAGGTTTTGGAGGGGAAGGCTTTGCAAGGACAAGTCTATATTTTAACATATATTTGATATTATAAACTTTTTTAAAGAAAGAATATGATACACGAGCATATAATACTAAGTTGTTCTCTTAATTTATTCTTTTTAAAAAAAAATCAAATATACATCAAAATATTGACTTTGCCCTCCAAAAACCAACTTGCAAA
This sequence comes from Medicago ruthenica, assembly GCA_018208015.1. Taxonomy (NCBI): domain Eukaryota; kingdom Viridiplantae; phylum Streptophyta; class Magnoliopsida; order Fabales; family Fabaceae; genus Medicago; species Medicago ruthenica. The sequence goes on along the minus strand of CM031372.1, from coordinate 96,226,112 downwards.
CGCACCCTTACAGAATTTGCAGAAATATATGGAGTAAATCTCCAATTTGGCACCTAAACTATAACAATATTCTATTTTCAATCCATCAAGTTACTCCCTTAGAGAACAAGAGAGAAAACATGATATATAGTTCAGGGACTATTTATTATGTTTTTATAGTTCAGGGACCATATAGAAGAGTGTGTGATAGTTTAAGGGTTTAATTTTAAGGACTAAATTGAATGTTTACTCAAATATATGTGTTGGGCTTGTTGGGTGTTAAGTTTTTTAATGTGGTTTATGTTGGGTTGCAGGGAAAGAAAAGGAAGGATACTGTTTGTATTGCTCTTGCTGATGATACCTGTGAAGAGCCTAGGATTAGGATGAACAAACTTGTGAGGTCGAATTTGCGAGTTCGGCTTGGAGATGTTGTGTCTGTGCATCAGTGTCCTGATGTCAAGTATGGTAAACGTGTGCACATTCTGCCCATTGATGATACCATCGAGGGCCTCACTGGCAATCTATTCGATGCTTTCTTGAAACGTGAGTTCCCACCTTTCATTACTGAATTTTTACTTGTTTTTGCTAGCTTTGTCCTGGTGTGAATATTTTGAGTGCATTTTTTAGTTATGATCATATTTCTATTGCTAAATTTTCATGTATTCAGCTACTATCTGTTAACTATCCTGATTAATGGTTTTCTTGATTAATTCCTGTTCAAATACTTGCTGAAAAGTTTTGGCTTTGCTTCATGGGTTAATGCTTTTGATCTGTCTTGCAATTAACTCAGTGGTTGCTGGGACAAGGCTATTTTTCTAGCGGCCTGTAGTGTGCCGGGTTTGGGCCCAAGTCCAATAAAGGGGCTGAGCAAGGAAGACAGGGGAGAATTGCTTATGTGTCAGTTAGTAGGGATAGGCAACCGAATATAGGGAAGGGAAAATAGAAAGGGAACCACTCTGTATCATTTTCGGTTAGAAGCGTAGAGGTTGGGAAGACGAGAATGTTTTTTCTCCGAGGAGCAATAGCTATGGGATTACATGAGTTTTTTCTATAATATTTCTAGAGGATTCAATGCATGCCAAGTCTAATCATTAATCTTTAGTTTCCTAGAGGCTTTATTTTTTACATGTTCAAACATATATATTTTTGTCTCTGCAAAAGTCTAACTTTTTTAATGTATAAAATTTACAGCCTATTTCTTGGAGGCTTATCGTCCCGTCAGAAAAGGAGATCTATTTCTTGTGCGGGGAGGGATGAGAAGTGTAGAGTTTAAGGTCATTGAAACTGATCCTGGGGAGTTCTGTGTGGTTGCTCCAGACACTGAGGTCTTCTGCGAGGGGGAACCCGTGAAAAGAGAGGATGAAGAAAGGCTTGATGAAGTCGGTTATGATGATGTGGGTGGTGTTAGGAAGCAAATGGCACAGATCCGTGAGTTGGTTGAGCTTCCACTTAGGCATCCACAACTTTTTAAGTCAATTGGTGTGAAACCACCCAAAGGAATTTTGCTATATGGACCCCCAGGTTCTGGAAAGACATTAATAGCAAGAGCTGTTGCTAATGAAACTGGAGCTTTCTTCTTTTGTATTAATGGACCAGAGATAATGTCCAAACTGGCTGGAGAGAGTGAAAGCAATCTTAGGAAAGCGTTTGAAGAAGCAGAAAAGAATGCACCATCCATCATCTTTATTGATGAAATTGATTCTATTGCACCCAAGCGGGAGAAGACAAACGGTGAAGTAGAAAGAAGGATTGTTTCACAACTTCTGACTCTTATGGATGGGTTAAAATCTCGTGCTCATGTTATTGTCATGGGTGCTACTAATCGTCCCAATAGCATTGACCCAGCATTGAGAAGGTTTGGTAGATTTGATAGGGAAATCGATATTGGTGTTCCAGATGAAATCGGGCGACTTGAAGTCCTTCGCATACATACCAAAAACATGAAGCTCTCTGATGATGTAAGTGGGACATTACTAATTAATTAACTTCCACATATGTTGGTCTGTCTTTTCTGTTTTTTGGTTGTGGCTAAGGTGTTGTGGTTATAATTCCGTTCATCAGTTGAATTCACTACTATTTATTTAATCATGATAGTTGCAGTATTAATAAGGTTTTACCCACAATCAAGTTTTATATTGCTTTGTTGTGATTTTGCTTTTCAATTTCCTCAAATTTTCATTCGCTCATTTGTGACTTTCTCTGTAGGTTGATTTGGAGAGAATTTCAAAAGATACTCATGGGTATGTTGGTGCTGACCTTGCTGCTCTTTGCACTGAAGCTGCTCTGCAATGCATTAGGGAGAAGATGGACCTCATTGACTTAGAGGATGAGACTATTGATGCTGAAATACTAAATTCCATGGCAGTTACAAATGAGCATTTCCATACCGCACTTGGAACAAGCAACCCATCAGCTCTACGTGAAACTGTTAGTGTTTTCTTTCTGACTCCTATATTTAGAAATCATTAGTTGATTACTTGATCAGTCAATGAGTCATTCCTTTTTTGTTGTCTGTTTTCTTACGAATGTCTGTATTAACAGGTTGTTGAGGTGCCTAATGTCAGCTGGGAGGACATCGGAGGCCTTGAGAATGTCAAGCGTGAACTGCAAGAGGTCATAAATCTTTCCTAGTACTTAATTACACGTTATTTCCTGACCAATTTGATCTGTTTCTGATTTTGGTTAATGTGTACGCAGACTGTTCAATATCCCGTTGAGCACCCAGAAAAATTTGAGAAGTTTGGGATGTCACCATCAAAAGGAGTTCTCTTCTATGGTCCTCCGGGATGTGGAAAAACTTTGTTAGCCAAAGCAATTGCAAATGAATGTCAAGCTAACTTCATCAGTATAAAAGGTCCAGAATTGCTTACAATGTGGTTTGGTGAAAGTGAAGCCAATGTTAGGGAAATTTTTGATAAGGCTAGACAATCAGCTCCATGTGTCCTCTTTTTTGATGAGCTTGATTCCATTGCCACTCAGGTTGGTTTTCTAGTTACTATAAACTCCTGGATTGCTATGTTATTATGCTTTAGCCATGGTTGATACTCTAGTGAGATGTATTTTTATATTTTGAGACAATGTTATTATTGCTTGTACTTGTTTGAAAAAAAAGGACATACGGGGATATCAACTTGAGCCCTGTTCCTGTTTGGATAAACAACTTAATCAAGTGCTCATTGTATGTTCTTTAACCATGGTTGATACTCTAGTGAGATATATTTTTATATTTTGAGACAATGTTATAATTGCTTGTACTTGTTTGGAAAAAAAACATACGAGGATATCAAGTTGAGCCCTGTTTGGATAAACAACTTAATCAAGTGCTTATTGTATGTGTGCTTATGTATAAGCTTTTCTTATAACAAAATAAAATAAAGTCGAACTGTTTTCATATAAGCTCTCCTGGAGAGCTTATGAAAATGAGTTGAAAACAGTTTATTGACATGTCATAAGTTCTTTTTGCAAGCTCTTCCTAGACAGTCTTACTAGTGCTTATGCCAATAGATAAGCTCAAATAAGAGAATCCAAATAGGCCCTTTGATGTTTTTTAATATCGTTGTGATTGCTTGCATCTCTTTGATTTCATATTTTCAGCTTGTATTTTGTATATAATCATTGTGTCGTTTTTGCAGAGAGGGAGCAGTGTTGGGGATGCTGGTGGTGCTGCTGACAGAGTTCTAAATCAACTTCTAACAGAAATGGATGGCATGTCTGCCAAAAAGACCGTGTTCATTATCGGGGCAACTAACAGACCTGACATCATTGATCCCGCACTCCTTCGGCCAGGCCGTCTAGATCAGTTGATCTATATTCCTCTTCCTGACGAGGATTCCCGTCATTCGATCTTCAAGTCCTGCTTGAGGAAGTCACCGATCGCAAAAGATGTTGATTTGGGAGCATTGGCTAGGTATACTCAAGGTTTTAGTGGTGCTGACATTACAGAAATATGCCAGCGAGCATGCAAATATGCTATTAGAGAAAACATAGAGAAGGTATGCTTTTGGCTAACAAATGTATACTTCTTTTATTCCTTAGAACTTTGAAAGATGGAACTTTCTGATTTGATGAAAGTGTGCTTGCTAATTTGTATACAAATATGAAACTAACTCGATGAATCGCTTCTGATAATGTTTGAACTAATATATTGTTGTGGTTACAGGACATAGAGCAAGAGAGGAAGAGGAAGGAAAACCCTGAGGCGATGGATGAAGACATGGTTGACGAAGAAGTTGCGGAGATCAAGGCGGCTCACTTTGAGGAGTCGATGAAGTACGCCCGCAGGAGTGTTAGTGATGCAGATATACGCAAATATCAGGCATTTGCTCAGACTTTACAACAATCAAGGGGATTCGGAAGTGAATTTAGGTTTGCAGATAGCGCAAATAGGACTACTGGGTCTGATCCTTTTGCAACTACTACTGCAGCTGGCGGGGCTGATGAAGATGACCTGTATAATTAGATTTTCTTTTCAAAGGAAAACTTGAAGCTTACCTTATGTTTTGCTTTTCACACATTCAAGTTAAATTAGTTTAACATATAATATTTAGATATGGTTTGTTATGTTAATATTAACGGATTATGGATGGTATTTTTGTTATGGGTAGTGCTATACATTGTGAAAAAAACCTTGCGAAAGCTTCACGAATGTGTAACTGGTTTGTTACCGAAAAAAAAAAAAAACTCCCCACTTGCCATACAAGCAGTTACAAAAAAATAAAGGATCGGTGTTATAGTGTATCGTGAGATTCCGCGAATTCATATTTTGCTTTACAAAGCATTTCCGTTTTGTTATTTAGAAGATAGTTGAGCATGTCTTGCATTTTGAATGGTCGCAGTTTTGTTTACAATATGTAATAAAAAACGGTTTGTCAGCAATACCTCATGTTCAATAAAAAAAATCCGATGTATAAGTTACAAGTGAATCCGTTCGTATAATCCAGAGTCTCTGGTTTTAAGTGTTTGGAGTTAAATTTTAGATGGTTACTAGCAATATTATTTACTTGGTAAGTTGGTACCATTAGACATGCTTAGCTTGCGTTTCAAAAAAATCAAATCTATCATATACTATCTTTTACTTAAACAGTAATAGACTTATGTCTCAAGCATTAGTCATACTTCTATATAATACCAGAAAAATATGTGATCAATATTAGGGGTGAGCACAATTTCCGAATCCACCCGCAACCCAAGATATCCGAGTCAACCGTGGGTCTGTTGGGCGGGTTAAAACGGGGGTCGGGTCTTAAAATAGCTGAATTCAGTTATGAGTGGGTTAGTTTGGTCGGTTACGGTTCTGAAAAACTAAATCCGTCGAAGTCCACACCCGCCCGAAGGGCACTTCATTTTAAACTTTGAAGACCTAATTTCACCCCACATGCTTGTCACCATCCTATTTACATGTTTACTTGTCAGCTAGTATTACCTATTGGTACTTTATTTTTTTGAGACTCACAATTTGACAGACTTTCAACTTTCTAATGAGACTTTTGTTATTATTATTATTATTTATTTGTCTTGGGACTTCGTACTTCTGACACACACATATTTATTTTTCTTCTTTTTTGGTTACACACTTTCAACACAACTTGTATTCCTCCATTGTTTTTCTTTCTTTTCAGCTTAAAACATTTCCTTTTCATTGCTTACCAACTATTCCTCTATATTGCTGTGTTTATAATTCCCCTTTGGATACTTGGAAAACTTGCTTTCCACCACTATCCTCTAGTTTCACAGTGCTTCGTGACAGTGCCTTGCATGGATGAGCATGTCATGAAACTTCTATGCACGACGACAGTTCATGGTGCTTTGGATGAAGCTTCATGTTACACAACGACAATTTCATGGATGACCACCTCTGTGTTTTATTTTCTTGTATTTGTTTAAACCCGTAGCAACCCATCCGAGCAAACCGTCGATCCGATAAACCGAAACCCGACCAATCCGAAATAGCTAACGGTCGAGAATGGGTCTGATATATATGCTCTCGGTTTGGGCTGGTGGGAGATTTAAGGCCCGAACCCGGCCGAACCCGACCGTTGCCCTGCCCTAATCAATATATCAATCAAAATTGTAATTGGCAATATATCAATCACAAGGAAAAACTTTTATAAATGTGATCTTAGAAAACCATATACAAACAAAAAGAAAAGGCTTCTTCAATTTAAAACAAAATATATATGATCTTCAAGGTTTCCCTGAATGCATTTTAGAACATCCACCAGATCCTTCAGGCTTAAAGTTAACAAATCTACTTGGAGCTGAGTTATGCCTAGCACCTTTTGGTAAACAACCCTTCACTTCTCTTCCTAATTGAAAAACTTTCTGTTTGTGATCTTGTTGTGGCATCACAAAACTTGCAACCTCTAATGGCCTTGTTACTGTGCTTGGAGCACTTGGAGGAATTATACGTCCACCTATGGTTGTGTGAAGAGAATTTAGTGAAAGAAGAAGGTAAATTGCCAATAGGGAGAAACATTTAGTAGTAGCCATTTCTGTTTTTCTCTTTTTCTTATGAAGTTCTGTATTTGTTTTGATATATGAGAGTGTGATATAGGAGAGGTTTTATGGTAGCTATAGATTGTGTTGCAAAGAGGTTGAAACTAAGTGCCTTAAATAGGGCTTGTGACAAAGGGTGGGATATATGAACACATAGTGCTTCATTGTTCCTACTTCCGTTACTTTTTGACATTTTACACAAACCAAGACATTCAATAAATGGTTGCTACTTTGATACAATAATGTATATTTTTACTATAATAGCCTTATTTATTTAATATACAATTTCATATATTTCTCTTTCCGCAATAAATAAGTAATGATAATATTGGTAAAACAACATTTAATGTTGCATTGAACTTCGAAAGTGACAGTTAAATAGAAACAAAAAATTTCTCCAAAAGATGCTTAAAAAGGAACCGAGGGAGTATATATGGTATTACTTTGGGATTGTGGTGTGGTGAGTTGGCAGGGATGGTGGACCTTTTGTCTTTGAAACAAGTGGGGAAGCTCGTGAGTTCATGTTTATTGCACCAAATTTCAAATATTTTCATATCCAAGCATTAATTAGATCTTTTAGGGTTACAAGTATGTGTTCACTTTTAATGTGTGAATAAATTTTAAGAAATAAATAGCGTGACATTGTAAAATACATAATGATTGAATATTTGTGAGGAATTTATTGAAGAAACAATACTGTGACATACTGACATATTCACAACAAAAATAAATAATACTGTGACATAACACATCATAAAAAAAAAATTGTGACATAATTTTTTTAAACGGCAAAACAAATTTTATTCAATTACAGAAGATAAGTATAAGTGGTACTAACTTTACAATTATATATAAAGTACAAGTAGTACTCTATCCATCAAATAAATCTCCACAACCGCTACCTACCAAAACATTATATTGAGTTCGCAAACCATTCATAAAATAAGTACGGATACCCCATTTCCCCCCAAAAAAACCATTGCCAAGACACGTGTTTAAGTGCTTAATCAAACTTCAATTAAGGGAAGAACTAGAGTTCGAATCTTAGTTGAAATAATCATTGGTCACCACTTCTATTATGAGTTGTATGTGACCATTTTCGTTTTCTTTTCAAAAATATCCACATTGATATCCGTTTTGTACTACTAATAACTCAATTACTACGGTCGAGGAAAATCTCACAGATATGACAAGTATTTTTAAATGTAAACAATTAAGTAATTTGTAAGAAATTCTCACCAATTTTGTTTCTAAGTTGTGTCTTGATAATTTTTGTTATTGACAAAGCTCTCACTATAGTTACAGTTGAGATTGAAAGTATTAAAACAAGATGAATAAATTTATTCAATCAACTTATAATTTTTTTTGACTTTGCTATTTTTACTAATTTTTAACAAATGGTTATTGTTTGTGACAGTTAAATATACGTTATTAGGATCTGTAAATATTATAAAACAAGGTCATGCTAACATGTGTGGGCACTGGTTAAGAGAACAAAAAAAAGTTTTAAGTTGAAAATACTATTTTTTAGATTTTAGAGAAGTTGAATGCAAAAATTCCAATGTCTCATTACTATATTTGCTTCCTTAATCGGTGTCATCAGGACACCTGTTAACATTTCCCGTAAAACTATCCTAACTTTTGTAAAAAAAAAAAAAAACTATACTAATAACTTATTAAAAAAAAGTAGCCAAGGCTACCTCATTGTTGCACAAGGCCCAGTGCCTCTTAGTTCATAAAATATCAACCCTACACCCGCCAATTTATTTTCATTTTTGAGAAAACCCGCCAAATTTATTTTGTTCTTCAGCGCCATATGCATTTTCAAACTTTTTAGTGTCCCTTGGAACAATTGGTTATGTTTGGTCTGAAATATTAAATAGATTCAGATTCCACACGTGAGTTTTGCTTCTTTATCCAATTTGAAATCCATGCAACACTCAAACAGTAATGAAATTTACTCCACTTTGTAAAGTGTTTTTTTTTTTTCATGGACAAAGTATCAAATACCATCTAATTTCAATTACAAGCGTACTGATTAGTCTCGGTGAGCTTAACTCATTTCGTAAGGAATAATGCATAATACATATAAGGATCGGGGTTCAAACCCCGGACACCTTATTCATTCACCTGAAAGGTGAATTTCTCTAGTCACTAGACTACTTGAAAAAAAAAATACTTTTTACCAATATTGGTTTCGTTAGCTCAGTTAGATCTTAAAAACATATTAAAACTCATACACACTAAATACTACTCCCTTCGTCCTTTTTTATAATACTACTTTACAAAAATGTCTTGTCCTTAAATATAAGACTACTACTTCCTTCGTCCTTTTTTATAAGACTATCTACAAATTTCTAGATCTATTTATTACTCTTTTTCAAAATACACCACTCATTAATATTATCAATATACCATAAAATATGAAAAATTAACATTAAATATCTTTATAGACAAAGGGTAATTTGATAATAATAACATATTTATGATAAATTCATTACTTCAAACACTTTTCTTAATACCCGCGATTTTTGTAAACTATTCTAATAAAAAGGGACGGATTGAATAATAAGTGACAAATTATTGTTTTGAAACCACACCTCTAATCCTCTACATATCAAATGGAGAAGAGACTCCTTCATGTGAAAATCTAAACATTTAGACGTATTCTCTCTCTTATTTTAAAAGGGTTGAGATTTTACTGAATCTATCCATCTCAATTCATTGGAGAGGATCCGATCCCTATCAAATACTCTTTCATGCTGTCTTTTATGGTATAAGCTAAGAGACATTTTTAGCTCTTTTATTTCAAGCTATAAAAACTTGAGTGTGTAGTTATGGTTTTGTAAATAGGAGTATATTTTTTCTATGATTTGTTTTTGGTAAACTAATTAATTAATGTCACTCATGGCCTTGCTATTGTTATTGATTGCCAATGAGAAGCTGCCTAGACAAATCAGAGAGGTACAGAAGCGCCAGAACCAAAATTTAGCTTGAGGACCTGTCTTTTTATTTATTCTACAGCATTTTGAGAAGATAGAATGTTATTTAAACAACTAAAAAATTGATAACATATTTGATATAGTATAAAAATAAACTATTTATTGATTTGAGTTGAGTTGATAATTTTTTTTAATAAAAAACATAATTGTATCTAGGTTTGTCAAACATGTACAATATTGCACATGTTAAAGAAACTAAAGGTAACAATTTTTTTATTAAAAAACAATAATCATTTATTAAAAAGTTATATATTTAATATAAAATGCGCAAGTTTCAATACAAATTTACTATTTTAAACTTTTAACATGTGTAAATTTGCACATGATAGAAAAACCTTTGTATCTATATTATATATAAATACGTTATTTGACAGCTAAATAGTTATCCAAATAATATATCTCTTTTGATAAATATTACAAACATACTCTTTTTATGGTTGACTCTCTTAGCTGAAACTCATATTGGTTTCATCGCTTTACGTGAAACCCATTTTCAACGTGTGACGTCCATATAAATTTCATCAAATAAAAAAGTGAGTGTTAAATAGAGTTTATATAACATTCCTTGCAACATATTTCCATTTCTTTTCTTGATTTGTGGGTAATTTGTTTCCATTTCTTTGAGATGCAGTTCCAAACATGTGTTTGTAAAATAGAAATGATTTGTACTCTCTCTTTTTAACACTCTCTAACGGGAGAGGATCCTCTCTGGTGGAAAACTCTACTGTCTTTGTATCTCAACCTTTAATTACACTCTCTCCCTTTTTAACATTAAAAATCATTCCCACACATTTACAAATGGACAACCAAGATCACACATGAGAAGAAAAAACTGGAGACAATCTCCTCCCAGTGAACTTACATTGATTTCATTCAATAAAAGAGTAATTGTTAAAGAGAATGATAGAAAAACAATGTTCAACACTACTCGTTTGTAATTTTTAATTGACATTTTTTAGCAAATATCATGACAACCATTAATGTTACTTTTAATATATTTTCATTTTTACTTTTGGGTTTTTCCTATATTCTTAAACATTTATTATCATTCATTCTATTTCTCTCTCCAATAAATAACTAAACGTCTTATTGTCGAAGAAATGGGTGTTGTTTCCTCCAGATGTAATTCTGCCCTGTGTTCATCCTAGCCCTGATGGTGCAGAGGTTGCATCTCCTGTTTCAATAATTGAATGGTTCATGCATGAGCTTTTATGGTGCAACAAAGAATTGGAAAAAGAAACCAATTGAGTGCATATGTAAAGCTGGGGAGGTTATCTTTGTGCCTAGTGGATGGTGGCATTTGGTGATCAACCTGGAGGAATCAAAATAGGTTCATTGTTTTAATTTGGATGTTATAAACATCCGTTGGCATCTCAAAATTTGGCTCTTTAGAGTGTCTTTGGACTACATATTTGAAAATACAATTATCAGTACATGGTTATTGACTTATTGATTTGCAATAGCATAGCATAGGTCAATTATTCGTCACTTGCTCATTTTATATTGAGCCACGCCATTGCAGCTTCAATGAATTTCCCTTTATTGAAATGAGTACGAGTGAGGAATTGGCATATGTATCCCTACTCCATAGCTACAAAAGCTCACTGGTTAGATGCAGTTTAGTGACCTTATGATGTTGGCTTGAACTTTCACAAAGTTCCTCCCCTTCAAGGAATCACATAATCCTGATGGAAAGTTTTTCTCTCTTTCTTTTTATAGTAGCGCCGATCCAAATTTCCAACCCATTATAGAAATCAATTTTGACATTTTGATTAGTTTTTAAGGTACTGTACTCTATTTTTTAGAAGCTATTACAGAAATCCAATTGCATATGTGGACCCTAAAGTCTAGTGTTCCTTTGATTGCTTCAATGTTTTCACTAGCTAAGAAATGGTTGAGTATTTGTTGCCATAAGCGCAAGTCTATGCATGTTTGATTGATTCTGTTTGATGAGAACTTATTTTGACAGAGCATAATTTTGATTGACAGTGTGTTTGGATAGTTTGAATTAAAATTGTTTTTAGATGTGTAATTATCAAAATGTTTAATATGAATTAATATGAGCAATTGATGAACTGCCCGGAAAAGAAGATCACTTAAATAGTAATATGAAAACTAATCAAGAATAGATGAAAGAGTTTTATGTTTGAGTTACACTAAATATTTACGGTCGGTGTAACACCCGGGTCCCTCACACTGGACCCGCGATGTCACTCACGACCTTCTCCACCCCCCATGTGGAGTTTTTGCCTTCCGTGGGAATCGAACTCCGTACATGAGGCTTAAGTACAAGTTCCTTGCATTCCCACTACCAATTGAGCTAGTAGCTCAATTGGTAGTGGGAATGCAAGGAACTTGTACTTAAGCCTCAAGGTACGGAGTTCGATTCCCACGGAAGGCAAAAAACTCCACTTGGGGGGTGGAGAAGGTCGTGAGTGACATCGCGGGTCCAGTGTGAGGGACCACTAGCTCAATTGGTAGTGGGAATGCAAGGAACTTGTACTTAAGCCTCATGTACGGAGTTCGATTCCCACGGAAGGCAAAAACTCCACATGGGGGGTGGAGAAGGTCGTGAGTGACATCGCGGGTCCAGTGTGAGGGACCCGGGTGTTACAGTCGGCATTTTGATGTAAATGACCGCGAAATTGTTTCAACATTTTTTTCTCTAATTCAATCCACCCATGATGATAGAAATATAATTTAATTATTTTTCATGAAAAACCAAATATACATTAAGGGACACACCTTGTGCAAGGTCAACAATCTCATAGAGGATTTAGAATAGAATTTATGTATAACTTATCAATTGTAGAATTTCTAACTTAAATTCTAGTCACAACAAGTATGAGCTGTCAAGTGCAATTTGTTATGACAAATCAAGCAAGACATTTATCAAATGAAAAAAAAAAATAAGCAAGAAATAATTATAAATAGGTCTGCTGCCACATTATAAACCAAATAACAACCACCAAAAATAGTTAACATCAAAAGTTTAGAATTATGAACCTTACAAAACCTGTTTCACAATAATAGCAATTATATTTAACAAACCTCACAGAAAGAGAATTAAGATATTCTCAAACTCACTGAAAGGAATACTTAATCATCCGAGGGTGACAAAATTTTAAGCAACTTTATGATAGGGTTGCTAGTACTTGCGCTAGAGTAGAAGACCTTGAAAAAACACCAGCTTGGATGAATGATAAGTTTGACAAAGTCACAATACCGTTGAAGTTTCAAAGTATAGTTTTTGTTAAAATAACAATTCACCATGACTGACAATCTCAATGTCAATCCAAATATGCACTAATACTAATAGTAAGGTAGATATGTAGGATAACCATGTTGATGAGGGGCATACATAGGATCATAATTATTGTACTGATAATAAGGCATTGGTCGAGGAGGAGGAGGAGGGTAGTATCCTCCTTGATACTGTGGATAAGCAGAAGACATAGGCATATCCATATGTGCATAATTGTTGCCTTCCTTACTATAATCCAGCAAAGCTTCACTTTCTTTCCATGTTTGGATGTCATCCTCATAATTTCTTTCGAATCTACCTTGCCTGAGATATATATTATCCCTTCCTTTGTATCAAAGTTGTAGCTTAAACCTATCATCCATATCCATATAAAAATAAAGGAGTTTATTTCAGAAAAAAGAAATAAATATACTTATGTCTCTTTTTTATTAAAAAAATAGGTTTCCGTTTTAAAAAAATAGTTTTAAAATAGGTTTCCGTTTTACTATAAATATACTTAGCTCGTTTTAAAAAATAAAATTTAGTCTCCATTTTAAAAGTGTCATATTTTTTCTCCTATGCTTTTTTTGAGGGATTTTTTCTCCTATGTTTTAAAAGGCAAAAATTCTATTTTTGTCTCCTATTTTTTGAAAGGAATTCTATTTTCAAAACAAAACTTCTATTTTGATCTCTTATTTTAAATATAAAATAAAATATGTTTTATCTCTCTCTTTTAAAGTGACATATTTTCATCTCCAAGCTTTTAAAATATATCATGTGTGGTTCTTAAAAATCAATTTTAGTACTCTTTAGATATCTACCACAAGGATCACGAATAACATACTCTAAAAGGTTAATAAGACATGATAGATAAAATTTTAAAGGACAAATAAATATATTTAATCCATAATAAATATGTAGATTAAAAGGAAAAGGATTGTAGATATTTTTCATCTCTTATTATTTTTAATAAAAAATAGGTTTTAGTCTTCCTTTTAAAAGGGTATATCCTACTCATAACTTTTAACATGCATAGTTTGTGGTTCTTGAAAACAATGATTTTAGTACTCTTTTGATGTCTATCTAAAGAGACTAAATTTGTGTGTTGTCGGATGGATGTGATTGCAGATATTTTAGACTTGATCGACTATTGTGCAAATTGGATGGGTGCAATTGATTGCAATTTTAGACTTAATCGACTATTGTGCAATCTAAAATAGTCGATCAAGATTAAAAACATATAAAAAAAACATATCTAAAGGATCAAGTTTTAAAAGTGGGACTGAAACCAAATTTTACAAATTTTGAAAGGACAAAACACATATATTTGATCCGAAATAAAATAAACAAAGAAGACACGTAGCGCACGCACACCTTCGATTTTCTTCAGTATTTTTGTCATAGTATCAGACCATCCCTTGCAGTTAGTGTCCACTTTAATAACACAACTCTGTGGACATGAAAAAACAATGAATATATGGAATAAATAAAAGGAACTACGTACTCAAAGAAAATGAAAGAAAGGATGTGAACATGGTAGAGTATAGATGCTAACCATGTTAGATCTCACTCCTTCCTGGAAAAACTTCATTACTTTGTAATTTTCAAAGAAAGCAATGAGTTGAAAAAAAAAATTGGGTGAAGACAGGGAGTTGAAAGTTGAAGATGAGAAGAGAAGAATGAGCACCGAATAGGGCTTTATAAGGTTTCTGCTGCGAAAAAAATTGCATTGACAGTAAATAAAATTAAATGCATAGCGGATCAATTAAAAAAATTATGAGATTAAAAACGGGGAAAATAGTCATTTTCGTTCGTAAATCTATAATGAGTAGTCATAATAGTTTCTTAATGTATCAAAATTCTAAAATAGTTGTTGATTGTGTAATACGTTAGTCAAAATAATCTCTAACGTTAAAAATGCTCTGTTAATACTTCTATTGAAGGACTATTGTGACTACTCATTACACATTTAAGAAAGAAAATGACTATTTTGCTTAAAAATTGGATTATTTTGTATTTACTCCTAATTTACGAGCCTTTAAGTATGCTGCTAATCTTTACATATTAAAAAGTGAAATATTTGCTTACAACTCTTAATTCAAATGATAAAAATGTTGAAATTGTTAGGCTGGACGATGTGACTGGTTCAAACTCCGACTCTTGCTTAAAAATTGGATTATTTTGGATTTACTCCTAATTTACGAGCCATTAAGTAGGCTGCTAATCTTTACATATTAAAAAGTGAGAATATTAACAACTCTTGATTCAAATGGTAAAAATGTTATGCTGGATGGTGTGACCGCTTCAAACTCCGACTCTCCATTTATATTTTTTTTTTGACAAAGACTCTCCACTTATATGTATAAGTTTTCAATGTGTCATTTTGTCTATCAACAAAAAAGTAATAATATTTTGGATTAGAATTCCTTTAAATATTTCGTTATATCAACACTATCATAAGATTATTCTTCGATTTTTTTTTCTTTCAAAAATGATAAAGATTATTTTATTCATTAAAAATACAATTCATGCCGTGTACTTATAAAAAAAAATTGAATTGAACACCAAATCAATTTCCATTTATCTTGTGAAAAAAATCAATTTTCATGAGAAAAATAAGTCGGCACTTTTTTATTGGCACGAAGAATATCAATCAATACATCCTCTCATCCTTAAAAAAAAAAATCAATTCATCCTCTCACAAAAAATAATATATCAATTCATCCGATTAATTTGGTATTCTACGAGAAAATTGTGGCATGAAAATACGAAAATACTCATGACTTTTTTGAGAGAAAAAAAAAACTCATGATTTGTTTAGCCTATTTTTTCTAAGAGGAATTGTTTAGCCTATAGTTGGTGAGAAATGCGAGTTTCTCATTTTTCTGGATTACCCAGATATTTGTACGGAGTTTTCACCCTGCATAATGCTTCAATTGTTGGTGAACTTTTCATTACATTTTACTATTATTTTTTAGAGAGAAAATCCATTTTTGTCCATGAGAAAAATTTGAAGACCCAATTTGGTCCTGTGGAAAATCAAAGTAATTTTCAATCATTAAGAAAATAAACTAAAACAACTTAACCCATGTTAAAACCACCGTCAGAAAATCGATTTTTTTTTTTAATAATATCGTTTCAAAAAGAAGAATTGTGTCTTTGACAATAATTAAAAATGAAAATTTTGACAAATAAAAAAATTTAAAATGAATAATTTAGTCTTTAACAATTATAAAAGAGGGACAAATTGGTCTTTATGACATAAAAATCTCTGATTAATCACGTCTTCAATCAGTCTCTAATTTTTATTGTTTTGTATTCAGAAGAGCAATTTTCTATTCATAAAAAGAGACCACTTTTCTCTTGGTCTTACGATGAGCAGTTGATCGAAAAAAAGTTTATTTAGGAATTTTTTTTCTTCAATTAGTCTTTTTAAGTATACCAATTTGCCTATTAATTATTGTCATAACTAAATTGTTCCCTTATAATTACTGTTGCAACCTAATTATTCTTTTTGAAATGATATCATCATACAAAAATAAGTTTTAAACAATGATTCCCATAAAGATTAAGGTACCGTTTGACCGAGTCATTTTCTACTTCTCTACAATTTTAAGGAGAAGGTAGGCCAAACACAATATCTATTAAGTACTTACTAAAAAATATTTTAAACATTTTTTCCCTTCAAAAAATATTTTAACATTTTTTATTTATTATATATTTGTACAATATTTTGCCAAACAACTTTTAACTTAAAAATAGCTTTAAAACTAAAAAAATTATAAAGTAATCAAACAACTTTAACTTCTTTCTTAAAGTCCTTAATTTTAACTTTGTTTTAAAGTAGTTTTTAGATTGTAAAAAAGTCAGGTCAAATGATGCCTAAGTTGCCAGATTCTTTTTCCCCTTGAAGGACTAAAGTTACTTTTACTTTTCTTATAGATCAAAAAAAGTCTCTACGTTTTTCTCTCGGTGACTAGAATGAGTTTTCACTTTACTTTTAAATACTACTATTGTCAAAATAAAAGATATTTTGTTTGTCTCGTGAGCTTAATTCGGTTGATAAACATTGCATTATATATGTAAAAGTTACAATTTAAACTCAAATTCTCCACTTATTCAATTTAAAAAGTTAATTTCTAATCACTACACGGCTTGACCTAAATAAGGCAAAAAAAGACATTTTCTTTTTCGCCTTAACTCTTTTTAATTGTATTTTTAAATTATTTTTTTGAGGGAATTGTATTTTAAATTATTGTTTCGAGGAAATATTGTTTTTTAGAATGTTTCGGATGAAAGATCAGAGATGAAATAAAGTGTGGCATCCCCATGAACTTAGCTCAGTTGGTAGAGACATTGCATAATATATGCATGACCAGAGTTCGAACCCTAGACTCCATACTTTTCTACATTTATAACGTGTGAACTCCAACCATTAGACTACTTGACCAAAAAAAAGAAAGTGTGGCAAATGATTGTTTTCTTGCGAGTTTTTTTTTATGGGATACAATATCAAGTTATTATTAGTTTTTGAATTGTATACACAATTAGATATCTCTATGAGTTTAATAAGATGAGGTTTGTCCAACTATGAGAATGTAGTAGTATTTTTTAGGGAGAGTTTTATCACCTATTACAATTTTATTCGATTTGAGGGATTAATTTATGCAATTGCATGTAGACGATACCCGATAAAAAACATTAAAATGTATAAAAAATTATTAATTCACAATATTTCATTAATAATTGTCGTCGCCATATAAGGCATTACCCTACACTATTATAGCTGAATCCAATCAAAACTTCAAATCAAATTAAATGATGATTTTTTTTTTTTACAAAAGAGTGGTTATAGTATTTCATTAATGAAAATATGTTTAATACATTAACGTAATATTAATTGGACACCGATTGAAAATATGGCCACTTTTAGCATATCATTAATGAAAATATGTTTAATACAATAAGGTAGTATATTAATCGGATACCAATTGAAAATATGACTATATTGATGAAAAAAAAAAAAATTCTCTCCTGGGGTTTCTTCCACCTTCTTCCTTGGTGTTTTCTAACTTATTGTGAGAGTCTGTTTCCAATCGTTTTGACTTGTAGCTTCAAGACTGATTGTTATTATTTTTGCTTTGTGTCTTTTAGTTTGTGTATCCTATCTCTCTCATTATGAGGAATATAGGATGATGAATTAGGAAGTGGTAAGATCCTGGTTTTCTCTGCCATTGTCATTTCTGTGTGCATGGTAGCAACCAAATGTCTCACCAAATTGTCATTATTGTCTGCAACTATATTATTCCTCATGAAGATTTTTGCACCATGCCTCATAGATGCTTTCAGTTCTATCCTGCCAGAGCAATCCATAGGTGTTGACGATGGTTTCTAATGATCAAACATATGAAGGTCTGCAGAAGAATATTAATGTTTTTGTAGGTGGAAAACTGAGTAAGGAGGTTCTGGCGTTAGGGGGAGGTAGAAGCTCAGATTTTTTCATCAGCAAATACATAGATTTTCTTCTTGCAGGATCCATGCCTTCGTAATGTTTTGTTTGTGGCTGCATCAGATAGCACGTGCATAGGCCTAATAATCCTTCAATCAGTGGGTCATAGTTCTACTACTCAAGTGGCACAAATTTTTTGTTGGTTATTCTTACTTATCTCAGCAGCTATGCTTTACAGTTTTCTGTCATCTAGCAGTCTGTGGCGCTGAATGTGCACTCAAAGCTATTCAATGTGCTAAGTCTTTCCTTTTTTGTTGGCAAAGTCACATCATGATGAGTGATAGAATGCAAGGAGGTATGAGGGAGAAGGTGTACAGGTGGCATTTCTATTGCTTGATTGATTGTAGCTTAATTTCCATTCAAGAAAGAGGATTTGATGAATTCCTGAATAGGATATATTGGTCTCAGTATGCTATTTTGATTGTAATGTGGGTGACAAGAATCCCAAGTTTTTATGAGCAAGATGTTGTTTCCATTCTCAATGCTGCAAATGTCAATTCTCAAGAGCTAGTACTTCCTGTCGCGTCGCTAAAAACGCTCGAGCGTACTAACGCTCGGAATAACTACGGAGTCGCCACCAAAGTTTTATTTTTAAAGGGAAACGTTGATAAAACCCTTGACGATTTGGAAAAGATGGTCATCGCAACCATTAACGGGTTCGGGAGTCGATTATGCAAGGGGAAGGTATTAGCACCCCTCGCATCCGTTGTACCCAACGGGAACCTTCTAGTTAGTTGAGGGTTAAAAAGTGTTTTAAAGGTTGCTTGCTACGTTTTAACATTTCGAAGGAAAAAAAGAAAGGGGGAAAAAGGGTTTTTATTAGTGTGCTTGACAAGAGTTGGATCTTGCTCCTACGTATCTCCTGGTGCGATGGAGAATTCAAAGCTACGTAGTTCTTTGGTAGAAAATATTTGTTTGTTGGTTGATTTTAAAAAACGATTTTTTTGATCGTATTCTAGCGGTTAAACGTAGCTTGTATGCTCGCGCGTGGGAGGCTTAAGCGTTTGTTTGTATCACGTTAGAATTGATAATACATCGTCCGTTTATGAAAAAGAGATTTGATTTTTATTTGACCGCGGGGGGCCGAAAATTAGTTTGGTGTGTGATTTTAAAGAACGATGTTTTTGATCGTATTCTAGCGGTTAAACGTAGCTTGTATGCTCGCGCGTGGGAGGCTTAAGCGTTTGTTTGTATCACGTTAGAATTGATAAAACATCGTCCGTTTGTGAAAAGAGATTTGATTTTTATTTGACCACGGGGGGCCGAAAATTAGTTTGGTGTGTTGGATTTGTTTTTTATCTTTTTTGTATTTTTGAAAAGGAATGGCGATTGTCCGAACAACGAGACATATGTCAAGTGCTCGTGCAACCGCGGAATGGAAAGACATACGTCGGACCACTCCTTTTTCATTCAAGTTTGTTATCGAAAATTAAATATTTTTTGTATTTTTTTGAAAAGGAATGACGATTGTCCGAACAACGAGACATACGTCAAGTGCCCGTGCAACCGGGGAATGGAAAGACATACGTCGGACCATTCCTTTTTCATTCAAGTTTATTATCGAAAATTGATATATAAACAATTAAAAGCAATAACACTTGTTATATTTTTTTATCTTTGAATAAAAATGAGTTTCAGCCCCTTTAGAAATAGTTCAACCTAGATTCTGAACCTTCAGGCGCAGAAACTTCGGACTCAGAACCTCAGACTCTGGATCCCAGACTCTGAATCCCAGACTCTGAATCTTCAGACTCAGAACCTTCAGACTCTGAACCTCAGACTCTGAACCTTCAGACGCAGAACCTTCAGAACTCTGAACCTTCAGACTCAGAACCTTCAGACTCTGAACCTCAGAAGCAGACTTCAGACTCAGACTTCAGAAGCTCACTTCAGAAGCTGACCTTCAGAAGCTGACTTCAGACTCTGAATCTTCAGACTCACTGTTCAGACTCTGACTTCAGACTCACTGTTCAGACTCTCACTTTAGAAGCTCACTTCAGAAGCTGACCTTCAGAAGCTGACCTTCTGAAGCAAACTTCAGAAGCTCACTTCAAAAGCTGACTTCAAAAGCGCACTTCAGAAGCTCAATTCTGACTTTGGCTTAAGAACCTCTGGAGTAAAACGTTAAAAACAGTAGAAGGAAAAAAACCATTTCTGTTTTGGTGACTGTTATAATCTTTGCGATTTTTTGGATTTTTGTATGATTTTTTAGTGCAAAAATGAGTTAAAATGACTAAAATGAAAAGTAAAAATGCAGAAAAATATGCAGGAATAGCAGAACACAGTTTGTGATTTAAAATGACTAAAAATGAAAAGTATCAAAAATGCAGCAAAATATGCAGGAACAGCATAACACAACTTCTGTGATTTTTTCTCAACTTCTCAGTTAGATTTCTCACTCAGTACTGAACCAAATACGTAAATAAAAACACTACGGTAAAGCTTGCCATGAGTACTACATCCTAGTGGTCTTGGATATACCAAAAGATGTCCTAGAACTAACTACATTTTGGCCTTAAGTCATGCTCATGAACTTATGGTGAAAAATGCATTATTTATGAAGAAAAACTACAAACACTTAAACAGATGCGAAAAATGAAGTAACAAGGTCCAAGATACTTACAAACTCCTAGCAAAGCTTCAGATGCACAAAAAAATGTGAGGGTTTTTGAGTGGTTGTGGTTTTTGTGTTGTAATGACTTGGGTGGTTGTGGTTTTTTTTGTTGTAGTGACTTGGGTGGTTTGTAAAGAAAAAAATGACAGAGTTTTGTTACATGATTTTGCTGTTTCTGGGGTTTTTGATTCTGCTGAAAATCCTCTCCCTCTCCCCTGATTTTCGTCCCTGTTATATAGGCTTTCTTGGAATTGAATGCTGGATTTTCTTTGGCAAGAGTTTGGTTAACATTTATGGAGGAAGTGATTGTGATCTTTCTTGAAGATTTTGTGGCTAGCTCTGGACAGGAAATGATGAAAGAAGACAGGGAGAAAGGGGACACTTCTGACAGAGGTTGAAAGAAAACAGGGAGAAAGGGGGCGCTTCTGACAGAGGTTAATGAAGAAGGGGCGCTGAAAACAGGCTGTGTGAACAGTGACCTTGACCTTGTTTTTTTTCTTTGTATATATTTTTTTGCTTTATTATATATTTATTTTTTTGTAATTTTTGTTGGGATATAATTTGAACAATTGATCATTGGACTGGGCTAAATTAATTGACTCAAACAAATTAATTTTCACTCATTATATTTTTGAAAAGCCTTTTAATTTGTCCGGACCAAAATTAGGGTACAACACTTCCTATGCGTGAATCAGTTACTACTATCCTCCATTATTGGAATACTGGTATTTTTTGTTTCCTTATCAGCATCATTCTTGAAAACAACAGAGTTATTGGCATTAAAACTACTTTAAAAGCTTGCTTCTTGCTTAAGAATGTCCCTTATGTGTTTTGGCGCATTGATTTTTTTGAGAAAATTAAGGAAGCGTTTCAGGACCATATTCATATAAATAGAGGCTCTGTGCAATTGTTTTTTCATCACCAAATGCCATACAACCTCTGTTGCATTACATCACAAAAGTTCTGCAATTTCCCTGCTTTTTTTTTCATCATGTCTACTGCTGCCCAAAACAATGTCCCTGACACTAATGCCTAGAGAACACCCTTCAATCCTGAAACACTTGATTACTGTCTTGTTGGTCGCCTCCTGTCAAACAAATCAGTCTGCTTCCACATTTTCAAAACCCGGATGGCATCTTTATGGATACCAAAAAAACAAGATGACATATCCTTAATGGACCCTAATCGCTTCATGTTCCAATACTTCACTTATGCGGACATGGAACGTGTAACACCCCAATTTTTTATTTTAATTAATTCCATGAAGTTTAATAGGTGAAGTTTTGGTTAATATGATTATTGATGTTGCTTTTGCTTGAGTGTTATTTTGTTGTTGACAAAATCGAATATTGATGATGATTGAGAAGTAGTATGAGAATTTAAATAAAATAGAAAGAGAATTAAAAAAAAACAAGTAGAAAAGAGCAGGAGGTGTAGAAAATAGGTTTTTAATAAGTGGGGGAGGGTAAAAGCAAAAGAATAGTGAATAGAAGAGGAAAATTTTATGACGAGTGGCTGGCCCAAATATAAATATGGGTTTTGGGGAATTAGAAGTCAGTTTTGCTGAACGTAGAAACAGAGAGAATAGCAGCAATCAGAGAAAGGAAAACCTAGCTACAACGAAGTCAAGCCAGACCGGAGATTTCAGAAGATTCGAGGTAAGGGAGAGAATCTTTGCACTTTAGGGTATCTTAATATATGATGGGGGTGTTTAATTCTTAAGATGATGTTTCTGTTATGATGTGAGATTATGATGAGAGATTGATGATGAACGAAGGTAAAGACGAAGTTGAATTATTTAAAATTAAGGGAAAACTAGTTTAGGGTTTTTCGAATTGAGGATTGACTAAGAAGAGAATGTGTGAATCGGTAGGTTAATGGAAAATTAGTGTTTGAATGATAGGGTAACCTTATGGTGATGTTTAGGGACGAATTTGGTGAGTTTGGGGGTCGAAATCGGAGCCGGGGAAGCTCTCATGGTGGAAAATCGCAAAATCTGTGTCCTGATGCTGACAAAATCGTGTCACGATTTTGACATCGTGTCACGATTTTGCAAGCAGAAACGAACCATCTTTCTCGGCACAAAATCGTGCCACGATTTGCAGAATCGTGACACGATTTTGAACCAACCCTTTGACCATTTTTTGTTCCGAATTGAGCTTAGGTGTCTTCATGAAAGTTGTAGGTATGGATGTTAGCTTTAATGTGGCTTTGTAGTGACCTCATTTAGACACCCATAACTTGAGATATGATAAAAATACTACAAATTGGTCAACACGATTGTGCACTCTTTCCAGGATTAGGAAAACCAACTTTTTCAGCACTTTCTGTTCCGAATTGAGTTTAAGTGTCTTCATGAAAGTTGTAGATAAAGATGTCAGTTTTCATCTGCCTTTGGTTTGGATCCATTTAGATCCATAGAACTTAATTTATGATTAAAACACCATGCATGGGTCATGCTGCGTTCTTCATGAAATTTCAGCACAACCTTTTCAGTGGACTCTAAAACATCTGTGAAAGAGTTGGTAGCAACAAAAGTAAGTATTTTTATATCGTCTCCACAGGGACTAGTGCGCTATCTCAAGCCGTTCAACAATCGTTATCATTTTGAGTTCAGGGTTTATAACTTTGTTTGCTATAAACTATTGGAATGTAAAAGCGGAAATAAAGACGACAAGTAATAGGGAATCAAAGCGTTGGGATCGGAGTTCGTCAATCTAGGCTCGAATATATTCTAATGATCAAGCATATGAATTCTAGCTTTTTAACGAAATTATCACGCATCACTCGACAACATCATTTATGTCTAAATAATGTTGTGAGATCGATCGTATCGTTTAATCGATGATTTCTCAATCTATTAAACGATCCAATAACATTAAGTCTTGATGCTTTAAGTGATTATCAAAACATAATTCTATGTCTAGAATTTCTTATTTTGATAGAAGATTATTCTAAACCTAGATTCAAAAGTATTTGTCAATAACAATTAAATCAAGCATAAGAATGAAAAGCAAGAATAACTTCAATTATCACATAAGTTACTAGAATCATATATTTGCAAAATCAAAGATTACATCTAAGCTATATTGAGTACCTCCAATCCCAACAAGGGAAGGTTAGTTGGTCATTGTCATGACAACTATACAAAAATGGAAAGAAGATGAAGATCCAATGCTAAGTTCTTGATTTCCCAAAGAGTCTTAGTTGATTCCACACTTCAATCACTCTTGCTCCATGAAGAACACCTCTTTTTGCCCTATTTTCTGTCTAAAACTCTAAACTATGTTCTTAATTATTTTTCATAAAAGTATGAAACAAAGCTTAAATACTAAAAGCTAAAAGTGATATCTCGCTCTGCGAGCTTTCATTCGCCCGGCGAGTTAAGTTTTCTTTGCAGTGGTTTTCAGCCACATCTTCAAATAGCATTAAACCGCCTTTGATATCGTTGAGCGATGATAAATTCGCAGGGCGAAATCATTGCTTCCCCTGCTTCTGAAATTCCCTGCCTAAGCTCGCTGAAGACTCGCCCTGAAATCGCCAGGCGAGTTAGACTTTGAAACATCTTGGAATTCCCTGCCTAAGCTTGCCATTCTTTCGCCTTTAGTTCGCTGGGCGAGTTGCCATATTCTTTTCTTCTTGATTCCTTGCTAAATTTCAAGTCCTGGCTTGCATTTTCCTACGCAAATTGGGAAGAATAAGGCATACAAAGCATAATTGGCATTTATTCATAAATTATATGCTTTTCCTTGGGTAACTTGTAAAACAAGTAACTAAAATGCCTTGTAAAAAGACATGAATTTACTCATTTTCTGCCACTTATCAGAAAGCAATAATTAGTTTAAGCAAGTTGTTAGCGTGTAAAGTGAAAGTAAGGATCCTTAAACTACATATCTAAATGAGGGAGTGTGTTTAGGCATAAATAGAAGTAGTTACCTCAAAATAATAGCAAGTCTAAACATGAATCGACGGTAGTAGTTTATGAGAACCTAACGATGTTAAAGATGGCTTGGCAATAGGAAATGTAAGACAATGATAAGAGGAGGGGCAAGCGAGTTGTTTAAGATAGATGACTAGGATAAACATAAGTTCCCCGAAATAGAGATGAACCTATAAAGGTGAAGTAGTTTAAGCAATAGAAGAAGAAGTATGAGAGATATAGATAAGTAGTTCACGACGGAGTGATAACGACGAGAATAATCCCTTGAGGTATTTAAAAGGTCTAATGTGGTAAGTCGATTAAGAGGGTATAAAACATGAAAGAGGTAAAGAAGTGAAAAGAGACGATGATAAGAGGGGCTATGAAGTAGGTGTTTTCCGAGTAATTGATGAAGTTAAACATAATCTTCCTAAACCAATGACGAACTTAGGAGTATCATTAAGTTGAAGAGTAAAAGAGTCAAGGTAATTAAAGAACTTAAGATGAATGTTAGATAGGAACGTATAAAGTGTAAAAATGAACAAAGAATAGAGAAGTCGAATTTGGGTGATTGTAGACGATGATGAGAGGGTCGTTAAGACGAAATGTAAAGGAAGATATGGGGTTGTGTATTGAGTAATGATAGATAATAGGAATGATGATAGCGGTGAATAAAACGGGAATCGATTAGAAGAGAGCAAGATGAATAGGAAAGAAAATAAGAGGTAATAGTTATAATGTTTGACGATAATAATAACAACCGGTATCGAGAGAATAAAATCTTAAATTATAATGAAGTTTTAGTGAGGAAAGTTGCTAACGTCGAAAGTAACAATAAGGTGAGATAATAACTTTAAATTAGAATGAAGTTAAGATTAGGGGAATGGTCGAGGTTATAGATGTCGACGAATGTGAGATGAAGTAATAAGATATAAAGTCGTTTTAATGAGAAGAATAAGTAGGAAAGAGTTATTGATGATGGTGAGGTGAAACCTAGTTGTATAGAGTGGAGACATTATATGTAATGTTAATGGAGAAGTAAATATCTTAAAACTAAGAATGAGGAATAGGGTGTGCTATCAGGATAAAATATCTAGAGAGCCTAGAATAGACGAGAGAATATGGCATGTCTGTAAAATGAATAATAAAATAAAATAGAGGGATGTTGACGTAGAAACGAGTTGTGCCTAAGGGTTGGATTGATGAGGAGATAATGTGGTGATATAGACCGTGATATAGAGTAATGATGAGGAATCCTATGACTGTGACAAAGAGTGGTGACGATTGATATTATATACAAGTATATTGTTGAGTATTTTGGTGTTGGCTGCATGTTTTGGCAAATCCAATGTGTTGAATAGAAGCATCTCCATGTTTAGAACAAGTCTTCAGTTGCAAGAAACTTGATTTGAAGCTGTTCAGAAGCTCTTTTGCCCTTCAGAAGCTGAAAGTTACTTCAGAAGCTGAAATGTGGTTCTGAAGCATCAGACGCACTGTAGCAGAGTTGACTTTTGTTGACTTCTTCAGAAGCTGCATTTTTGCAAGTTATTTTTGCATGAATCTTGGCGAGATTTATCAAGGATTTATCCTCGCATATTGCTTCTAGAATGCTGGTTGATTTGGTGAAGATTTAATGAAGATTTGGTTCAGTTTTATGAAAACTCGTATTTTTCTGCAGAATCTTTCAAAGATACAATGCAGTTTTATTTAGCCATTCTTAATTCAGAAACAGATCAAATTTAGAAGATTGGGTTGAGTTTTATGCTACTAGATGGAATCTATATAAGGAGTGCTTTGCTGTTATTCAAGAGACACGATTTAGAGAGAAAAAAATCAGAGATATTGAGTCTTAGTGTGTAAGCTGTTAGCTTTGTTTGTGCACCACTCCTTGTTTGAGTTGGTTTAGTGTTTTTACTTGAGTTGTAATCACTCTAAGCCTGTAGGTACGAGTGCAGGTCATGTATTGAAGTGTGTTCTTCAAAACTGGGTAATTTGTTCAGAACTAGGTGTTAGTTCAGGTTTGTTCAAGTGACTGGGCTGTTACTTGAATAGGAAGTTAGTGGACTCTAATACTCAAGAGTTGGGTAGAAGTCTGACTAGGTGGAAGTTGATTGCTTAGGATAGGAACTGGGGGTCAGTATCTGAGTCTTAAGGATTAATTCCAATAGTGGATTTCCTTCCTGGATTGGTATCCCCCAGAGTAGGAGGTGTTTACTCCGAACTGGGTTAACAAACCTGTGTGTTCTTTTTATTTCTGCACTTTTATTTCCTGCTGGTTATCTGCTTTTAATTGTGCTTAAGTTTCTGTTCTGAATCTGTTACTTTTAGTTCAGAACCTGTTATTCAGAACCAGTTAACTCCTAATCATTGTCCAGCCAGAAATTTCAATTGGTATCAGAGCAGGCACCCTGCCTGTGTTTTGGGTGAGTTCCAGGGGTATTTATTTCTGGCAAGTATGGATAGAGAAGGAGGCTATGTCAACAGACCACCCCTACTTGATGGCACAAATTATGAGTACTGGAAGTCCAGGATGTGTGCATTCCTGAAATCTATGGATAGCAAGACCTGGAAGGCTGTTCTGAAGGGTTGGGAACACCCAGTTGTGACTGATAAAGATGGTAAGAAGACATCAGTTTTAAAACCAGAAGAAGACTGGACTAATGATGAAGATGCCTTGTCACATGCAAATTCTAAAGCCCTGAATGCTATTTTCAATGGAGTGGATAAGAATGTTTTCAGGATGATCAAGCAGTGCACAATTGCTAAGGATGCCTGGGAAATTCTCAGGATTGCTCATGAAGGCACCTCAAAGGTAAAGCAGTCCAGACTTCAGCTTCTGACAACAAAGTTTGAAAATCTCAGAATGCTGGAGGATGAGAATATTCAAAGCTTTTACATGAACATTCTGGACATGGCTAATTCCTTTGAATCCCTTGGAGAAAAAGTTACAGATGAGAAACTTGTTAGAAAAATCCTCAGATCCTTACCCAAGAGGTTTGATATGAAAGTAACTGCCATTGAAGAAGCACATGATATATCCAGCATGAAGGTTGAGGAACTGATAGGTTCTCTTCAGAACTTTGAATTAAGCATAACTGATCAGAAGGGTAAAGGTGTTGCATTTGTTGCTGATTCTGAATGTGTGGATGATGATAGCTCATCAGAAGCTCTTGTGCTGCTGAGTAAACAATTCAAGAAGTTCCTGAAGCAGAAGACAAGAACTGATGACAAAAGCAATCAGTCAAAGAAAGTTCAATGTTTTGAATGTGAAGGCTATGGGCATGTCAAGTCAGAATGTCCTAATTTTCTCAAGAAGCAGAAGAAGAGTCTGACTGCTTCCTGGTCTGATGATGACTCAAAAGGTGAAGAGAATAAACCTGTCAATGCTTTAACTGGTAAATTCTGGGCTGATGATCAAGTTATGGGTTCAGAAACTTGGTCAGAATCTGAAACAAGTGATGAAGAATCATCCTCTGAAGTTCTCGCTGCCTGTCACAAAAATCCAGCTGAGTTTTGCAGGAAGTTGCAATGTCAATTTGTTGAAGTGTGCAAGCAGATGGAAGAGCAGAAGAAAACTAATACTCAACTTCAGATTGAGAGGGATGAACACTTAGAAAAGATTTCTGTTCTCAGTAATGAGGTAATCCAACTCAATTCACAACTTGATCAGATGAAAAAGCAAGTTAGAATGTTAAATCCTGCTACTGATAAGTTGGAGAAAATTTTAGAGAATCAGAAACAAGGAAAAACTGGTTTAGGTTTTGTTAATCAGACTCAGAATACCAAACAGATGAATCCAGTTAATCAGTTTGTTCCTGCTACTCAGACTCATGATTCTATGGTTGGAACATCAAAGAGGAGACCTCAGAAACAAGCACAGATGCAAGGTCAGAAACAAACTCAGATGCAACCTCAGAAGCATGTTCAGATGTTGGCTCAGAAGCATGCTCAGGTGTAACCCCAGAAATGTTTCAGAAACAAAAAGAGGAATCATACTTGGGTTTGTCATCATTGTGGTAAAAAGGGTCACATTAAACCTTTTTGTTACAAGTTGCATGGTTATCTCAAACATTTGCGACACAGAAAAGTTGAACCAGCTTTGAACAAGAGCAAAATCAAGAAAGTTTGGAAACCAAAGAGTGAAGGTGTTGCTCAGAGTCTGAACAAAGGAAAAGGAAAGGCTGTTGCTGATGACAGCAAGCCAATTCCTGTAGCACAGAAGAATTCTGGTGCTGGACCATCCAAAATCTGGAGCAAAGTTCCTGTTCCTGATCAGAAGCTTCTATTTTCTTGTGAGTCTGAAGTTGCTAGGACTTGTGTTCAGAAAAGAGTGGCTGATTTTGAGAAACAAATTGCTGGGAGAAATGTTTTTTATTGTGGTTCTTCAAATGTTTGTCAACATAAGGACTTATAGCAATTAAAGCAACCTGGATGTGAGGAAGATAGAGTACCAGCCAGTTGTGCTAATGCTAAGTGTGTTCCTGATCCTGGGTCTGAAGTTGATGCTGGGACTGATTCTGATGATGTATGTGCAGTTTTTAAACCCTATGTTAAGTCTGAAGTTTGTCATAATTTTGTGGCTAAAAAGGGGGAGAAAAACCTGTGCTTGAGCTGTTCAAAGTGTATCTGGTGCAAAATTCATATGGTTCAGAAGCTGTCTAGATTTATTCAGAAATTGAGTGTTTTGTTCAGTGTTCTAAACCATTGCAGTGCACATGTGTTTGAGGGGGAGTGTGTGTCTTAGGGGGAGTACAAGGGTATTATATTCCTGAGTGTTTGTGGTCCTGAAGTGTTTCAAGCTTTCCAGAACTTTTCAGAAGTTACTTGTTTCACAAGTTACTGCAGTTCAGAATTAAGGGGGAGTTTTTATGGAGTAATGTTGAATGCTGAGTTGCAGGGGGAGTATTGTGAAGCTTCAGGAGTGTTTGTGATGATCAGAAGTTGGTCAGTAACTGTGTTTTGTGTGCTTCAAGTTGATCAGAAGCTGTTTTGTGTGTGTCAGTGTTCAGAAGCTGAAACTGATTGGTTTTTAATGTTTAACATAGCTGAATCCGCTGCTAATCTGTTTGCTATGTTATATATTTGTGGAGTTCTTCATTGTTGAGGTTGTCTTATGTGTGCTTGAAGAACTTGGGTGTGTGAACATTGGTTTTAGCCAAAAATTTGCCAAAGGGGGAGATTGTTGAGTACTTTGGTGTTGGCTGCATGTTTTGGCAAATCCAATGTGTTGAATAGAAGCATCTCCATGTTTAGAACAAGTCTTCAGTTGCAAGAAACTTGATTTGAAGCTGTTCAGAAGCTCTTTTGCCCTTCAGAAGCTGAAAGTTACTTCAGAAACTGAAATGTGGTTCTGAAGCATGAGACGCACTGTAGCAGAGTTGACTTTTGTTGACTTCTTCAGAAGCTGCATTTTTGCAAGTTATTTTTGCATGAATCTTGGCGAGATTTATCAAGGATTTATCCTCGCATATTGCTTCTAGAATGCTGGTTGATTTGGTGAAGATTTAATGAAGATTTGGTTCAGTTTTATGAAAACTCGTATTTTTCTGCAGAATCTTTCAAAGATACAATGCAGTTTTATTTAGCCATTCTTAATTCAGAAACAGATCAAATTTAGAAGATTGGGTTGAGTTTTATCCTGCTGGATGGAATCTATATAATGAGTGCTTTGCTGCTATTCAAGAGACACGATTTAGAGAGAAAAAAATCAGAGATATTGAGTCTTAGTGTATAAGTTGTTAGCTTTGTTTGTGCACCACTCATTGTTTGAGTTGGTTTAGTGTTTTTACTTGAGTTGTAATCACTCTAAGCCTGTAGGTACGAGTGCAGGTCATGTATTGAAGTGTGTTCTTCAAAACTGGGTAATTTGTTCAGAACTAGGTGTTAGTTCAGGTTTGTTCAAGTGACTGGGCTGTTACTTGAATAGGAAGTTAGTGGACTCTAATACTCAAGAGTTGGGTAGAAGTCTGACTAGGTGGAAGTTGATTGCTTAGGATAGGAACCGGGGGTCAGTATCTGAGTCTTAAGGATTAATTCCAATAGAGGATTTCCTTCCTGGATTGGTATCCCCTAGAGTAGGAGGTGTTTACTCCGAACTGTGAAGAAGATTTCCTTCCTTGTGACTTGGCTGGGTTTTGATGATTACAAGACTACATCACAAAAAGAAGAAAGCTTATGGAGGCTCATGGATCAAGATGATGAACAAGCTTAAGGACTTAGGGTTTTAAATTATAATCATTGTAAGTATGGTCCTTATCTTTTGATCTATCATTCTTAGCATTGTTTATGACTTAGAATGCTCAGAAAATAATTACAAACATTTTTCTAAGTCTTCATATGAAGCAATGCCTAAATATCTTTTGAAAATAAATCACTCACGATGATTTTTATTTAAATGTGATTTTACATAAAATTGTTTTTTTTACTACAAAAACTATAATTGCTTTTGGAAAATAGAATATTTAATAAAATACTTATAGCATGCATTTGGTCTTTTGAAATCATGTCACCTATGAATTGCATTAAGTGTCAAAACGGAAATTTTTGTTAAAAGGCAATTTTTGTTAAACGTAATATTTTTTTATGACAATTCATTTTTGTTTTGATTCTACATTTCAAAAAGGCAGTATTGCTCCAACGGCTAATTACTCTAGTTCATTACAAATGGCTATTATTCTAAATTACCGTTGTATTCATATATTAGCATGCATTCATATATTTTATTTTGGCAAAAGGCTAGTTTCTTTTTTTAAATGTATTTCA
Source organism: Medicago ruthenica (assembly GCA_018208015.1). Classification (NCBI taxonomy): domain Eukaryota; kingdom Viridiplantae; phylum Streptophyta; class Magnoliopsida; order Fabales; family Fabaceae; genus Medicago; species Medicago ruthenica. The sequence continues at coordinate 96,194,588 of CM031372.1, read as the reverse complement.
AACTATTTTTTATGAATAGGTGCAATTTCAAATATGTGTCTATTCATTGGTAACCATTTTTCAAAAAAATAGTATTGCTTCATAAACATCTTTTTAGCCTCTATAAATTCAATTGAGAATCAAAGTAAATTAAGACAATAATTTTCAACTTCTCAATTGTGAATTTCAATATCACTTGCATTCAAACTTTCTTTTAATTGTTTGGAAAACTTTGCCCACACTTTAACATTTATTAAAAAGGTTTTCTGAGCACTAAGTTATAATCTGTTAAAGTGATATTGAGAAAGATAACAGCCATACAATTTATTATTCTTCAAAAACCATTGTTGTGAATTCTTGCCATAGTTTTGGTGAGAATTGTTGAAAGATAGTGGGGTGCTATCTTGTGTATGTTAGAAAGATTGTTAGGGGGTCTTGGGGAGAGATTGCTTGTAACAAAGATTCTAACATAGTGAATTCCTCACAAGGTTGTGGGGGAGTGGAGTACCAGTAGGGGAACCACTATAAATTCCTTGTGTCCATCTTCTTCTTCCCTACACTCTTTATTTTTCCAAGCATTCGTTCATACATTCATACAAAATTCCGGAAAAATTTACAAGAACACAATAAACCAGAAAAATTATCCATTAAAAGTCATACAACCTAATTCACCCCCCCCTCTTAGGTTGCACTCTGAAATTACACGAACTGGGTTAACAAACCTGTGTGTTCTTTTTATTTCTGCACTTTTATTTCCTGCTGGTTATCTGCTTTTAATTGTGCTTAAGTTTCTGTTCTGAATCTGTTACTTTTAGTTCAGAACCTGTTATTCAGAACCAGTTAACTCCTAATCATTTCAGCCGGAAATTTCATATATAAATAAATACGATGAGAAATGATGATGTTTATAGTATAGTGATGATGAGAATGATGAAGTTCATATTATAAAGATGATGAGAATGATGATGTTGATATTATATTGATGATGAGAATGACGATGTCTATATTATTATTATGATGAGATTGATGATGTTTATTTATGAAGACGTGAGAATGATGACAATGTGTTTTACATTGATGTTGTGCATATTAGGGAGAGTCTTGCATTTCTGATTGTGAATTCCTAATGATGTGATTATGTGTAATACCTGATGAGTCTGTCACACCATGCATGCATATAGAGTCATGTGTAGGGATTATGAAGATGAAATGACGATGAAAGTCCAGTAACATATCTCTGGCAAATTGTGGCGACGAAAGTCCAGTAACATATCTCTGGCAGACGAAAGTCCAGTAACATATCTCTGGCAAATTGTGGCGAAGAAAGTCCAGTAACATATCTCTGGCAAATTGTGGTGATAAAAGTCCAGTAACATAACTCTGGCAAATTGTGGCAACAATAGGTGTGATACCACATTCATATAGGTCATAGAATGGAGTCCATATGAATATAAATGATGATGTTTCGTACTTGGTGTTTATTTGTGAAATGGTGTGAGATGATGATATATGTGATCTATTGAGAAGAAACTATTTGTTGATGTTCTTACGAAGACGGAATATAATTGTCATTATTTAATATTGTGCGTGATTTTTCCTAATAATATGTTATGGCTGGATTTCTCACCCCTTTGCTTGTTTTTGTATTTATGGTGTCTGTACTTGTGGGGTACAGACACTCAAGATGAAGAGATCTAATTGCGGGGCGCTTAGAAGGTGGCGACAGGAAATGTCTTCCGTCAATTTTAATTTAGTAGTGATTAGACATGTAGTCGCACACGAGCTCTGATATGTAACACTAGGGTTGGGGTGACTATTTGATTTTCATATTTTGAAGTTTGAAGTATTTTGAATTTTGAAAACATATTTATGAAAGTTGAGACTTGAGTCATTTTCCGTTATGAATGATGAATTTTCCGCTGCTGAATTTATGACCTTATTTTATGAAATGATAAAAAGTGAACACGTGTAACACCTATTTCTCTTATTTACATTTAGTATTTTATTTATTTAAAGTTGGGGTCTTAGGGTGTTACAGAACGAATTGTTCAGCAAGGACCTTGGCTGTTTGAAAATTTCCCACTAATCTAGAGCAAGGTCTCGGTGGGGAAAGATCCGTACAACATGCCCTTAGATACGATTAAATTATGGGTGCAAGTCCATAACCTCCCATTCGGATTCATGACTGAATAAATGGGAATTTTGCTGGGCAATGATGTAGGCAAGCTTGAAACTTATGACTATGAGAACAACTATGACAACTGGCGCAAATATATGAGATTAAGAGTGTCCATGAAAGTCCAGGACCCGCCGATAAAGTGTTTTGAATTCATTTTGGATGACGGTACTGCGGTAACGGTGAATTTCCGCTATGAGAAACCAGGAAACTATGTTTGTGGTCTAATTGGTCACACGGAGGCTTCTTGTTCAAAGCGTTTTGAACGAGGATTTGTGGAGGGCGACCAACAGGAGAGGAGCTTGAAAATCCTTCCTTGGCTGCATGACAATAGAAGGCGTGGCAAACAAGGGGGAAGAGAGGGTTCTCGCTATGCTAATTGTAACAACCTCCAGCGTGTGTATGGAAAGGTGAAGATAGGAAGGGATGTTATTACTAGACGACTGATTTTTTATAAACATGATGGACCTCTCTACACTTCTGATGAATGGATACATGTGAACATTTAAAGCATTAATAACATTCCAGATGCTGCCCAGCTGGTTGGAGTAGGGCCTGTTGTGAACCTTACCGAACAGATAACAAGAACATCAGGGAATGACACTTTGCTGTTGGAAGGGGATGAGGCGCGTATTGCTCGCTTGGTGCATGAAGCTAGAATTAAAAACCCGGTGCTGCCAAAGACAATGACTGTTAACTCCTTGGAAACACGCTGCAATGTGAATAACCAACAACATGTCTCACAACTTGTTGCTTCGTTGACCAAGGTTATGTGCATGGGTATGCCGATTGCTGCTGACCCAGTTGTGAATAGCAATGGATTAATGTCTCTCAAAAAGCCGGATGGTCAAAAACAGTTGAAGCGTATAAGGTTGGAGGATAGTGAAGAAGGTGTTGTGGAAAGTCAGAATATTGCAGATGCTATTGTTATGAGTAGAGTAGATAATAATAATGTTTTAGGATTTGCTGATGTTGTAATGAATGAGACTGCTGAGGCAGCACAACCTAATGCAATGGCGGGACCTGAACACCAGGCCCGCCAAGGAAAATGAGTTTTATAGCCTGAAACTTTCAGGGTTTAGGTAGCCCGAGTACAATTCCGACTCTTAAGTACCTTGTCCGGACATATAAACCGGAAGGAATTTTTCTGTCTGAAACAATGGCAGCCTTAAATAAAATTGAAGAATTGAAGTATCTTTTGTCTTTTGATTCTTGCTTTACAGTTGATAAAATTGGTCGAGGAGGAGGATTGGTTGTTCTTTGGGAAAAAACAATTAATTGCACCATTACAAATTACTCACAAAATCACATTGATGCGGAAGTGGGTGACTCTTTAATTGGAAAAGGCTAAAATATGTTTTTAGTCCCTGCAAATATGCTCAGTTTTGGTTTTCGTCCTTGGTAAAAAAAAAATTTTAAAAAGTCCTTGCAAAATATTTTGTTTTTTAAAATAGTCCCTGGGTCCACCAAAGTGCTGAAGTGACATGGTTTTGGTCCCTGCAAATATGTCTAGTTTTGGTTTTCGTCCTTGCAAATATGCCTAGTTTTGGTTTTGGTCCCTGCAAATATTACCAGGGACGAAAACCAAAACTGGTCATATTTGCAGGGACCAAAACCATGTCAAATCATCACTGAAAGTGGGCCCATGGACTTTTTTAAAAGACAGAATATTTTGCAAGGGTGTTTTTAAAAAAAATTTTTTACCGAGGACCAAAAGCAAAACGAGCCCTATTTGCAGGGACTAAAATCATATTTTAGCCATTGGAAAATGGCGTTTGACTGGTTTTTATGGGATGCCGGAAATAGGGAGGAGGAAGGAATCATGGAATTTTTTGAGAAATCTTGCAGGAACATCTTCATTACTTTGGTGTGTATTTGAAGACTTTAATGGCATACTATCATCCGAAGAAAAGAAGGGCAGATCAGAAAGAGCTTCTTGGTTGATATGTGGCTTCAGACAAACAGTGTTAGACACAGGACTGTTCGATCTGCACATGAGTGGGTATGCCTTCACATGGTTTAAAAGTCTTGGTACCATTAGAGTTGTTGAGGAGAAGTTAGATAGGGCTTTAGTAAATTCTGCTTGGTGTAATCGCATTGAACACCTTGAAAACTCAAATGTAAATAGAAAAATCAAAGAAATTAGAATGAATAACAAAAAAAAAAAATAGCTCAAATTTAAATAGTCTTACCACCACTAAAATCATCAAATTGTAACATTGAAAATATCAAATAATAGAAGAAAGTGTTTGTTCATCCTTCCATATGTTCCATTTTTTCTGGAACTCTCCCTCAATTTTTCGAAAGGTTTGAAACATGTTATTGATTATTATTAGTTGCTTAGAAAATATCAAATATTAAGGCATATATGCCTTAATATGCCTTTTTTTTTAGACAAATTCCCTTAATATGCCTTAAAAAAATTATGGTACGCACAAAAATAAATAAAAAAAGAACGGAGATTTATTACGTAACTATATTTTATATTTAAATTATTTTATCTTATAAAGATCGTAAAAATGAATTTTAGATAAAGTAATAAGGGTAAAAGTGAAAGACAAATGATAAACTATAAGCTCGTGAAATAAACTTGTGATGAAATGACGTTTACCAAACAAAGTTTTTTTAGTCATACGAGCTTATAAGATATACAATATAAGCTAGCTTATTGGCCTTGCCAAACAGACCCTTATTGAGTACGTGCCCAATATTAAATCATTTAATGTCATGTTTTTTTTTATATTTAATTATTGTATTACTTACCGGTAGTATATCCAACAAAAACTCTGAGTTTACCAAATAACTTTTCAATAATTAATTATTCCCTTCTAAAAACATGCACTTGAATTAATGTATTTGAATCATATCGATCTAGACATATTGAAATGGGCCAGTATCTTAACATCATGTTATAATCTAACTATTTCGACTCCAATCACAAATACATAGTATGTATTTGAAACCAATTTATGAATTTAGCTTAGACACTAACATAAAAAGATGGAAGAGGATATTAAGACACAGGATTGGAAGAACGATGATGAGGACGACCCTTGACAGCTTCTTGCATTAATCATCTTTCGTCCTCAAATAGCTGTACAATTTGGAATGATGAAATTAATTAAATCAAACTCTAGCTAATTAAGGTGTGTGTGTATATACACACACACACGACGGATGTACTCAATCAGTATGAGAAGAAAAACGTACATTTTTGTTACATGCAAAATTCCAAAACCTCAACTTCTAATATTGCTTTTAAGTCAATATAATTCAGCTTATGAATTCCCTATTGTGCCGGTAATCTTGGATGAAAGCTGAACCACAAACTTGGACACATGCTGGCCCATCTTACCCAACTCAACTACACTCTAGCTAAAAAAACCTTCACTCTCAAATTACATGGCATTTGTCCCTAGTAGGTGTACTCTTTGATTAGCACGCACATCAGCTATATGAATGAATTGAAGCGTGAATCAATTGATCCAAACCTTCATTAATACAAAATGCTTTGCTACTTAGACATGAGTCACGTCAAAACTCCAATCATTTGACAGACAACATACAAATATGGGACCGAGATTGCAGTCTTTGCCGTCAATGCAATGAAGGCCATTCGATTGAAATCAAATGGTCCAAATTTACAATTGAACAAAGGAGTCAAAGACATGTTATTGGAACAACAACTAGTGACATAAGAATAATAAAAAACAATAAATCACAAGACAATGAACACAATCGTTGACAATTGTAGTTCCATATTATTACTTGAGTGATTAGTTTACGCTGTTACAAGTCATATGTATAATACAAAATTTCAGACTACAACAATAGTCTTGAACCGTACCGCAGAGGACTAACGCCCCCCAAACCCCTGTTAGTTTGTTAATTCAAGTTTGTTAGTGATGTAATCATGTTTAGTTGGTTAATCACATTAGATTTTTGTTTGTTATTGATTAGTTACAAGTTCCCTAGAATTTAGCTAAAGTTCTGAGTTTCAGAGTCTGATGTTTCAGAGTCTGAGGTTGCTTCAAGCAATCTAGCATAGCTTTTGTAAATAAGCCAATTCACTTGTACATTCTCATAAAAAAAAAATCAATATCACAATCTCCTTTTCTCATTCTTCTCTTCTCATTTTCTCTAAATTCACCAAAAAATCAGAAAACCTCTAAGATCAAATAGTTGCTTAAGAAAGTTAAGATTCATAGTTGCGCTAACAAATTGGCATCTAGAGCCTTTGGTTTCGTTCTAAGGGGTAATCAAGATCTTCAATCACGTAAGTACATAGAAGAAACACTGAAGGAAGTACCATGAATGGTAGCAGTAGCTTCAACACTCATCTTCCAATTCTTGAAGCACGCAATTGGGAAAGATGGAGTGCAGTGATGAAGAATCTGTTTGGAGCACAAGATTTGCTTGAAATTGTGCAGAATGGAGTTGGTGAGTTAGCTGTGAATGCAACAGAAGTGCAAAGGAATGCACACAAAGAATTGAGGAAGAAAGATTGCAAGGCTTTGTTCTTGATTCAACAGAGTCTTGATGAAGCAAATTTTGAAAGAATCTCAAAACAGTTAGTTCAAAGGAAGCATGAGATATTCCTTCAAAGTATCATGAAGGGGATGATAAGGTGAAGTTGATTAAGCTTCAATAACTGAGGAGGAAATTCGAATTGATGCAGATGGAAGATGAGCAAAAGATTGCAGAGTACATCTCCAAACTCATCAATGTTGTGAATCAGATGAAGGCTTGTGGAGAGACTATGACTGATCAACAAATTGTTGAGAAGATCATGAGGACTCTATCATCAAGGTTTGATTTCATAGTTGTGGCAATTCAGGAATCAAAAGATGTAAAAACCTTGAAAATTGAGGAACTACAGAGTTCACTAGAAGCTCATGAATTGATGGTTTCAGAAAGAAGCAGTGAAAGATCAATTCAACAAGCCTTACAAGTTCAAACTATCAAGAAGGATGGTTATGATAGGAAGAACTACAAGAAATGGAAGATAACACTAAGGGAGGAAACTGGTCTAAAGGCAAGAACAAAGAAACTGACAAAAGTGAATCTTCAAAAGAAAGAAACTCTAATTAAAAGAAGAGAAATTTTGATAAGAAGAAGATTCAGTGTTTCAAATGTGAGAAATTTGGACACTTTGCTTCTGAATGTTGGTCTGGTAAGGGAAAACAAGGTCAGAATGATGAGGAACAAGCTAAGATTGCACAAGATGATTCAGATGATTCATTATTATTGATGGTTACAACAACTAGTACTGAGAGCTACAATTCAGAAAGTTGGTTCTTGGATACTGGTTGTTCTAATCACATGACTGGAAACAAAGCATGGTTGAGGGAAGTTGATCATGGAAGGAACACAAAGGTGAAACTTGCAGATCATAGTACATTAACTTCAGAAGGTATGGGGAAGATTGCTATTGAAGGAAAGAATGGAAAAGTGGCAATAATTGAAGAAGTTCTGTATGTCCCTGGAATGCAGTGCAATTTACTTAGTGTTGGTCAACTCATTCAGAAAGGATACTCAGTTACTATGAAGGATAATGTTCTGAAGTTGTTTGATAAACATCAAAGGTTAGTCTTGAAAACTTCCCTTGCAAAAAATAGAACATTTTAGACCAATATGAAAGCTGTCGAGTTGAAGTGCTTATCTGCAATGGTAAAAGATGAAGATAGCTGGTTATTGCATTATAGGTTTGGTCATCTTAATTTTAGAGGTCTTAATCAACTGGTTGATAAGGAAATGATTCTTGGTGTACCTAAAATTGAGACACCTAACACAGCCTGTGATACTTGTTTGTTGGGCAAGCAACCTAGAAATGCATTCAGTTCAAGTACTGCTAGTAGATCAAAGGAGCTACTCAATGTTGTGTACTCATATGTATGTGGTCCTTTAGAGGTTCCTTCATTAGGGGGCAACATATACTTCATAAGTTTTGTTGATGAGTTCAGCAGAAAACTCTGGTTATATTTGATCAAGACCAAAAGTGAAGCATTTGATATGTTTCAGAAGTTCAAAATCTTAGTAGAAAAGCAAAGTGGAAAATCTATTAAGGTTTTAAGAACTGATGGTGGTGGTGAGTATACCTCAAAAGTATTTGAGAGATTTTGTGAAGACAATGGTATTATACATGAAGTAATTGCTCCTTATACTCCACAACACAATGGTTTGGCTGAAAGAAGAAACAAAAGTCTGCTTGACATGACCAGAAGTATGTTGAAATTGAAGAAGATGCCTAATACTTTTTGGGGAGAAGCTGTAAGAAGTGCAGCCTACATCTTGAATATATGCCCCACTAAGAAACTGAATCAAATCCCTAAAGAAATTTCGCTAGGATGCAAGCAGTCAGCTAAACACTTAAGAGTTTTTGGCTCCTTATGTTACAAACATATCCCTGATGCAAAGAGAAGAAAGTTAGGGGATAAGAGTGAGCCTATGATAATGGTTGGTTATCATGAAACAGGTGCATACAAGTTATATCATCCTCTAACTCATTCAATAGTGATTAGTAGGGATGTTAAAATTTGTGAGAAAGAAGCTTGGGATTGGAACAAGAAAGAGAAGAGTTCCAATCACACAGTTCCCACAATAATTGAAGAAGATGATCAAGTTGAACAAGTTCAACTTGATACTGAAGTTCAAGCTGAAGTACATGTTGAAGAGAATCAAGCTACTAGAACTTCAGAGAGACAGAGATTTGCTTCCACAAGGTTAGCTGGACATGAAGTTATTCCAGGTAACCTAGTTAATGAAGAAGGGGAATTTGTTCACTTTGCCTTATTAGCAGATGCAGAAACAATCAACCATGAAATAACATTGAATGAAGAAGTGTGGAAGAATGCTATGATTGAAGAGTTGAATTCGATCATCAGAAACAACACATGGGAACTGACTGAACTACCTGTTAGCAAGAAACCTATAGATGTGAATTGGATTTTCAAGTTGAAACTGAAGCCAAATGGTGAAGTAGCCAAACACAAAGCTAGATTAATTGCTAGGGGATTCATGCAGAAGGCTGGTATGGATTACTTTGAAGTATATGCCCCAGTAGCAAGATTAGAGACTGTGAGACTGATAGTTGCTATAGCTTGTGGAAGAAACTGGCCAATGTATCATTTGGATGTAAAATCTGCTTTCCTAAATGGTCCTTTAGATGAAGAAGTGTATGTAACACAGCCACCAGGTTTCAAATCAAAGGGAAAGAATATATGGTGTATAGATTACACAAAGCACTCTATGGACTGAAGCAAGCACCAAGAGCTTGGAACAAAAGAATTGACAGTTTCCTTGTGCAACAAAAATTTGTTAAATGCAAGTCTGAATATGGTGTATATGTGAAGAAAGGAATTGAAGGTAATCAGTTACTCATCTGTCTCTATGTAGATGACTTGATAGTGACTGGTAGTGATGTGAATGAGATAGAAGCATTCAAATCTCAGATGATGAGTGAGTTTGAAATGTCAGACTTAGGAATATTGACATATTTTCTAGGCCTGGAGTTTACTGAAAATGCAGAGGGACTGGTAATGCATCAAATAAAGTATGCATCTGATATATTGAAGAGGTTCAATATGATGAACTGCAATCCATCATCATCACTTGCTGAGACAAATGTAAAACTAGTAATGAATGAAGAAGAACCTGTGGATCCTACATTGTTTAAGCAAATTGTTGGATCACTGAGGTACCTATGCAATAGTAGGCCTGATATTGCATATGCAGTTGGTATAATCAGTAGATTCATGAGTGAACCTAGAGTATCTCATTTGCTAGCAGCCAAAAGAGTAATGAGATACATCAAAGGAGCATTGCAGGTTGTTCATTGTTCCACTGAGCTGCAGCTTGCAGACATATTCACTAAGTCATTGAAGGTTGACAGGTTCATCAAACTAAGGAGTTTGATTGGCATGAAGGAAGTGGAAACTTGAATTAAGGGAGGATGTTAGTTTGTTAATTCAAGTTTGTTAGTGATGTAATCATGTTTAGTTGGTTAATCACATTAGATTTTTGTTTGTTATTGATTAGTTACAAGTTCCCTAGAATTTAACTAAAATTCCGAGTTTCAGAGTCTGAGGTTGCTTCAAGCAATCTAGCATAGCTTTTGTATATAAGCCAATTCACTTGTACATTCTTATAAAAAAAATCAATAACACAATCTCCTTTTCTCATTCTTCTCTTCTCATTCTCTCTAAATTCACCAAAAAAATTAGAAAACCTCTAAGATCAAATAGTTGCTTAAGAAAGTTAAGCTTCATAGCTGCGCTAACAACCCCAGTTGCCCCACACAATTCGTTGGACCTAATGAGATACATGATATGATATACGTGTAATTACATCTTTCATGTCGCAAGTTCAGTACTTATCACAAAGACGTGCTCAATTATATGAGTAGACAAAACACAACATAACACAATTATATATAGGACCCAACTGGAAGGGTATTTTGGTAGTTATACCCATAAAGCTCTAATTTTCTTAACTGGCCTTTATATAGTTTTGCTCCACATGATTGGTATAGATCGATCCATTCCATTTTCATATAATCCCGCGATTTTCTTCTCAAGCAATCTTGTCTCCTGTTTCTGCTTTGGTCCTCATTTTCCTTTCTGAGGAAAACTGTAAGGTAAATCCAATCATTCACTTTTAGTTACACCAAGTTATAATCATTCTTTTTGCAACTATATATATTATAAGGAGAATATCAATCTAAGTTATCCTTTCATCTATTATTTTTACTACATTCTTTTGCAGCCTAAAAATAATAATTAATCATACATCACATAAACAGATATTTAATGATGCAATATAGAGAAAGTTGAATAACAAACGTAAAATAAAGATAGAAAAAAATTCTTGCAAGTTAGATATCAAATATGATTTTTGAGAAAGAAAGATATCAAATATGATTATTTTTATGATAAATTTTTTGTTTATAATTCAACTTTTACTTGTCATGACAATTTTTAAGTATCATGTTGGTTTATACGTATTATTCAAGCATTATGGACTTCATTTTACAACTCTTCCTTAATTCTTTTATCAAGAAGTAACATAAAATACATGAAATGTTTGATTTAATTTGTTGGTTTAATATTTTTGTTTGGTAATTAGTGAGGTGGCATGGAGGATGGAAAAAGTGGATTATGGAGAACGAAATCGGAACAGCTGGAGTCAGTGGTAGAAGATTTGAAGTCACCACCGGGATCAAGTGAGTTAGTCGGAGTGGTGGACGGTGGTAGTGGGAGTCTTACAAGAAAATCAAGGAGGGCATCCACCGGTGGAAGAAATACACACATAAGGAAAGCGAGGAGTGTCCAAACTTCTTTGAAGGTTGATTTGGATGAGGTTAATAGTGGCGCTGCTCTTAGTAGAGCTTCAAGTTTGGGACTCTCATTTTCCTTTACTGGATTCTCTGTTCCTCTTGATGAAATCTCCAACTCCAAACCCTTCAGTGATGAAGATATCCGTAAGTTGATTAATTAATTTTCTCTATATGCATATATATCAACAATTAATCTTATGTTCCAATTATGTTATCCCTTCAAATTTAACTTTTATTTTATTTCATTCCTTGTAATCTATTAACAATAGTAAATTAATAACTAAAGTGATGATTTCACACTCTTAAATGTACTTTTTTTTTTTGAAAAACTCTTAATTGTACTTTGAAAGAGTAGAGAGCCCGAGAGAGAAAATAAAATATATGATAGGTGATGTATATCATAAAGAATTAAATTTACGTGTGATGGTTAATAATAATAGAAAATAAGTGAAAAATTTGAGACCAATATATGAAAGGCTTTCACACTCCCTTTTCAAGATCATGTTCACGAGTTTGATACGTTTGAGATTTCAATCACTTTTAAGAACAAAATAATGCTAACAAGAACTCTTTTTGCGTGGCAATATGGCAACCACAACATATACTTTCGTATGTGGAATACGATTAGCTACTATCTTGAGGTGATTGATTATGAGAAAGCAAATCATTTAGTATATGCTTGACTAAGTCAATAAATATATTGGATAATATAATTATAAAGTACTAAATACAAAATTAAACTTGTATTAATAATCATATAAAATGTTGTGTAATCCTTTGAAAAAAAAATATAACTAAATGTAAATATGTTTTTCTATGCTAAAAATATGTATAAATATAAAATTTAATATATAATTAAACAAAAAAATTTATAACATGGTTCCCAAAAAGAAACACAAAAATTGGAACACTTAATTAGCATAATTTCTAATATTTTGGGTGTTCGTTAATAACACGTATGGAAAATGTGAAGCTAATTAATTAGTGAATTTGGTCTTGCTTATTGATTCTCAAATGAACTTTTTCCGTTGGTAGGAAACCACCCTATATATTGATAGGGAACCAGCATAATTATAATTTCGTTGATATAATTTGGGTATTCCCACAAATTTTGATCACTTGGATTAACTATGAGATTAATCTCCACTCTAGTTTAAATCTCTTTGCCCCTTCCTAAAATCATGTTTTGGGAAATCAAACCTTAGTTCATGGTTCTCTTCCACAAAACCAGCTGGCCAACTAACTCTTCCACATATATTTGATGAAAAAATATAATAACACAATATAGGCTTTAAACAAATTAGCCTACACCCCCAACTCAAGAAACACATGATATTTGATTTGTTAAACTTTAAAGCTATTATGAAAGATGAATTATAATTAGAAAGTTTAGAAATTCAAATTTATTTAACATACATTCAACTAATTTTTTTTTAAAATCAGTTGCATGACATGGTAAATTGATTGTTTTTATTGGATAACAGTCTAAAACTATTTTACACGGTTGGTGAATGCTAGTAAACTCAATAATTATTGATATTTTAAACATTAATTTCTTAGTCCAATAAACCTATCTCACTAGGTTTGATTTTTTTTTCTTAACTAGTAAATAGTGAAAAGTAGAAGACTGCACTCAAAGATATCAAATGTCTCTGGAGCATTTGATTATCTAAATCTGTATTAACAAATACTCTTAGAATATCATTTAAGGAACTAGAAGATGCAACTTTTATTACATAAAAAATAATGTAGTTACTTTCACAAATATTTGACTTATACAACATAAAATTTTCTTTTATTAATTCTTTAAGCAATGTCTTTAATATACTTATTAGCACTTTCTTTTTTATATAAGATTATATGGGGAATTAAACAAAAATTTAATTAGTGTATAATTATTTTACACATGCATTAAATGATATATTGTTACGTCAATTGATAAATATAAAAACATGTGAGTTATTATATTTATTAATTAACTTAATAATACATATTTGAATATATGTATAAAATAATTATGCACTAACAGATAACTCTTCAACAAATACGGATAAAACATTCAACTTTCATTTCTCTATTTCTCCTTTCTTTCTAACATGTAGTAGTTTACAAGTTTCCATTTTAGTAGTTACATGGAGGTATCCTAGTCGGGTCCAATCCAACCAACCACCTCTAACTAACTACAAACCCGTGATTAACGGTCCAAAATAAACAAGTGACTCATAGTGGTCCCTACAACCGAAAGAGCCAAAACAGTTGTAATGATACTGTGATAGTAGTGTGCTTTTCCTTACCAACCACTTGTATGAACTATGATATCTATTCTTATGGTCCCTACATCAACCCATACACAGTACACACACCTATTTATAACTCAACATTTGTTTGCTTAATGCATCCAACCAGAAATGTACAAAAGTTTAAGACAAAAAAAAGGGTTAAATAAGTAAATGGTCCCCCTAAATATACCAACATTTGATTTTAGTCCCTCTAAAATATTTCGTAGGTTTTTGGTCCCTTCAAACTTTTCCATCCATGAAATTAATCCCTACATTTTAGTCAACTCATGTCTAACCTTCATATTTTTTAATAAAATTTTCCAGAAATGTGTAGAAAATTATGACAATATTTTCCAAAAAAAATTAGAATTTTTTAACAAAACATAAATTTAATATGAATTTTTTAGCACCAAAAGCATAAAAATTCATATTTAATTCATGTTTTGTTAAAAAATTCCAATTTTTTTTGGGAGAGATTATCATAATATTTTACCCATTTCTGAAAAATTTCATTAAAAAATATGAAGGTTAGACATGAGTTGACCAAAAAAAGGGGACTAATTTCATGAATAGAAAATTTTGGAGGGACCAAAAGCCTAATGAATATTTTAGGGGGACTAAAATCAAATGTTGGTATATTTAGGGGGACCATTTACTTATTTAACCCAAAAAAAAATGTATAAAAGTGTCTTCAAAATATTGTACATATGTGTTTTTTTTAAGGTCTCAGGTTCGTTGCAAATTTTAAAAGGTTAGTGTGATTTCTTCAAGATAAAAAAATTATGTTTAGCCGAAATAATAAGTCTCTCGCATAATTAGAGACTAAAAGTTTGATTTGAGTTGAGAGAAGTGTCTATATTTAATGTCAACTGTGTTTCAGATATGCTTATTTCAATTGAGGAAACATATATAAAATAAAAAATAAATGAAATAATTAATGCTTAATCGGTGACAAAGCTAATATATAAATTACGAAGGGTCCAAATATAAAGAAAAATAATATATATTTTTAAAATTAATATACTAAACTTAACAAGTAAACCAAAACATTCACAATTATAATTAACCAATCATTTTTGAATTTTTTACCAGACTTTCTTATACAAGACTCGTAATCGTAAGAAAGTAGGTTAACTATGGGCCTAGCAAACGAAAAAATTTGGATAGATGGATCCTCCTCTTTGAAAATCGGACGTGATGGTTTCCTTTCCTCTCATCCGGCTAAAGTATTTACACACAATAAAGATAAAGAAAGGGGTTTCCGTTTTCAAATTTTTTAAAACCTCTAATCTAAAATAGAAAAGGTTTACTCTTTACTCAAGTTATCAATACAGACGAAGCAATTTTATGTGGGAATCGGAGAGTTAAAAAAAACTTTAAACCTTTTCCTAAAAAAAATCTTTGAACCTGTGACTAGTTTTATGTAAAAAAAATCTTCGAACCATTTGGTTTTGTCCTGTTCCTATATTTACAACTGATGTAGGGGACATGCATGGCTCATTTGTAGACGATTTTTGGGGAATTAGCTTGATTTCATATGCCCCATAATTTTTGGGGAATTAGTGTGTGTTTGGTTCAGCTTTGGATAAAATTGATTCTGACAGAATTGATTCTGAGAGAATTGATTTATGTTTGGATACAATAATGCATAATTGATTAAACAAACTGAATGTTTGGATAATTTTGATCAAAATTGCTTTTGAATGTATAATTACTAAAATGGACATATCTAAATACAAATAAATGGACATAGTCGAATGTATATGTAGATTAATATTAAATGTAGATATATTATTTAATTTAAATAAATAAATTTTCTATATATTAATTTAAAAAATAGTAAATACGATCATTAAACCAATTTTTTTTACAAAATATTTGTTCATATATTTTATATTTTTTGATAAAATATATTTAAGTTAAATATTACTAGAGTTAGTTGCCAAAAATGATAAAATATTGCGTAAAAGAAAGGTAAAAGAAAAAATACAGTAAATCTGAACGGAAACACCATAAAAGAAAATCCAAAACTTGGTAACTCATGACCATAAATATTTTCTGGGGGCTAATTTGGTTCGTTAAGTTTTCTGAATAAATTTGGTTCATCAAATTAAATACAAAGCAAAAAGAAGAAGAATTGATAAAGGGTAATAAATGAAAATAATAGGTTGTAATAATCAAAATATAAAATTTACCGGAGAAAGCGGAAACCTGATAGCAGGTGGCCCAATGGATCTTGAAGAGACTCTGATACCATCAGAGGAATCGTGGTTGGGCCTAACACAACCCCACAAAACCGGCTTGTGAGGTGAGGATTGCCCACACTTATAAACACATTGTCAGACCATCTCCTATCCGATGTGGGACTCTTAACAAAAATTACACCGGTTGAAACTACTTATACTAATTGATGGTAACTAAAGCTCTTCTACATGAGAGGGCATATTTTACATTCTAGTGATTCACATAAAAAATGTTACTATGTATGTTGCAGCTGAGGATATTGAAGCTGGAATTCATAAGCCAAAGTTTCAAACAGAACCTACTCTGCCAATATATCTAAAGGTAACACATTTCAAAGTGTAAAAAAAAAAAATGTCTTATAAATAGTTCATTCCATGCTTACACAACTATATGCTAGTACTACTGTTCAAACCTTAAATAGAGCTAGCATGAGTTTGATTTAGTGCTATCTATTTTAATTTGGGCAGGCAACGACGAAGCTTCATTTAGCAATCATCGCTACAATATAATATAGCACACGGTCAGATTCAGTCTTGTACAAAGTTTAATTTCACGCGGCCTCAATGTACAAGACTACCCCTTCTTTCCGGTTAACCAAAGAGAAATAAGTATAGTGTAGTATAGTTTTAGGTGTTAAAATATTTCTACTTGCTTTAATCTATGCTTTTTTATGCCTACAACGCAACAAGGAATCATCACATTGAAACTATTATAACATAGTTTTGCTGAGAAAGAAGGGTATGAACTATGAACGTATTAGTAGCTAATTAGACAGTATAATATTCAAATTAATAACTGGTTTAGTGAATTATATGACTTTTGTGCTTAATTTATTTTAACAATGTGATGGATGACACTAGATGAATTACATTGTTTTTATGGAATTGTGCAGTTCACGGATGTGACATACAAGGTAGTGATTAAAGGCATGACAACAAATGTTGAAAAAGATATCTTGAAAGGGATCACTGGTTGTGTAAATCCAGGGGAAGTTTTGGCATTGATGGGTCCCTCAGGAGGGGGTAAAACATCTTTGTTAAATCTACTTGGAGCTAGGTTAAGTCAGCCAAATATTGGTGGCTCTATCACTTACAATGATCAACCATATTCCAAGTTCCTAAAAAGCAGGTAGGCACTGACCGAATATTTTTTCGATGATTTTCTCTCCGTGTGTTGAACGGGTATACTTACAATTGAAGAATGAATTTGGCAGGATTGGATTTGTGACACAAGATGATGTTCTGTTTCCTCACCTAACTGTGAAAGAAACATTGACATATGCAGCTCGTTTAAGGTTGCCAAAAACATTAGCCAAAGAGCAGAAGGAAAAAAGAGCTTTAGATGTTATCTATGAGCTAGGATTGGAGAGGTAAATTAATGTTTCCACTACTAGAGTCTCAATATTTTTATTATGAGCTTATAAAAGTTATAATCATGCATGGAAATAACATAGTAGAGTTTGATATATAGACAAATATTATTTTTGTATGGGAAAACAGGTGCCAAGACACTATGATAGGAGGTTCCTTTGTCCGAGGAGTATCTGGTGGAGAGAGGAAGAGAGTTTGTATTGGAAATGAGATTATAATCAATCCTTCTCTTCTGTTTCTTGATGAACCAACATCTGGTTTGGATTCTACAACAGCCTTGAGAATAGTCCAGATGCTACATGATATAGCTGAGGTATTTGTTTTCACTCTTTCCATTGAGACATTTACATTCATTCAAGGTGTTCAATCGCAGTTGCAGTCCTTAGACCTCTTATAATGATAACTCTTCCATCTACTATGAGCAGCTCTCAACTTCTCTTGAATAATCTCGACTTTCTGTTGTATCTCGAACTATTTCTGGTTATCTCCTGATTATCTCATATGATTCAAACCAACATAATGGAGTTCCCCATTTCTATCCATTCAAAAATCATCCTAATTTGATCATACAAATAATATGAAGGCTTCTAAGGAAAACTTAAAATCAAATAAAAACACATTAGGCCACATTCAACAGTTTTTTTTTTTGAGTAAGAATTGAACGCTGTTTTTCAAAATTTACAACACTTATAAGTTATATACACTGTGCACCAATCACAATGCCAGATCCTGATGATTACATTTGGCAGTTAAAATATGGAAGTAATGAAATTAGCAAAGGTTGCTAGATATTTTTGCCATCGCTCACTTTTTAGTCTTGTTATGTCAGGCTGGTAAAACTATAATAACAACAATCCATCAACCATCAAGCAGACTTTTTCACAAGTTTGATAAGTTGATCCTTTTGGGAAAAGGGAACTTACTTTACTTTGGAAAAGCATCAGAAGCAATGGACTACTTCAAACTTATAGGGTGCAGTCCTCTCATTACCATGAACCCAGCAGAGTTTTTATTAGACCTTGCAAATGGAAACATGATTGATATTTCTGTGCCATCAGAGTTAAATGATAAAGTGCATATGGGAAATGCTGAAACTGAAACTTCCAATGGGAAACCATCAGCTGCAGTTATACAAGAGGTAAATAAATTCTCAACTTCTCATTATCAGTTTTGTTATCATTTGGTTAGAAAAGACACTTTGATATTATGTTTTTGGCTTAATTGCATTTTTGCCCCCTATCTTTTTCCAATTGTGCGATTTTGCACCCCATCCTTTTTTTTGAGCGATTTTGCACCCTATCATTTACCCCTTTCTGATTTTGTAGCCCCTCATGTGTTTTTTTGTTGATGTTGCTGATGTGTATTCATTAAATGCTTGTCATGTGTGTAATTGGTATTTTTAAAAAAAATCATCATTTTCCAGAATTTTTTTCCCAAAAACCTAAATCCCTTCTCTAATTCACAAAATCTCAAAAACGAAATTTGGATCTGTTAATTAAAACTTAAAACGAAATCATTAATCACTAAATCATTCATTCTTCTCCAACCCTTTTCTTTTTCTTTCATTTACTCATTCATCATAGAGAAGAAAGAAGAATTCGGATCTGGGTTCCATCACCACAACACACTACCACAACAACAAAAACGAACTTGATCGATCAAACTGTTGATTCTGTTGATGCTGTTTATACAGTAAAGCAGCAGTTATTGCTTGTTCCCGAATCGCGGCGGTTGGTAGACCATTCTGTGTTGGTTGGGTTATGAGCTGGTATTTTATTTGTGTTGGTTGGGTCAGATTCTGGTATTTTATTTGTGTTGATTGGGTCAGAAGATGGTATCTCATTTGATTGGGTCATAGCTAGCGTTGAGATTAAGAACATCCTCCGCTTCTAGCTTCTCTTTCCTGTATCGAGCGTGAAGCTAGACTCACGGGTTCCGGAGCGAGGCCCCTAGCGAGAGTGGGAAAGAGGGCTCCTTTCACTTGAGTGAATTCTGATCTTCGGAGGCTGCAAGGGTGAAGAGACTAAGGTGGTTTGGCACACCTGGTAAGTGGAGACCAAGTCGAGTGAGTCCGGCCTTCAGAAGCAGTAGAATCCCGCACTACTACGAAGAGTTCGCAGCTTGTGGAGGCGGAGGAAAGAGCACCAGCAGCAGAGCTAGAGAGTCTCAGCCTTGGTGAATGAGGGGGGAGGAGAAGAAGAAAAGGTGATTTGCCATGGGAGAAGAGGAGAGGAGAAGTGAAGAGGTCCGAGTGAAAAGGGTTTCAGAATTTGGGTGTGTGACCACTGACCTCCAAGTGCAATTAGGTCAATTTTGTTTTTTTTTTTTTTAAATACCAATTACACACATGGCAAGCATTTAATGAATACACATCAGCAAAATTCAACACATCAACAAAAAAACACATTAGGGGCTACAAAATCATAAAGGGGGTAAATGATAGGGTGCAAAATCGCACAAAAAAAAGGATGGGGTGCAAAATCGCACAATTAGAAAAAGATAGGGGGCAAAAGTGCAATTAAGCCTATGTTTTTATATTGAGCTTAACTCATCCTTACAAACCGATAATAAACTTTCCTATACTCATTATAATAAACTTTTCTCATTTTATCAAATTCCAAATAACCGATAATTCTTTCAATTTATTTGTTTCTTTGTTGGACTCTACCATATTTCTCAGTATCTAGTGGAGGCATATGAGACTCGAGTAGCAGAAACAGAGAAGAAAAAGCTAATGGTTCCAATTCCACTTGATGAAGAAGTGAAGTCTAAGGTTTGTTCACGTAAAAGACAGTGGGGAGCAAGTTGGCTTGAGCAATATTCAATATTGTTTTCTAGAGGATTCAAAGAACGGAGACATGACTATTTTAGCTGGTTGAGAATCACACAAGTTCTTTCCACTGCTGTCATCCTTGGATTACTATGGTGGCAATCAGATGCTAGCAACCCAAAGGGTCTTCAAGATCAGGTAAGTGGTTAATGCATTTTAGCTAAGATCAAATTATTTGGATAGTATCCAAGTTTGATCCTTGACGAAAATAATCATTGAACAAACATTACTTGCCTCCTAAGTAAACTCTTTAAATATAATCATTTTCACTGGATGGATAACTTGTTGGAAGTTAAGACCTTGATTCTTGACATGTGTTAATTGTAGGCGGGATTTCTTTTCTTTATTGCGGTGTTTTGGGGATTTTTTCCTGTGTTCACAGCAATATTCACATTTCCTCAAGAGAGAGCCATGTTGAATAAGGAAAGAGCATCAGATATGTACAGATTAAGTGCATACTTTGTGGCTAGAACTACAAGTGACCTTCCACTAGACCTTGTATTACCAGTGCTTTTCCTCCTAGTTGTTTATTTCATGGCTGGTCTGAGACTCAGTGCAGGGTCCTTTTTCCTTAGTATTCTTACAGTTTTTCTCTGCATTGTTGCAGCTCAGGTATGTGCTCTAATGTAAATGTATAAATAACATAAACCAAAATGGTGTTTAGTGCTAACTTGTAATCACTTCTGACTATAGGGACTTGGACTTGCTATTGGAGCTACACTAATGAACTTGAAAAGGGCAACAACTTTGGCTTCAGTAACTGTCATGACTTTCATGTTGGCTGGGGGTTTCTTTGTAAAGGTATATTTTATTAACTTAACCACTTTTTCTTGAAATGCAA
Organism: Medicago ruthenica; assembly: GCA_018208015.1. NCBI lineage: Eukaryota > Viridiplantae > Streptophyta > Magnoliopsida > Fabales > Fabaceae > Medicago > Medicago ruthenica. Next base: position 96,173,535 of record CM031372.1, on the reverse strand, counting down.
AATCACGTTTTCTGGAATCTTGACATTTTCCCTTTCAATTTCAAATTTTTTTATAAGCAATTCTGCTACTATTACGGTACTTGATTTCGAGTGGATAGAGTAATTGATTCTCGAAATTGTAAGCGTCCATCAAAATAGCTCACGATTTTTGGTGTTTTTGGTTCATACGTATTGTTTTAAGATTTGTCATCACACTTGAAGTGAAAATTGAAACTATGGACAAATTGCAGCCACTTCACTTGAAAAACCGTAACGAGAAAATTATGCTTCTAACGATACTGAGAGTTCAAGGCTCCAAGATAAGTGCAAAAACATTGTTAGAATATTGGGTACCAGCGATGAACCATAGACCCATCGAGCCACAAAAGCTCCAAACCTATAATTGTGCAATAAAGGAAAATAAATGGAATTGTGAAATTTTACTTTATGTCCAAAAAGGAAATTATTTCAAATTCTGAATAAGATTGAGCTCACTCAGACTTAATTAGAGACTTGTACGATATTTATTCTTTTTGAGAAATACGATACCACTGAAGGAATTGAAAATTATTTCAATAAGAAAATTAATATTTCTGTGGTGATAGAAACACATAATCCCCACATTTTCAATGAGTTTTATTTAGATTACAAACTTATTCATGAAACAACTACATCTTATTATTCTGAAATGAACGGTAAAGCTGGAAAGAAAAAATTAGAACCTTTACTGAGCTAGTTGTTTAAATCATGCTTAATTTTGGTACTACATCTCATTGGTTAGGGAGCGTTTATTAATTGTTTGTTATGTGCTAAATAGAGTACTTAAGTCTAAGAACAAAATTTCTACTTATGAAGTTTTGAAGAAAAGACAACTCAACTTATCTTATTTTTTGAACTTGGGATTGTCCGACCTATGTTTGGATTTCGGACCCCAAGAAAGTTGAACTCACTAGTAGAGTCTATGAACGTGTATTCATTGGGTATACTATAAATATCAAATCATATAGGTTTTATCACCTAAATGGTAAAGTGAGCATAGAATTAAACGATGTTGATTTCTATGTAAATAAATACCCCTTTAAATAAAGAATCGTGGGGGCGCTAGTGAAAGCACGCCATTAGTGGGGGCAAAATAATTTTCCTTTTAAATTGAGAGCTAGTGGGGGCACTGCATCTGATCACATTCTAGTAATAAAAAATAGTTATGAAAACATCATATGAGATGTTATAGACCCTCGAAGAGGTAAGAAAGCTATAATTGCTAAAGAGTATAAACCTAATTATATGGTTTGTATATTGAAAGAGGATCCATCTGGCCTTCAAGAAGTTTTGTCTTCATTGGATGCTAACTTTTGAAAAGAAAAAAAAAAGTAAACGATGAAATGGATTCTCTAGAGTGTAACGAAACACGACTCTTAGTTGACTTGTCTCCTAGTTGCAAACTAATCGGTTGTATTGTGATTTTGGAAAAAGAAACTAAAATCTGATGGTTCGGTTGCTAAATACAAGGCTCACCTTGTAAAAAAAGGTTTTAGGAAAAGAGAAAAAATATAGACTTCTTCGACATTCATTCACCAGTCACTAGAATCATATTCATGAGGATACTAGTCCCTTTAGTCGTTGTTCATAACTCGATAGTACTCCAAATGGATGTGAAAGCTGCCTCTTTAAATGGTGAAGTAGAAGAAGAAATCTATATGGAACAACCTGAAAGTTTTGTGATTCATGGACAAGAAAACAAGGTCTGTAAGTTAGATAATTCTTTGTATGGTCTAAAATAACCTCCTAAGCAATGACATGGAAATTTTGACAACCTAAAGATATCGAATGAGTATAAAGTAAATGAAAGTGACAAATGTATTCATTACAAATATGAAAATAACATTTACACGATCATATGTCTCTATGTAGATGACTTGCTCATATTCGGTTCAAAGATTCATGTTGTAAATTATGTGAAATCATTGTTTATCAAAAACATTGATAAGAAGACCTAAGCGAAGTTGAAGTAATTCTTGGTATCAGGATTACTAGATCATAAAAGAGAACTTTTTGGATCAATCTCATTATGTTGAGAAGATCTTAAGGATATGTAATTATTTTGACTGTAAACTTGCAAGCACACCTTATGATCCAAGTGTAAAACTCTTCAAGAACACTTGAGGTGGTGTTAGACAAATAGAATATGTGAGCATCATTGGAAGTCATAAGGTTTGCCACTTAATGTATTAGACTCGACATTGCCCACGTCTTGGAACTCTTATGCAAGTTTACCATTAGACGGATGAGAAACATTAACATGCTATTGAAAGAGTCATAAGGTGCCTTAAGAAGACTATGACTCTAGGATTACATTATGAACAATATCTTATTGTACTTGAATGGTACATGATACAAAATAGAACATCATTCATATGAGTCTTAAGCGACCAGTGGCTGCACATTGAGCATCACTGGAGGAGTTGTTTGTTGAAACATATGATATTGACTCAATCCACTATGGAATGATCTGAGATGAGAACACTAGATAAAACTAGTGAAGAAGCAAGTTGAGAAAATGCTTGCTAGTTGAGATCCCCTAGTGGGTAAAACCGTTGTCAGGAGTGTTAATTCATTGTGATAGTACTGCAGCTATTACAAAAATTGAGAATCGTTACTACAATGGTAAGAAACGATAATTGAGGCACGAACACATAACAATTAGAGAGCTAGCTACTCTCAAAAGGAACCGTTAAAGTAGATCATGTACATACTGATAAAGAATTAATCAATCTTTTGACGAAAGAAATTACTAGAAAGAAAGTCGTAAACACATCCAATAGGATGAGACTAATGTCCAAAGATCACAAGTGATGGTAACCCGACCTAAATGACTGGAGAATCCAAGAAATAGGTTCAATGGATAATAATAAGTCATGAGTGATAGAACATGCTATGAGAAAATTAAGAAAGCATGAATCCTACAACGACATGAGGATGAGATAATAGAAACTCTCAATGAGATCTATACTCTATGTGAAGTGGAGTACATAGCTACAGGTGTACTTTTGATAGACTCAGCTATACGAATGTGGAACTGAGGCCGGTTCCTATGGATTTTGAGGCAGAATACCTAGAGCATTCGTTAAAACTGGGATAAACGTGCAAGGCCATAAACGCACGGGCTTTTAGAATACACCTTAGGAAAAGGTTTGTGTGCGGACTCTATGTCTGAGATAGAGTTAAATGCTGTAAGCAACTCTCGTTGAATCGGAATAGTTTCCGCTATGCAAAGATTCAAGTTGTAGGTGACACATTTGTTTATTAGCAACCTTATAGAAAAGTTTTGACGTTACTATTGAAACCATTTTTTAAATTCAAGTGGGGGATTGTTGGAACATTGGTGTGAAGTTGGAAGGAAATTGAAAGATTAAACACCAAGTAATAAGACTTTGAGCTAGTGTGATGTGAATTGAAAAAATAGAGAGTTGGGGTTCCACATAAAATAGAACACACACATTAGTAATTATTATTTTCATTTGTGAATATCACTTCCCATAAATTTAGCTTATGTTGTTTCTTATCTTTCCTTCATTCATATCCAATGAGCATGTTTCCTCCACTTTTGTGGATTTGTTTCTTTTTTATCTTATCCACAAATGTTGTTGAACTTATTAGTGGTTAAGTTTCCTTTTGATCTTATCCATTAGAGTAACTGTTGCTGCTATTTTAGCTAAAACAGTTACAAAATCTCTATATAAATAGAGGACTCATCTCAGTTCAAAAATCACACCAAATAGTTCTATTGAGTTGTCGAGAACTCTTTCTATCTTCTCCCTCCAGCTTGTGTTAACGAGTTATTCTTCTCTTTATCTCCTTTTTCTGTCCCTTCGGGTTTAAGAGTGTTCTTAAGACCTTGTCGCGGTGATTTTAGGATATCAAGCTATTAGTTAGCGTTGACTCGCAAAATTAAGATTCACCACCGAGCTTTTATTTTTCCAAGGAAAAGGGGAAAGTTCGAAAAAAAAAACCCTATTTTTTAGAGATCAAGGTCCGGGGGTTGGTTACACAAAGGGAAGGTATTAGCACCTTAAACGTCTATAGTATTCTATAGGAACCTCTTGTTTTTATTCTTATCTTTATGCTAAATTAATTACTTGTTTTGTAAATAAATGCTTAAGTGTAAGAAGGACTAAAGTGATGATTAAAAAAGAAAGAAAATGTTTTTGTTATTTTTATTGATTTGGAAAGACAAAGTCTTTTGCCTACGTACCCGAGCGGGATCAAAATCACGTAGTTCGGGGTAAAAAGCCGAGTGATTTGTTTTGATTGATTTTAAAGTTTTGAAAATGTTGTTAAAGATAAGATGAGCCAAAGTGACAAAAGAGTGAAGTTGATTGATTTTAATTGTAGAAAATAAAGTCTAATATGATTAAGATTGATTAAAGTTTGATTAAAAGAAAGCCGCTTGGTTTGAAATCCAAGGTTTGTTAATAAAATATATTTTTGATGGAGTTTTAAATATTTGAATGTATTTTTGATTTTTTTAATTATTTGAATGTTTTTTTGTGAAAATTTTGATTAATTTCTAAAGTCCAAAAAAAACCTAAGTGTGCTGAGATAATCTAAAGCGCCGAATCTCTCAAAATGACGTTGGATCAAAATGAGAGTCCTTTTCCTCGGATACGTTCGTTATTTTGCATTTTTATCGTTTTTTGGACATAAAGCGGAATAAATAAAAGTGTGTGTGTCGGTGCGATATTCTCATTTATATTTACATTGTCCCTAAATACATTCTAAATATGACAATAAAATAAAAATGACAAAGCTATAAATAAAATAAAGTTACAGATAAATAAATATGCAAAAAAAGCAAAAATAAATAAGTAAATAATAAAAAAATGCATGAGATGATTATTTGCATTAAAATAAATATGTTGCATAAAATAAAATAAAAAAATAAAATAAAATGCATGAGATGCTAGACATGAAATAAATATGTTGCATAAAAATAAATAAATAAAAAAAGAATAAAAATGCATGATATGCAAGACATTAAATAAATATGGTACATAAAAAATAAAAAAGAAATGAAAATGCATGATATGCAAGACATTAAATAAACATGTTGCATAAAAATAAAAGAGAAAATAAAATGCATGATATACTAAACGTTAAATAAAAGTGCAAAAAAATAAAATAATAAATAATGAAAATAAACTATAATAAAAGAAAAGAAAAATGCATTAAAATAAACCTAAACTAGAAAGAAAAATGACAAAAAAATAAAATAAAAGCAAAAAAAATAAATAAATAATCAAAATGACAACAAAATAATAAAAGCAAATAAATGATAGAAGTTCAAAAGAAGAAAACAAATAAAAAATGCAAGAAATAAGTAAAAAAAACAAAGAAAATAAAATAAAAGAAAGGGGTGTAGGAGCAGGAAAGGGGGTGCAAACAGCAAATTGAGAGAAGAAGAGTGGAGAGGGCAGAATTGGGCCGAATCTGATGCTGGCCCAGGGAGTATTTAAGTGTTTTCCCTTCAGATTTTTTCTCATTTTTTTTCTTTCCTTCTCTCTCTTTTCCTCCCCTCTCTAGAAAATCCCTCTCCCTTCTCTCTAAAAGCTGGCCGCCGGAAAATCTCTCCGGCGCGGTGGCTCGCCGGCCAAGACGGCGGCGCCACCGCGCCAGAGTAAAAACTCCCTATCTTTTAAAAAGAACACGTTTTTTTTAAAGCTTTCGTCACCCCCTTTTCGAATCCGAACTCAAAAATCTTTAAAACTTTTCCAAAAAACCTAGATCTACATTTAATTTTTTTTAAAACTACCTTTTTGGTTTGTTCTTGGTGATAAAGTTGTTGTTGTGGTTCGGTTTTAGTATTTTAGTAGTGGTTTGTGTTGGTTTGTGGTTGTTTGCGGTTCGGATTTGTGGTTTGTGTGCGGTTCGGATTTGTGGTTTGTGTGCGGTTCGGATTTGTGATTTGTCTGTGGTTCGGATTTGTGATTTGTATGTGGTTCGGATTTGTGTGGAGGTTAGGGAGGTGGCCGAATGTGGTTGTGTGTGGTGGTGGTTCTTTGTGATTTTGGGACTTTGTGATTTTTTGAGAAAAGGAAAAATTAGGGTTTTTATTTGTGGTTGTGACTGTTCACTGATTCTCCTTGTTCTTCACCCCGGACACTGTGCAATAACTGCACTATTTAAAGGACCCAAAATTAGGGTTTGTGTAATTTTTGGACAAAAATGCTCCTTGGGGTGTCTGGACAGGATAATGACCCAAAAAATGAAAATAATAAAATAAGAATAATAAATAAAATACGAAAAGAAATAAAATAAAAAAGAAAATAACAATAATAACAACTAAAAAAAAGAATTGAAATAAATGCATAATAATAATTATAAAATTAATAAAAACAAAAATAATAATAAAACGGTCGCCTTCGGAACAAAAATGAGGTATTTTATAATACCTTTGTCGAAATTTCGTCTGAAACAACGGAAATTCTCGGATTTAAAAGACGATTAGCGAGTTGAAATTGGTTAAAAAAATGGGGTGTGACAGATGCCCCTATTTAAGTTTCTTCGTTACGGAGATTTAAAAGTGGAATTTTTAATTCGACGGGTCGAAGAGACTTAAATACAGAGTACACCATTTTTGACCAATTTCGACTGTAAAATGATATGGATGCAATGCCATGTATGCCACGTTATGAATGCTCGCGATGCAAGTATGAATGCAAGACGAACGAGAAAGACCTGACTGGGGATAAAACAAAACAAAAGGACACCCGAGTTCGTTAAAGAAACGGGATCCGACTCCACTTGGGATAACGTGGTTTCACTGGGGAAGGGATTGTCTACTATCGCATTGATTCAGAATGATAGCCTAACAAAGACAAAGACTGATGTTACCTACTATCGTGTAAATAATAGCTTAAATAAGGTAAAAGAAGGAGACACTGTCTACTATCAACAAAGATGATAGCTTAAAAAAGACAGATGACATGTATTACCTACTATCGTGTATTGATAGCTTAAAAAAGGTAATATAAAAAGAAAAGACCTTGCCTACTATCGGTGTGCGGATAGCTTAATGAAGACAGACAAAATATTTTACCTACTACCGTTGTGGGGGTAGCTTAATGAAGGTAAAATGTAAAGGAAAAGACATGGTCTACTATCGTTGTAAGGATAACTTAATGAAGACCGATAAAAATTTTTACCTACTACCGTTGTGAGGGTAGCTTAATGAAGGTAAAATGTAAAGGAAAAGACATGGTCTACTATCGTTGTGAGGATAGCTTAATGAAGACCGACAAAACATTTTACCTACTACCGTTGTGGGGTAGCTTAATGAAGGTAAAATGTAAAGGAAAAGACATGATCTACTATCGTTGTAAGGATAGCTTAATGAAGACCGACAAAATATTTTACCTACTACCGTTGTGGGGGTAGCTTAATGAAGGTAAAATGTAAGGAAAATACATGGTCTACTATCGTTGTAAGGATAGCTTAAAGAAGACCGACAAAATATTTTACCCACTACCGTTGTGGGGGTAGCTTAATGAAGGTAAAATGTAAATGTCGGATGTTCGCGATGCAGCCGAACTAGCCACTGACGACAAGAAACAAAGATAAATGTCAGCTGTTCGGGATATTGCCAAACTAGCCACTGACGACAAGAAACAAAGATAAATGTCAGTTGTTCGGGATATTGCCGAACTAGCCACTGACGACAAGAAACAAAGATAAATGTCAGATGTTCGGGATATTGCCGAACTAGCCACTGACGACAGGAAACAAAGATAAATGTCAGATGTTCGGGGTATTGCCGAACTAGCCACTGACGACAGGAAACAAAGATAAATGTTAGCTGTTCGAGATATTGCCGAACTAGCCACTGATAGAAACAAAGATAAAAGATGCACAAGCTGCTCGTTAAAGAACTGCTACTTGGCAAAAGGACAAAATAAAAGTGCACAAGCTGTTCGTTAAAGAATTGCCACTTGGCATAAAGATGCACAAGCTGCTCGTTAAAGAACTGCCACTTGGCATAAAGAGGGTGACATCTCTGGACCAGACACATTGGGAATGACACTTGGGGGAAAAGAAGGTTACAGATTGTCATAATTGATTGATATGAAAAGATAGTTAAAGCAAGACTCAGGGTGGTTAATGCAACCATGTGTGAATGATGTTGTTTGTATATTGTGTATGCATGAGTGTGTATATGCATGAATGTATGAATGTATGTATGATAGTATGATTTGTATGAAAGATTAACCTGTGTGATTGTATATCTGATGGACTTAATGAGACAAGATTTGACAAGTAAGATGGAAAGTGGACCGACGTCTCATTAAAAAACACTCGGCAATCTTCATTGGGAATGATGCCATTGGGGACATATCAAAACATTGACGGGGTAAAGCCCGACATATGCATCAACTGATGGGGAGTAAACACTTCCTGGGGAAAACATGCTAATCCAAAAACCTGGCAGAAGAGATGATGCTTCTGTGGTCATGCTTATCTTTTGTTTTTTTCTTCTTTTTTTTTTGAATCCCTAACTTTTGCCTGGACCGCCCTCTCGGGTTTTCAGTCCACCGGGAATATGTTCTTTTTGTATGTCCCTAATTTTTGCATGGACCGTCTTTTCAGGTTTTCAATCCACTGGGAATATATTCTTTTGTATGCCCTTAATTTTTGCTTGGACCGCCCTTTCAAGTTTTTGATCCACCAGGGTGCTCATTTTTGCCTAAGCCGCCCTTTCGGGTTTTCGACTTACCGAGCTTTTTCTCTTTTTTCTTTTTCCTTTTCTTCTTTTTCTTCTTTTTTCAAGCAATTGACCATGTTCAACCTGCAGAGTTTATCCGTTCTTAGGATAGCTGTTGACGCACCCTTCACTTATTCACGAGTTCAGAGAGAATGTGTTTATTGTTTGTGCTTTCCAAAAGACATGAAAAATATTTATGATTTTGAAAAATGTTTTGCTTCAAGTACTACCATCAAAAATAGAAGAAGTTTTATAAACCGAATAAATGGGAATTCCAAATAAAAGGCACAAGCTCAAATTTATTTAATAGGGTGGTGGCCCGCCAATGGCGTGGCTCCACGGATCTCACAAAGTTTGGAAAATGGTAAATATAAGGGGAAGGTACATTGAACACAACAACCGCTATTCTCCCTAACAACTTTGAATTCCACTGTTTGGATGTTTCAGATTCAGAGTCTTTTTGACAGCTAATGTGCCTCAAGTGAGTCATGGCCAACCCGCTGCAGTTACTTTGTCATAATCCTTAATTTTTGCATAGATCGCCCTTTCGGGTTTTCGACCTATCAAGATGATTATTTTTCTGTTTTATGTCTCTAATTTTTGGCTGGACCGCCCTTTCGGGTTTTCAGTCCACCGAGACGCTCATTTTTGCCTAAGCCGCCCTTTCGGGTTTTCAACTTACCGAGTTGTTCTTTTATTTTTTAGACAAAGTATTTCTTGACTGCATCGGCGTTCACAGGACGGGGAAGCTCATCACCATCCATAGTCGTAAGAGTCATTGCACCACCAGAGAAAGCTCTCTTGACGACATACGGGCCTTCATAGTTAGGCGTCCATTTGCCCCTGGAATCAGGTTGAAAAGATAAGACCTTCTTGAGCACGAGATCTCCTTCTTGGAACACACGGGGACGAACTTTCTTGTCAAAAGCTTGATTCATCATCTTTTGATATAAATGCCCATAATACAAGGCATTCATGCGTTTCTCTTCAATCAAGTTCAACTGATCATATCTGTTTTGGCACCATTCAGTCTCTGATAACTTGGCTTCTATTAGAACTCTCATTGAGGGGATTTCAGCTTCTACAGGGAGTACTGCTTCCATGTCATATACCAAAGAGAAAGGTGTTGCCCCTGTTGAGGTACGCACTGAAGTACGATATCCATGCAAAGCATACGGTAACATCTCATGTCAATCCTTGTAGGTGACTACCATCTTCTGCACCATTTTCTTGATGTATTTTTTTCTTTTTTATTTTTTGTTGTTTTTTGTTTTTTTTTTTGCAATTTTTTTTTGCAGCTTCAACGACATCATTCATCTGATGTAAGGATAGGAATTATGATGTTCAATTTTGAAACTATCACACAACTCCTTCACCATTTTGTTGTTCAAATTTGTCCCCTTGTATATGATGATTTTATCAGGGAAACTGTAGTGGCAGTTCCTCGGAACCCAAGTTAATCACTTCCAGTGCTTCTTCATGAGGCGGAATGACCTTCCTTTCATACTCTAGTAACCGAGAGATCATTTCGAGAATTCCTTCATCCTCCTCCTCTTCAGCTTCATAGACAGGGAACTCAAAGTTGGGAGAGAGCATAGGGTTACAGTGTTCAACGGGTTTATTGGTGTTTAAACTTTTTATATGATTCATGATTAGTTTTAGAAAACAAGTAAATGCAGATATTTGGAAATTGATTAAAGAAAAGTAAGTTTTTTGGTTTTTTTTGTTACCATTTTCCAGAAAAAAGCAAAGAATAAAAAGACATAGTCGGAGACAAAACGAACTTTTTTTTATTTGATGATGGGGATACATGAAGCAAAAAAGCCCTACAAAAGTTCACTTTCATCTCGGGCGGAACGAAAGGATTTTTTTTTAAAAGACAGGACAACAAAAACACATTACTTGGACCGATGAGTAACTGAGGGAATGTCAACAGCGACCCAATTGCGGCAAACCCCTTCTTGTGTTTGCACGACCACATCCATTTTCTCCCTTCTGTTTGCACGAGTGTTACAGGTGCGAGTCGGTTTTGGATGAGGACGTCGGGCCACTTTCTTTGACTGCGGCTGATTAACCTTTTGTGATGAAACAGAGGATAAGACTCGATTCAGAAACTATGATTGCAGTATGATGCATGATTATGCTTATGCAAAAAAAAAAGGAAAGATTTGTTATCGAAGGACTTTGTTGAAGTAATTGTAAACATTATAGTTGGAACATTTCATTTAGAAATAAAATATTACAGACAATCCCCTTTTTAGGAACAAAGCCAAGGGATATGCTCAAAAGTTCATCAATAGAAATCTTGAAAAAACCCCGATGTCTCAAACTTGAGGATGCCAAGCGATCTCCCATAACGAGCTTGAAAAATCCTCTGGACTAGTCACTAAAGATCCTAGCTTCCTTAAGTTTGTCAAATCCGGGCTTTTGAAATTATACTTCTGAGTGTTCCTCTTTGCGAAGTTCATTCCTACGATGTTTTCAACAAAACTTGTCTAAGTCCTTCGATACTTGATGGAAAAAATGTTTATGAATGAATGCATGTATGCATGATTATGCTAAAGAAATGGAGAAAACATGGTGAGGTTAAGTCCATAATGTTGGAGCCGAGGGTAAACACGCCATTTGGTAAGGACTATGGTTTCATATGTACCTGTATCACGGGTTCTACCAAGTTCCCAAAGTCATTGACCACTTCCGAATATTGTCGGATTACGGGACTACTCCCGGTCCAACGACGTTCGTAGGAAAGTCTCATTTGAGTGTAGTATCGCGTATCAACCAATTCAAGACTACTCTTGATTAGCCACCGCACTACGTCCTAAAAGGCCAAGATGGGTTAAAGGTAATTCTAAAGGTCCTCAACTTCATAGGTCACTTGAAAATAACAATGCCAAACACGACTACTCATGCCAACATAGTAATACTTCCAAGATTCCTCCATTGAGTGGGGTTATCACATGTGCCACATCCGAAACTCACTCTCGGAAAGACACTTTTATTATACCACCATCCTATCTTATGTTTCCTTCAAATCCGGGTGTATGACTTATCTCACCACTCACGCAAAATTATAAACACTTAAGCACGTATTTACAATTACAAATAATAATAAAGCATAAAGATAAAGAAAAACAAGATAGGTTTAACCCACTTAGGATGTTGTCCCCAGTTAAGTCGCCATTTTCTGTCGCAGTGATTTTAGGATATCAAGCTATTGGTTAGCGTTGACTCACAAAATTAAGATTCACCACCGAGCTTTTATTTTTCCAAGAAAAAGGGGAAAGTTCGAAAAAAAAACCATATTTTTTAGAGATCAAGGTCCGGGGGTTGGTTACGCAAAGGGAAGGTATTAGCACCCTAAACGTCTATAGTATTCTATAGGAACCTCTTGTTTTTATTCTTATCTTTATGCTAAATTAATTACTTGTTTTGTAAATAAATGCTTAAGTGTAAGAAGGACTAAAGTGATGATTAAAAAAGAAAGAAAATGTTTTTGTTATTTTTATTGATCTGGAAAGACAAAGTCTTTTGCCTACGTACCCGAGCGGGATCAAATCACGTAGTTCGGGGTAAAAAACCGAGTGATTTGTTTTGATTGATTTTAAAGTTTTGAAAATGTTGTTAAAGATAAGATGAGCCAAAGTGGCAAAAGAGTGAAGTTGATTGATTTTAATTGTAGAAAGTCTAATATGATTAAGATTGATTAAAGTTTGATTAAAAGAAAGCCGCTTGGTTTGAAATCCAAGGTTTGTTAATAAAATATATTTTTGATGGAGTTTTAAATATTTGAATGTATTTTTGATTTTTTGATTATTTGAATGTTTTTTTTGTGAAAATTTTGATTAATTTCTAAAGTCCAAAAAAACCTAAGTGTGCTGAGATAATCTAAAGCGCCGAATCTCTCAAAATGATCTTGGATCAAAATGAGAGTCCTTTTCCTCGGATAAGTTCGTTATTTTACATTTTTATCGTTTTTTAGACATAAAGCGGAATAAATAAAAGTGTGTGTGTCGGTGCGATATTCTCATTTATATTTACATTGTCCCTAAATACATTCTAAATATGACAATAAAATAAAAATGACAAAGCTATAAATAAAATAAAGTTACAGATAAATAAATATGCAAAAAAAGCAAAAATAAATAAGTAAATAATAAAAAAATGCATGAGATGATTATTTGCATTAAAATAAATATGTTGCATAAAATAAAAATAAAATAAAATAAAATGCATGAGATGCTAGACATGAAATAAATATGTTGCATAACAATAAATAAATAAAAAAAAGAATAAAAATGCATGATATGCAAGACATTAAATAAATATGGTACATAAAAAATAAAAAAGAAATGAAAATGCATGGTATGCAAGACATTAAATAAATATGTTGCATAAAAATAAAAGCGAAAATAAAATGCATGATATACTAAACATTAAATAAAAGTGCAAAAAAATAAAATAATAAATAATGAAAATAAACTATAATAAAAGAAAAGAAAAATGCATTAAAATAAACCTAAACTAGAAAGAAAAATGACAAAAAAATAAAATAAAAGCAAAAATAAATAAATAAATAAGCAAAGCAAAATGACAACAAAATAATAAAAGCAAATAAATGATAGAAGTTCAAAAGAAGAAAACAAATAAAAAAAATGCAAGAAATAAGTAAAAAAAAAAACAAAGAAAATAAAATAAAAGAAAGGGGGGTGTAGGAGCAGGAAAGGGGGTGCAAACAGCAAATTGAGAGAAGAAGAGTGGGGAGGGCAGAATTGGGCCGAATCTGAAGCTGACCCAGGGAGTATTTAAGTGTTTTCCCTTCAGATTTTTTCTCATTTTTTTTCTTTCCTTCTCTCTCTTCTCCCCCTCTCTCTAGAAAATCCCTCTCCCTTCTCTCTAAAAGCTGGCCGCCGGAAAATCTCTTCGGTGCGGTGGCTGGCCGGCCAAGACGGCGGCGCCACCGCGCGGAGTAAAAACTCCCTATCTTTTAAAAAGAACACGTTTTTTTAAGCTTTCATCACCCCTTTTTCGAATCCGAACTCAAAAATCTTTAAAACTTCTCCAAAAAACCTAGATCTACATTTAATTTTTTTTTTAAAACTACCTTTTTGGTTTGTTCTTGGTGATAAAGTTGTTGTTGTGGTTCGGTTTTAGTATTTTAGTAGTGGTTTGTGTTGGTTTGCGGTTGTTTGTGGTTCAGATTTGTGGTTTGTGTGCGGTTCGGATTTGTGGTTTGTGTGCGGTTCGAATTTGTGATTTGTATGTGGTTCGGATTTGTGATTTGTATGTGGTTCGAATTTGTGTGGAGGTTAGGGAGGTGGCCGAATGTGGTTGTGTGTGGTGGTGGTTCTTTGTGATTTTGGGACTTTGTGATTTTTTGAGAAAAGGAAAAATTAGGGTTTTTTTTTGTGGCTGTGATTGTTCACTGATTCTCCTTGTTCTTCACCCCGGACATTGTGCAATAACTGCACTGTTTAAAGGACCCAAAATTAGGGTTTGTGTAATTTTTGGACAAAAATGCTCCTTGAGGTGTCTGGACAGGATAATGACCCAAAAAATGAAAATAATAAAATAAGAATAATAAATAATAAATAAAATACGAAAATAAATAAAATAAAAAAGAAAATAACAATAATAACAACTAAAAAAAGAATTGAAATAAATGCATAATAATAATAATAATAATAATAAAATTAATAAAAATAATAATAATAATAATAATAATAATAATAATAATAATAATAATAAAACGGTCGCCTTCGGAACAAAAATGAGGTATTTTATAATAGCTTTGTCGAAATTTCGTCTGAAACAACGGAAATTCTCGGATTTAAAAGACTATTAACGAGTCGAAATTGGGTCAAAAAATGGGGTGTGACAGACCTTAGTCCCTATTTGGTATAATGTCTCTTCGGAATTAAGAAAGGTCTCAAGAACATAGTCCCTTCGATTATATATGTCCCTTCGGAATAAAGTGTACTTTTAAGATCATAGTCTCTTTTTGGAAAAATAATGTCCCGTCGAAATTAAGAATGATCTTAACGGTATATAAATATTCTTTCGATATTTTTCTACTCTTGGAGAAGTTAAAAAGTCAAAATGGTGGTATCACCATATTTGAGTGGTCGTAGTACCATATTGAATTTTTGGAGAACTTAAAAGTTAGAATGGTGATAACACCATATTTGAGTGGTCTTAGCACCATAATAGAGTGGTTACAATATCATATTTGAATGATTTCAGTATTAAAGAGTGGTCTAAGTACCATATTGGAGGTGTAAATCTCGAACGGTTTTCTACAATGCAGTAGTTAACCGCACAGTTGTAGCTGTGCTTGTTTTATCCTAGAGGCGGCGTGGTTGATAGTCTGCCTTGCACAATTTTGGGCAGTGCCACGAAACGTCTTAAAGTGAGCGACCTGGTCGTGACTCAACCTAGTAACAACTTCGGTAGATATTCTTTTTCAAAATAGAATTTGAAAATCCAAATACAACAATTTAGAAATCCAAAAACAACATGATGCAAGTTCATACCTTATGAATTGGCATTAATATCTGATTATCGATGTAACATGTTCAACTTACATGTCACGTAATAGTTTCTAACAATAGAAGTTAATATCAGATTATCGTGCAATATCTGATTATCTGATTATCATTTCACAAAAATAAATAACTATTTGGATCAATGCTTACAATTTCAATAAACAATTTTCCTATTCACTGGTTGATTTATTTAATGGACTAGTTAAAGGTTGAAAGTATCAAATCATACTACTTTGATATTGCTCTACTAGGTATTAATCAAGTAATTGACACATTCTATTCTACTAAATTTGACAGAAAGTCCCAATATTCATATCTTGGATTCGGTACCTATCTTTCAACTACCACACATACAAACTTTTGCTCAAGGTACAATATGAACACATTACACCTAGCATCAATGGGATGAGAATTGACAGTGGTATGACTGAGGTTGTTGCTCTAATAGCCATGGTTTTTGGTTACCGTTTATTGGCATATTTTTCTCTTCGGTGGATGAAAATTCAACCATAGCTGGGGGATACAAGTTGTGAAATATTGAATGACGGCTCATGATAATTATATATCATATATAAGGAGGACTTCCAAATGAAGTGCCAAGCTTTGTTTGGCTACATCTAATTTTGTATATATTTGTGTATTTCATTTGGCACGTTCTAATAACAAAAGCACGTTCAATGTTGTCAGTTATGATCACTTGCAAAATAGTATGAGAATCTAGAGAATAGATTGTTGTGTTTCTTCTTTTGTAAAACTAGTAGGTCTGAATGGTTTAAAGGAGGAAGGTATGGAAAGGGAAAGAACGGATTTAGTTAGGTGACTTGTTTGGGAAGGTATGCAAAACAATAATAACTTTCATGCACGGTAGAGATCAATTTTTTTACGATGTAAACCAATCACAAATTATCTTTTTGTACTACTTTTATCCAATAGTTGTGACCGTTCATATCAATTAAATTTAATACTTACTCCATTTTTTATCTTTTGATGTTTTAATTTTTGCCACAAGTCTTAAGGAGTAATTAAAACATAGAAATATTTGTATGTTTTGGACTAAAACGTCCGTATTTATAATTAAATTCACATGTGATAAGTCAAATGTCACAACTCCTTTAGTAGTTTTATTGTGAATTTTCCAATAAGGGTAAACTTGGGAAAACAATATTAAATATACTAAAACATCAAATATTTTGGAATATAGTTGAAGTTCTAAAGTTCTAAAACATAAAAAAAAATGGAGGGAGTATAATTTTGTCAATGTAATTAAAGTTTTATAAAATCACATGCTATCCTCTACTCCAAATCCACCAATACTGAACAAAAGCAAGGATTTATTCCACGTCATCTCTTTCAAAAATTAAAATTAAACATGAAATATTTAAAATGATTTAAGTCTTTTACTTTCCTTTAACCAAACACGGCGTTAAAAAAGCTGTAAAAAAACTGTGTAAAAGAAAAGGAACCCTTTTTACTAGAAGTGCTTCGTTTACTCAAGTGATTATTACTTATGTAATTTTTGGGTAAATTGCATTCACCTCCCCCAAGGTTTGTTAAAAGTTCACTTACACCCACTCTATTTTATAAACCAACACTAACCTCGCTTTTTTAATATTTACATCCATTCAAGGATAACTCCGTTAGACGTATATATAATGAAAACAAAATTCAATTTGTCTTTGACCATCACCCCATCGTTCCAGTGCAAAGCTTCTAAATATGTTGTTTCGAAATTGGATAGCGTATGTGGTCTCTTGAAATCTGAGCATATCCAAGAACAAATTGGAATGCTAGAACAAATTAGAGAAAGTAAAAACGAACCAGAAGAAAAATTGCGAATGACACTTCGCAGCAATCAACAAAGTAGGTTATCGTTGAATGAATTGGTATCTTGTCGAATTACCAATTGGTTATTCAAAACAACAAAATAGATATCCAGAATATATGAATTTGTGAGTGAATCAATTGGTTATGGTTGAATTGAAAAGGTGTAAATCTTATATGAAATTAAACAACCATGTATATGTGACCTTGATGGTGATGTATCTTAGTTTCAAAGCCACATCATTCAACAATGTTGGAGCAGAAAGGGCTTGAGAATAGTATTTGGCGCTGCTCAGTAAAAGGGAACGAAGAGCTTCACAATGTTTGTTAATTTTTCAGAGTTTTAACGGTGTTAACCTTTAAGGGAGATATGTGTCACTTCCAGAATAAAATAAGGGAGGTCAGTGTCAGTTTATAAAATAGAGGGGGTGTATGTGACATTTTAACAAAATCCAGGGGAGATTAGTATAATTTACCCTTAATTTTTTGGTTATTTATAATATAAATTGAAGGTGTTTACGTCACATGGTTAGGTGTTAACAGTCTAAGTGATGCCTATTAAATAAATAAATTATACACATATTAAAACAAAATTATGACAATTTAAAACGATTACAAATACATTTTGTTGTAGGTTATTTTCATGAAATTCTATTTTCATAGTGAAAAATGAAAAATTGGGCCGAAGCCCACATATAGAAAACTTGCGTCCGAAGTCTAGATTAATCCATCCATCCATAGATAAAAGAACGTTACAGCGTTAACTAGGGTTTCCGTTAAACAAAATCCCAAAGGCTATTTCCACATAAACACAACCATTACAATTTTACTTCTTCTGATCAATCAAAATCTTCTTCTTCAAGCTTCCGATCACTCTGAAAATTCTTCTGCGAAAATCAATCATCACAATTCGCAACACGCTTCAATTCATTCCCTTATTATCATCACCACCGTTTCTGCATTTCTTTTTCGTTCTTTTACCGTTTAATTCTCTGAAATTTGATTAATCTTTTGTAGGTGATTTCTTTGATCATCTTCAACAATGGATTCGGGTTCGTGGAGTTCTTCTTCCAAGACCAAAATCAGAACGCCTTTCCCAGAATGCTTTCTCCACCGAAAGAATTCTTCTCAGGATAACGTAAGCCCCTAATTTCTCATCTGTAGGGTTTTCTTTAATTTCTCAATTTAGGGTTTTAGGGTTTCACAATTTCTTTTCCATTCGATTTTTACGTTATCGTTTCAGAATTTATTACTTTAGGGTTTTCTTGAAAACATTTCTCATTTTAGGGTTTTCTCAATTTAGGGTTGTCTTCAATTTCTCTATTTAGGGTTTGATTTAATTTTATCGATTCAGAGTTTCTCAATTCAGGATTTTTTTGAAACATCTCTCACTTTTAGGGGTTTTTTTTGGTACAAATTTTAGGGTTTTCTTTAATTGCTCAATTTTGGGTTTTCTCAAAATTATTCTCCGTTTGATTTTATTGTATGGATTCAGAATTGCTCAATTCAGGGTTTTGTTTTTTTGAAACAGTTGGATAGGTTCATACCGAACCGATCAGCGATGGATTTTGATTAAGCTCGCTACATGATGATGGAGGGTTGTAGAAAAGGAAAAGAAAATCCGGCGTTGATGTCACCATCTCGTTCAGCCTACCAGAAGCGACTCGCTGAAGCCTGCAACATGCATGACAGAACCAGAATCTTGACCTTCAAGAACAAGCCTCCAACACCAGTCGAGCTCTTCCCTAAGGAACTTCTGTCCCCTCCTCCTCTCTCCAAATCCGCTAAGCCTAAACGATGCATTCCTCAGGTTATTTCTTTCAAATTCTTGTTTGTTTAAGTAATCATCATGTAATCAATAATTTAATTCTTTCCATTCTTTCAATTTTGATTTGCATGTTTTGAATGTGTTTGTGAAAACGATTTTTTTGCAGACTTCTGAGAGGACCTTGGACGCACCTGATATCTTAGACGACTTTTACTTGAATTGGCTAGACAGGGGTAGCAGCAATGTTGTTAGTATCGCCCTTGAAAATACCGTTTATCTTTGGAATGCTTCAGATTCCTCCATTTCAGAGCTTGTCACTGTGGATGATGATGATTGTCCTGTCACAAGCATTAGCTGGGCCCCCGATGGTCGCCATTTAGCCATTGGGTTGAACAACTCCCATGTCCAGCTCTGGGATACCACTGCTAGTAAACAGGTAAATATCATAATAGTGTTCAGGCCTTGTTGTTTATGGTGCTGTATGTGTTGTTTATTTATCATACGAAAGATGCAAATTATTTATTCACTCTGGCATGCACATGGGGAATAATGTACTCGTCTTCTTTTATATTGCGTTTAATAGTATGTCCTACTATAGTAGTAGAGCATAGGAGAACAGTACAAACAGCACCATAAGAAAAGTATACAAATATTTTCCTAATTTTTTAACCATTCTATGTATTGTTTCATAATTCAAATTTGAAAATTTCCCCAATTCTCATGTTTTGTATGGTTTCATTTTGGTGACTGCAGCTAAGGGCAATGAAGGGTGGACACAGAGCAAGAGTGGGTTCACTGGCTTGGAACAATCATCTTCTGACAACAGGAGGAATGGACGGTAAAATAGTAAACAATGATGTTAGAGTGAGATCTCACATCATTGAAACATACAGGGGACACGACCAGGAGGTTTGTGGGCTCAAGTGGTCACCCTCAGGACAACAATTGACAAGTGGTGGGAACGATAATGTTCACATATGGGATAGATCTGTTGTTTCTTCAAATTCACCTACCCGATGGCTTCACAGGTTTGAGGAACACATAGCTGCTGTGAAGGCACTGGCTTGGTGTCCTTTTCAGGGTAATCTACTGGCTTCTGGTGGAGGTGGAGGTGATCATTGCATTAAGCTGTGGAACACACACACTGGTGCGAGATTGAACTCTGTTGACACTGGATCGCAAGTATGTGCTCTGCTATGGAACCAGAACGAGCGTGAGCTTCTTAGCTCACATGGTTTCACCGAGAACCAGCTTACCCTTTGGAAGTTTCCTTCTATGACGAAGATGGCAGATCTCAACGGTCATACTTCGAGGGTGATGTATATGGCAGAGTCCAGATGGGTGTACAGTGGCATCTGCAGCCGCGGATGAAACTCTTAGATTTTGGAATGTCTTTGGAAGCCCAGCAGAAGCATGCAAAGCTGCACCAAAGACATATAATGAGCCCTTTGCTAATTTCACCCGTATTCGTTGAAGATGATGACTTGTGTTACTCGTGCAAACCTGAGCTGCAACATCTTAGTATTTTTTTTTTGAGGTTGCAATATCTTAAAGATAGTCCTATACTCTTAGTTTTGTACTAAAAAAAGATTGTTTAATTTTTTATTGTATCCCCCGTTCTAGTTTTTGTAGGTGTATATAGATACAGTCCTATTCTTTTTTACGGGAAGATACACATTTATACAGACCTATTTTTATAGAAAGCAAATGTATACACACATAACTTCAAAATTAATGGACATGCTTGGATTTTTTATTTTCACTTTGATTTTTTATCTTTCTGTTTTTATTGTTTTGGGAAGAGCCTCAGATTTGCAAGTCGGCTTGTTGTATGAGTCAAGTGCATGGGTTTAGATTCTCTGCTTTTGAAGTCTTAATATTTATCTGTCTTTAGGTTAGTTGTGATGCGTTCATGATGATGTTCATTTACAGTGTCTTTTTACTGTAAAGGGAATCACAATTAGCAATGAATGGACGTTCAGGGACTTCTCACAAGTAGTAATGAGTTATGACAGTCATTTGTTTGGGTAAGAGTTGTGACTTTTTTATTCTTCTGTCATGTCAGGTGGGTAAAACTACGGGGACAACACAAATTTGATAAATTGATCCTATTGGGAAAAGGGAACTTGCTTTACTTTGGGTGTGGTCCTCTCATTACCATGAACCCATCAGAGTTTTTATTAGACCTTGCAAATGGAAACATGATTGATATTTCTGTATCATCAGAGTTAGAGGATAAAGTGCATATGGGAAATGCTGAAACAGAAACATTCAATTGGAAACCATCAGCACTTGTGCAAGAGGTAAAAAAAATCTCAAGTTCTTATTGTCAGTTTTATTATCATTTGTGTTAAAACAGCAAATAGTGGCTTTCTTAATTTCATTATGATACCCAGTGTTTGTATTAATTTTATGCAGATTAACAAAGCAAAAAGCATATGTGAGAGCTGGATAGCTTTGGAGGGTACCGATCTGAAGTTTGAAGAAGCTTTTTGCTTAGTCCTTCTTGGACTGGTATGTGATTATGATTTGAACTCTAATTATTGGTGCTGCCATCATAAAGTATTTAGATATTTTGAATCTTGGTTTCCTACAGCAATATTTTTTTCTGCAATTTTCCAATTTTCTACGAGAAACAATTCAACAACACAGTTCTTCACAAATGCTGTCTTCAATCTAGGTCCACAGGGGTTGAGACAATTGAAAAGCTGAAGCATCTGATATGAGCTGGAGATTGTCAAAGAAAACATATTTCTTTGGGATGGAAGCATGGGAGCTAATGGGGTTAATAGTTAGAAATCCGAGAAGTCAATGGCATGATTCCCTTGAGCCACAGGTTATCCGTTTCGGAAGAGATCAATGAGATTAGAATTGATCAGTTTTGAACAAATAGGTTTTCCTCACCTGCATTTTTGTGTTTCATAGTGCACGTGCTCTTGATTGTTTGTGACTTTGTGTCTGATTTCATCTTGATTTTGGTGCTTTTATGAGTCTTTACGAAAAGTTTAATGTCAACTAGTCTGAAGGTTTTCCTCCAGAGTATAGCAGTCGACAAGGTTCATTCATTCATGTCGAGAAAGAGGCTGCTGTCTCTAAGTCTGTTTATGCACACAGGTTTTCTTTAACTTCACCATCGCCTTTATCCGGTCTTCGTGAGTTCGCTTACCTTGGATGGGACACTTGGTTTACATTGAGGGATCTAAAACTTGCAATAACGAGTTTTCAAAAGACAGTATTATTGGTGAAGGAGGATATTTAGAAGCTACTATATAATCAGTGAGTATTGGAAATGTATTTAATTGTATTGCAGGATTTTTATTTTTATTTTTTTACTCAATTCTAAAACTTTTTATTGTTCTAAACTGTGCGTATCAGTACTCACCTTTGAAAATGGAAAAAAAAAAAAATCTAGATTCTTATATGTAGAATTTATGAAATGTTTAGAGGTACTTGTATGGAAATAAACTGACTAGCTTCATCCCTCTGGAGGCCGGGAATATGACAAAGCTCCACTATTTGTAAGATGCTTAAGCTATAGGTTACCTCTCAATTCTTAAATAGTAAATGACCATTTCAATTTGAATTTCATAAAAATTTGGCCCGATAGATAGATAGATAAATAGATAGATAGATGGAGAGAGAGTGAGTCTTTTGAGTTACTCTAAATCACTACCCTTCATTTTATTTTAATCTGATGGTCCTTATTAGTTCATCCAGCGTGTGTACTCATTCTCTTGTTGTGGCACTTGAAAATAAAAATACAGTGTTAGGTTTTCCTCAATTATCGGTAAACATGAACAAATTGCACTACCACAGCCTTCAATTCTTCGTTTCACATGGTGCTATTTTATGTCATTTAATTAATTCTACATTCTAAATGGTTTTGCGAAAAGCTTTAAACTTTTACGAAATTGAAATAAGAATTTTGATTCCATAAAATCCAATGACTTTTGACTTTTCTCTGCAATTGTTTAGCATTTCTTTTAGAATTCAGTAATTTCATTCTGTGACTGGGTAGTATAGAATTCTCAGGTTTTATTTATTGTACCAAAATGTTGGTTGAAGAGGTGAGGTGATTGTGGAAGATCTGAAAATAACTTTTCCATAAAATTGAAATTAATACTGAATTGAATTGCTTCACACATTTTATTTTTGTAAGAAAAAAACCTTGTTCCTTAAATACGGTGTGGGAGGAAGAAGACCTATCACCGACGACAAGGAAATGATAGAGCAGAAGAGCGCTCATGTGACATGAATTAACAATTAATCAGGACATCAGATTAAAATAAAATGGAGGGCAGTGATTTGGAGTAACTCAAAAAGTTACTCTTGGAGTCGATGTGTCCCTCATAACGTGTGTGTGTGTGTGTTTGGAATCAGCAAAGAGGTAATCCTCACCTACATTTTTGTGTCTCTTGGTGCATGTGCTCTTGATTCTTTGTGACTTTGTGTCTGATTTCATCTTGACTTTGGCCATTTCATTGAGTTGACATAGCTTTGCTTTCAAGCTTTTGCAACTACTATGTCGAAATTTGTTGTATCTTAACAAATATATTGGTTGCTGTAAATGTTGTCTTGAATCACTTTTAAGATGAAATTTCTAGGTAAATTTGCACACCACTGAGTATTGGTTAGTATAATTTTGATTCTTGATCCTTACAAATTCCCCGTTAATTTCAGTTTGTTGCTTAATGAATATGTTAACAATGGAATTTAGAGCTATGGCTTCATGGAGCCATGCGGCAATATGGTTTTCTTACATGGGATGCTCGGATTAAAATTCTTCTTGGAACAACTAATTAAAGGGTATGATCGTTTAGTTCATGTCCCTGATTTGTTTTGGTAGAAATTTCCTTTTAACTTTTGTTACTGAATCATGATTATATTGCATGCTGGTTTTTTTGCACGAGGAAATTGAGCCAAAATGTGTCCATCGAGATAATGGGTGCTTTTGGGTAAGCTCTATGCTACAGATTTAGGACTTGTTTGTTTCATTATTCTAATGAAATTTTCTTATGCTGTTCTTCAATTAGCCAGGAGCAATAAATCAATGACTAATTTTTGTTGTATTTTTTGCTGCAAAATGAGAATTGGAATAGTTATTCTCTTAGATTAATTTAATCTAATCTAATCATTAATGGTGTTACCAACCAGATCTAACAGCATATCAAGCATCCCATTTTGTCGGAAATTTTTTACAATTGTCAATTGCTATCGTTTCACCATAACATGGCAGATAATTGTTTTAACACTCTAAAGAAGTGAGTTGGCCTTTTCAACTCTCTTGTTGGCAAATTGTGTTCACCTTTTAGTGATTGTTGTGTTTTTCAGATATGTGGCTCCAGAAAATGCCAATTGAAGCTTACTAAACAAGACTAGTGATGTTTATAGCTTTTGGTGTATTGCTCCTCAAAGCAATTACTAGAAGAGATCCTGTGGATTATAACCGCTCAGCAGCCGAGGTGTGTCATTAGTAACCTGCCTGTAAAGAAATTATTGAAGAATTTGATGCACATGTTGTTATGCATATTGTTAGTAGATACATATCTTCATTTTCTTTGCTGATACATATCTTGCACGTTGAATGTCATTAGTCCAACCTACCGGCAGTTGATGAGTTAGTTAACAAACTTTCATTTTCTTTGCTGATACATATCTTGCATTTTGAATGTGGAGAATAGGATACATTAAAAATTCCCCTGAAATAATTTGCAACTATAGTTATTTCCATAGCACTCTGTCTGTTATTTTTTGGATTGTGCAGACTCTCATAGCTAACTATCATTTGGGTTATTTGCTGATACATATCTTGCATTTTGTGGGTAAATTTGGTTGACTGAGTAAGATAATGGTAGGTAATAGGTACGCCGAAGAGGTGGTGGACTCAAACATTGAGACCAGACCATCAACAAGTTCCCTCCCTTAAAACGAGCCTATTTGACTGCTTTGAGATGCGCTGATCCAAATTCTTAAAAAAGACCAAAAATGAATCATGTGGTCCATGCTTGAATCGGAAGAATATAAGATACCTAGAAAGGTTTGGCTTCTCATTCTTTTCTATAAATCGTCTGAAGAAATTGTAATTGAAGTATATATTCTAATCATTACTACAAGGCAACTTTTTTTCATTTTAATACCTGCAAGTTGATCTATTTCTCAAATGAAGTGTTTGATGTTTCAGGATCGAAGACACAAGAGTAATTCCAGAAGTGCTTACGTGGAGACGCAAAAGGAGAAGACAATGTTCTTGTACTCTTAAGTAAAAAAAAAAACTAAACAATGTTCTACTTATGTAAAAAAGAAAGAAAGAAGACAATGTTCTCTAATACAAAGCAAATAGCCCTTACAAAGAAGTAGACAATAGTTGTGAGGTTAGAAAGGAATCAAAGCATGTAGCGTAATCAAAGGGCATTTGAAAGTTCCTGTTAATAGGGAAAAAGAACTCATCAAAGTTGTTGCAAATAAATATGCGTTACTTTATGATTATGGAAGAGATTCTGCTTTTCAATTTTACTTTGCTGGAATTTTAACAGGAAATGTGTGAAACATAACCAACACATGCTATTATCGTGGTTGGCTGGTGTAGCATATGATGGTACCAAGTATTGGCTAGTAAAGAAGTCATGGTTAGGGTTGGAAATAGGTCAGACCGGCCTATAGGGGCCGAGGCCTACGGCCTGACCTGTTTAGGCCTGGCGTGATCTGTTTATGAAAAAGGCTAGTCTTATGCTTTTGAAAAAGCCTATTTAAGTAAATAGGTCAGGCTTAGGCTATCAAAAAAGCCTACGAAGCCTAATAGGCCGGCTTATTTATGCATATTATTAAAATTTATTTTTTATTTATATTAAATATAAAAATCAAGAAAAAACTCAAATAATGGACTTTTTAAATAGGCTTTAAGGTCTTATAGTGAAATAGACTTTTATGGATGAAGACATGGTTGACGAAGAAGTTGCTGAGATCAAGGCGGCTCACTTTGAGGAGTCGATGAAGTACGCCCACAAGAGTGTTAGTGATGCAGATATACGCAAATATCATGCATTTGCTCAGACTTTACAACAATCAAGGGGATTCGAAAGTGAATTTAGGTTTGCTGATAGCGCAAATAGGACTCCTGGGTCTGATCCTTTTGCAACTACTACTGCAGCTGGCGGGGCTGATGAAGATGACCTGTATAATTAGATTTTCTTTTCAAAGGAAAACTTGAAGCTTACCTTATGTTTTGCTTTTCACACATTCAAGTTAAATTAGTTTAATATATAATATTTAGATATGGCTTGTATGTTGATATTAATGGATTATGGATGGTATTTTTGTTATTTAGAAGATAGTTGAGCATGTCTTGCATTTTGAACGGTCGCAGTTTTATGTGCTTCTTTTTCATAATTTACGATGTAATAAAAAACGGTTTGTCAGCAATACCTCATGTTCAATAAAAAAAATCTGATGTATAAGTTACAAGTGAATCCGTTCGTATAATCCAGAGTCTTTGGTTTTAAGTGTGTGGAGTTAAATTTTAGATTGTTACTAGCAATATTATTTACTTGGTAAGTTGGTACCATTAGACATGCTTAGCTTGCGTTTCAAAAAAATCAAATCTAACATATACTATCTTTTACTTAAACTGTAATAGACTAATGTCTCAAGCATTAGTCATACTTCTATAATACCAGAAAAATATGTGATCAATATATCAATCAAAATTGTAATTGGCAATATATCAATCACAAGGAAAAACATATATAAATGTGATCTTAGAAAACCATATACAAACAAAAAGAAAAGGCTTCTTCAATTTAAAACAAAATATATATGATCTTCAAGGTTTCCCTGAATGCATTTTAGAACATCCACCAGATCCTTCAGGCTTAAAGTTAACAAATCTACTTGGAGCTGAGTTATGCCTAGCACCTTTTGGTAAACAACCCTTCACTTCTCTTCCTAATTGAAAAACTTTCTGTTTGTGATCTTGTTGTGGCATCACAAAACTTGCAACCTCTAATGGCCTTGTTACTGTGCTTGGAGCACTTGGAGGAATTATACGTCCACCTATGGTTGTGTGAAGAGAATTTAGTGAAAGAAGAAGGTAAATTGCCAATAGGGAGAAACATTTAGCAGTAGCCATTTCTGTTTTTCTCTTTTTCTTATGAAGTTCTGTATTTGTTTTGATATGAGAGTGTGATATAGGAGAGGTTTTATGGTAGCTATAGATTGTGTTGCAAAGAGGTTGAAACTAAGTGCCTTAAATAGGGCTTGTGACAAAGAGTGTGATATATGAACACATATTCATTGTTACTACCTCCGTTACTTTTTAATTGTTACTTTTTGACATTTTAGACAAACGAAGACATTCAATAACAAATGTTTACTACTTTGATACAATAATGTATATTTTCACTATAATAGTCTTATTTATTTAATATATAATTTCATATATTTCTCTCTCCGCAATAAATAAGTAAAGATAATATTGGTAAAACAACATTTAATGTTGCATTGATCTTCAAAAGTGACAGTTAAATAGAAACAAAAAATTTCTCCAAAAGAGACACTTAAAAAGGAACGGAGGGAGTATATATGGTACCCCCTCCTATCATGTTTATAAGAGACATTTGGGTCAAGAAAACAGGATGTATCTGATCCAATTTTTTAATCAGATACATTAACTTTTGTTGACAAAAATTTCTATTATAAATAGAGCGGGAGTATTACTTTGGATTGTGGTGTGGTGTGGTGTGGTGAGTTGGCAGGGTGGGTGGACCTTTTGTCTTTGAAACAAGTGAGGAAGCTCGTGAGTTCATGTTTATTGCACCAAATTTCAAATATTTTCAAATCCAAGCATTAATTAGATCTTTTAGGGTTACAAGTATGTGTTCACTTTTATTGTGTGAATAAATTTTAAGAAGCGTGACATTGTAAAATACATAATGATTGAATATTTGTGCGGAATTTATTGAAGAAACAATACTGTTACCTACTAACATATTCACAACAAAAATAAATAATACTATGACATAACACATCATCAAAAAAAATTGTGACATAACTTTATTTAAACGGCAAAACAAATTTTATTCTACAGAAGATAAGTATAAGTGGTACTAACTTTACAATTATAAATAAAATACAAGTAGTACTCTATCCATCAAATAAATCCCCACAACTGCTGCCTACCAAAACATCATATTGAGTTCGCAAATCATCATAAAATAAGTACGGATACCCCATTCCCCCCCCCCCCCCCCAAAAAAAAAAAAAATCATTGCCAAGACAAGTGTTTAAGTGCTTAATCAAACTTCAGTTAAGAGAAGAACTCGAGTTCGAATCTTAGTTGAAATAATCATTGGTCACCACTTCTATTAGCACCCACTTCTCCCCTAACTCCACCTTTTCTTTGTTAACTTCTCTTAAAGTATTGTTCAAAAGAAAAAACTTCTCTTAAAGTATATCAAAAATCCACTTGTTGTAAAAGTTAAAAACCACCCTTAAACTTATTTACACCTTCATTTCGTACATATTTTTTTAGGGGACCTTCATTTCGTACATGGTTATTAGACTTTTCAATAACTACATGTCATATAAATAAAAAATATATAACTTTAAAAGGGAAAATCTCTAGGAAAATAGTATAACCTTAACTACATGCCAAGCAAGTGGGAAACACACAGAATATTAAAGATTACATAGTAATCTAGTTTAGAGTTTCGTGTAGTATTTTCTTCATGGCAGTTGATCAGTCATTATAAGAATTGAAGATAGTGAGCAAGTTTCTATCGTATCATCACCATAATCTTTGCCTCCCATTAATTAAATTGGTTGTAACACTATAAAATGAGCCATATCAATCTTCTAAAAACACCCCTACCCACAAAGTTTATTAATTATTGGGTGGCCAATAATGTTTTAGTTAGGGTGGATGGTGTTCAATGTGAGGATTCAACTATTGGTCACACAATGTTCGGATGAGTACGTAGTTGAACTTAGAAGTGTAAGAAAATACAAAATAATTTTTGTAATCTCCTAATTAATGGCCCAAATAATTTTGTTACACTCTAATTGATGGCCTAAAATAAAATAGAATAATGACAATTGTTGTCATTGACCTCTAAATTAATGGCATTAAGGAAATTAGATTAAATGACAATTATTAAGAAAATTAATTGTTTAGTAACCACTACAAGTAACCGATCTCATCCGTTGATACTGAGATATGATGGACGTCTTAGATTAAATGACACCATCTATAAATTGGTCCTCTCCCTGCCCATAAGACTCATCGACTTCACATCCATCTTAACGCGTGAGTTAGTAAAGGGAGAAGGGGAGAGAAACCAATTTGTGTGTTTGCTACCATGGTTTCCTCATCGAATCCTGGTATGTGAAAATCATAAACTTCTAAGATCCTTATGTTAAATTATTTGAATGTTTCTGCTAAATGTTTTATAATTAAGTTTAACATATGGTATCAGAGCCTTGTTGTGAAATTTATGATTTTCCACTAATGATGTTTATCTCCCTCAAATATGATATTTTTTTTTATGTTCGCCGTATGTCGTAGCACTTATAGTATTCGATTTATACTAAAAAAATATATATATGGGTAACCGAAAGAATGTAATATCATGCCTATTACGACATAGATGTATGTGTTCAAATTGCATATAATGATTTTTATGTGATTGTTATTTGTTACCGTCAAGACGAAACCGTTTCATAAAGCCGGAATCTTTTTTTTTTTTAGTCAATGCTAATATTTTGCTCAATTATTATGAACCCAGCATGCTCATTTTTTATTATTATCGTTGTTAAGGTCTCCTGGATATATAAACATGATATATCTTTCAAAGTATGTTTAATATTGTGTATACATATATAGCAGTGATGTTGTTATACATAAATGTTAGTTTTATTTTATTTTATTTTATTATTGATAATATATGTTATTATTACATTCCTGATGGTGTAAAACTTAATGTATGAATGTAATTAAAATATTGTGATTTTCGGAAGGCTATATTAATATTGTAAACCTTGTGTACACCAAAGTGGCTAGGTTAGAATGAATGAAATGCCATGAAATGTAACCGTTAATTAATCGTTGGATTAAATTTACCCAAAGGAAAATTTTATTCTATGATTAATAAACATGATTGTGAAAATTTAAATTCTTTAATCAAATATATATTTTATCCAAAGATAAATTATGTGTTTGGTTGAGAATTTTAATTTTTAATTATGATAAAAAAAATGGCATTTATGATAGCATGTTGTAGTGACTACCCAAAGGAGAACTATAATATGCTTTGTTGTTTATCTGAGTATATGAGTTAATATGAACTTTTTTTTTATGATTTAATTTTGCTGCAATTTCTCTTCATTCGCAAGCTGCATCTGTTACCGTTTTCAATGGTTTGAACTTTTCTGAATGGAGTGAACAAGTCAAATTCCACTTAGGTGTTTTGGACCTTGACTTGTCACTTTTGGAAGAAAAACCTGTTATCACTGATGACAGCACTTTGGATGAACAGTTCGAACTTAAGGCATGGGAGCGGTCCAATATATTGAGCCTTATGTTTATGCGAATGACTATAGCAAACAACATTAAGACTACTATTCCACAAACAAAAAGTGCTAAGGAATACCTTAAGTTTGTGGAAGAACGTTTTCGCTCTGCTGATAAGTCACTCGCTGGTACACTTATGACTCAACTCACGACCATGAAGTTTGATGGGTCGCGAAGCATGCAAGAGCACACCATTGAGATGACAAACACTGCAGCAAGACTTAAGTCTTTGGGTATGGCAGTAGATGACTCCTTTATGGTTCAGTTTATTTTGAACTCATTGCCTTCTGAGTATGGTGCTTTCCAAATTAACTACAACACTATGAAAGATAAGTGGGATGTTAATGAGTTGATTGGAAAGCTAATTCAGGAAGAAAATCGGCTGAAGAATTTTAAGAGTCACTCTGTCAACCTAGTTCATGGAGCTGGAAAAGCATTGAAGCCAAAGGCCAAGAACTTTAAGAAAAGGGAACCTACTAAGAAACATAATAAGTGTCATTTCTGTTCGAAAGAAGGACACTTCCAGAAAGATTGTCCTAAATGTAAGGCTTGGTTCGAAAAGAAAGGTATGTATAATACATATGTATGTACTTTTGAATCAAACTTAATTGATGTTCCTCATAATTCTTGGTGGCTTGACTCTGGTGCTACTACTCATGTATCTAACATGATGCAGGGATTCCTTACGATCCAGACCACAAATCAAAGTAAGATGCTTCTCTACATGGGAAATCGTATGAAAGCTCCAATTGAAGGCATAGGGACTTATCGCTTGATCCTTGATACTGGATATCATTTGGACCTAATAAAGACTCTTTATGTACCTTCAATGTCTAGGAGTTTAGTTTCCCTTTCAAAGTTAGACAATTGTGGTTTTGAATTTAATGGTGGACATGGTTGTTTCAATTTATGCAATAATAATAAAGTTTTTGGTTCTTGTTACATTATTGATGGTTTATATAGATTGAAACTCCATGATCAATTTTATGAATCTTTGCTTACCGAGCATCAAAGTATAGGAATTAAACGTAACATGCTTAATGAAAATTCTGCACACTTGTGGCATAAACGCTTGGGTCACATATCCAAGGAAAGATTAGAAAGGTTGGTAAAGAATGAGATTTTACAAAATCTACATTTTACCGATCTTGGGTTGTGTGTGGATTGCATTAAGGGAAAGCAAACCAGACATAACAAGAAAGGTGCCACAAGGAGCAGCCAGCTTCTTGAAATTATACACACTGATATATGTGGACCTTTTGACGCTCCATCTATTGGTGGAGAAAAATATTTCATCACCTTTATTGATGACTTTTCACGTTATGGATCTATCTATTTGCTTAAGGAAAAGTCTCAAGCAGTTGATGCTTTTGATATTTTCATTAAAGAAGTCGAAAAACAATTAGATAAGAAAGTGAAAATCGTAAGATCTGATAGAGGTGGTGAATATTATGGAAAACATGGTGAAACGGGACAATGTCCAGGACCATTTGCAAAACTTCTTGAAAGTCATGGTATTCGTGCACAGTACACGATGCCATACACACCACAACAAAATGGTGTGGCTGAAAGGCGTGATCGAACACTAATGGATATGGTTAGGAGTATGATGAGCAATTCGTCATTGCCCAAATTTTTGTGGATGTATGCGTTAAAAACTGCTATGTATTTATTAAACAGAGTTCCTAGCAAGGCTGTTCCGAAAACTCCTTTTGAGTTATGGACAGGTTGGAAACCGAGTTTAAGGCACCTGTACGTTTGGGGTTGCCCTGCAGAAGCAAGAGTATATAATCCACATGAAAAGAAGTTAGACTCTCGAACAGTAAGTGGTCACTTTATTGGTTACCCAGAGAAGTCTAAAGGGTATATTTTCTATTGTCCTAACCATAGTCAAAGAATTATAGAAACTAACAATGCAAAATTCCTTGAAAGTGGTGAAGTTAGTGGGAGTGAGGAACAACAAAATGTTGACATAAAGGAAGTTAAAGTAAATGTCTCTTTACCTATAAGTATTCCTTTGTCGAACGTTGTTCCAAATGTTGTTCCTGTTGTTCAAGAACATTCTAACGACAATGAACAAAATTTGAATGATAACACTCCCATTGAAGATACTAACTCACAAGTCTCTGAACTAAATGAGTCTCAAGAAGTGCCTTTGAGAAGATCTCAAAGAGAAAGAAAATCAGCTATTCCAAATATCTATGAGACTTATTTGTTAGAGTCAAACATAGGAATTAATAAAGATCCAGTTTTTTTCCTAAAAGCCATGAAGAGTGTTGAGTCAGAGAAATGGATTGATGCCATGAAAGAAGAGTTAAAATCCATGCAAGAAAATAATGTTTGGGAAATCGTCAAATTGCCAAAGGATACTAAACGAGTTGGCTGTAAGTGGGTCTTTAAGACCAAGCGAGGCTCAAATGGCAATATCGAACGATATAAAGCCCGACTTGTTGCTAAAGGATATACTCAAAAGGATGGTGTTGATTATAAAGAAACATTTTCTCCTGTGTCAAAGAAAGACTCGTTGCGTATTATCATGGCACTGGTGGCCCATTACGATTTAGAATTGCACCAGATGGATGTGAAAACAGCCTTTCTGAATGGTAGTCTTGAAGAAGAAGTTTATATGGACCAACCTGAAGGTTTTCCAATAGAAGGAAAAGGTCATATGGTGTGTAAACTGAAGAAATCAATATATGGACTAAAACAAGCCTCAAGGCAATGGTTCATAAAGTTCAACGATACCATCACCTCTTTCGGTTTTGAGGAAAATCTAGTTGATAGATGCATATACCGAAAGATCAGTGGGAGTAAGTTTATGTTTTTGGTCCTATATGTTGATGATATCTTGCTTGCAACTAATAGTTTAAGTATGTTGCATGAGACTAAAGAATATCTCTCTAAGAATTTTTGAAATGAAAGATTTAGGAGAGGCATCCTATGTGATAGGAATTGAAATATTCCGTGATAGATCACAAGGATTGTTTGGGATTATCTCAAAAGGCCTATATCAAGAAAATTCTAGAGAGGTTTAACATGGAAAATTGTTCTCATGGAATTGTACCAATTCAGAAAGGAGACAAATTTAGTCTTATGCAATGTCCAAAGAATGACATAGAGCGGAAACAAATGGAATCAATTCCATATGGTTCTGTAGTGGGTAGTCTGATGTATGTGCAAACCTGCACGAGACCGGATATTAGTTTCGCGGTTGGAATGTTAGGCAGATATCAAAGTAATCCTGGAATTGATCACTGGAAAGCTGCAAAGAAAGTCTTGAGGTATCTTCAAGGTACTAAGGATTATATGCTCATGTATAGAAGATCCAATCAGTTAGAAGTAGTTGGATATTCAGACTCAGATTTTGGTGGATGTATTGACACTAGAAAGTCTACATGTGGCTACATATTTCTTCTTGGAGAAGGAGCCATATCACGGTTGTTGCTTCTTCCACCATGGAAGCTGAATTTATAGCATGTTTTGAAGCTACAGTTCAGGCATTATGGTTGCGGAATTTTATTTCAAGGCTTGAGGTAATTGACACCATTACCAAGCCATTGAAAATTTACTGTGACAATTCCGCAGCAGTATTTTTCTCTAAGAATGACAAATACTCAAAGGGTGCCAAGCACATGAAGCTAAAGTATTTCTCTGTTAAAGAAGAAGTTCAGAAACAAAGAGTATCTATTAGAACATATCAGAACAGACCTTATGATTGCTGATCCGTTGACTAAGGGATTACAACCAAAGACATTTAAGGAACATGTACTTAGAATGGGTCTTGGTTATCCTCTTGAATGATGCATTTGATGATGTTGATACTCTGAGCTCTTTATGATTATGTATTTCTGAACCTTAATAAATGTTTCTAGTTGTTGTGCACATAAATTTTCTTTTACTAATGAGCTATAACATGAATGTTCTAGAAACACTTACGGGGCCATAATGAAATTTTATGTGGTGATTAAGCACATTGTATAATAGGATATTGGTGTTTGTGGTATATGGAAGGAAGTGTGTTTAGAAAATAATATATGACCGCCATAACCCACATTTAGTATTCTATTATATTAAGGTAATTATGTATTCATAGTGAGGAGATTCGATACATTAATGTCTATGTATAATAAGTATGGTGGTTCTCTCGAATTTGGACCAAGTGGGAGAATGTAAGAAAATACAAAATAATTTTTGTAATCTCCTAATTAATGGCCCAAATAATTTTGTTACAGTCTAATTGATGGCCTAAAATAAAATAGAATAATGACAATTGTTGTCATTGACCTCTAAATTAATGGCATTAAGGAAATTAGAGTAAATGACAATTATTAAGAAAATTAATTGTTTAGTAACCACTACAAGTAACCGATCTCATCTGTTGATACTGAGATATGATGGACGTCTCAGATTAAATGACATCATCTATAAATTGGTCCTCTCCCTGCCCATAAGACTCATCGACTTCACATTCCATCTTAACGCGTGAGTTAGTAAAGGGAGAAGGGGAGAGAAACTAATTTGTGTGTTTGCTACCATGGCTTCCTCATCGAATCCTGGTATGTGAAAATCATAAACTTTTAAGATCCTTATGTTAAATTATTTGAATGTTTCCGCTAAATGTTTTATAATTAAGTTTAACAAGAAGTACATGGAAACGTTGGAAGATGGCAATTATTTGCTTTGAAATTTGTGTCAATATATTTGAGATGATGTTTAGGTTGGACCTATAAAACTATACTAACTTTTGTCAAAAAAAAAAAAAAAACTATACTAATAACTTATTAAAAAAAAAAGTAGCCAGGGCTACCTCATTGTTGCACAAGGCCCAGTCCCTCTTAGTTCATAAAATATCAACCCTACACCCGCCAATTTATTTTCATTTTTGAGAAAACCGCCAAATTTATTTTGTTCTTCAGCGCCATATGCATTTTCAAACTTTTTTTAGTGTCCCTTGGAACAATTGGTTATGTTTGGTCTGAAATATTATTGACATTCAGTGTGACAAATGACATGAATAATTTGCCAAAACTGAAATATACAATTGGAATTAAGATTCTACCCGAAGCATTTACTGAACCTTATAATATGCAGACATTACCATTTACTATGATCTTTCACGAACTCAATAAATTCATATTAAACCGTTCGATTGGATAAAATAGATTCAGATTTCACACGTGAGTTTTGCTTCTTTATCCAATTTGAAATCCATGCAACACTCAAACAGTAATGAAATTTACTCCACTTTGTAAAGTGTTTTTTTTCATGGACAAAGTATCAAATACCATCTAAACTCAATTACAAGAGTACTGTTTACTCTTGGTGAGCTTAGCTCATTTCGTAATGGATAATGCATAATGCATGTAGAGGCCGGGTTCAAACTTTGGACACCCCATTCATTCACATGAAAGGTGAATTTCTCTAGCCACTAGGCTACTTGACAAAAAAAAAAACGTACTTTTTATCAATATTGGTATTGTTAGTTGAGTTAGATCTTAAAAACACACTAAAACTCATACACGCTAAATACTACTCCCTTCGTCGTTTTTTATAATACTACTTTACAAAAAAGTTTTGTCATTAAATATAAGACTACTACTCCCTTCGTCCCTTTTTATAAGACTACTTTACAAAAAAGTTTTGTCCCTAAATATAAGACTATCTACAAATTTCTAGATCCATTTATTACTCTTTTTCCAAATACACCACTCATTAATATTATCAATATATCTTGAAATATGAAAAGTTAACATTAAATATTTTTATAAACAAAGGGTAATTTGGTAATAGTAACATATATTTATGATAAATTCATTACTTCAAACACTTTTCTTAATACTCGCGATTTTGTAAACTATTATAATAAAAAGGGGTGAGTAATAAGTGACAAATTATTGTTTTGAAAACCACACCTCTAACCCTCTACATATCAAATAGGGAAGAGACTCTTTCATGTAAAAATCTAAACATTTAAACGTATTCTCTCTATTATTTTAAGGGTTGAGATTTCACTGAAACTATCTATCTCCATTCATTGGAGAGGATCTGATCCCTATCAAATACTCTTTCATGTTGTCTTTTAAAGTATAAGCTAAGAGACATTTTTAGCTCTTTTATTTCAAGCTATAAAAACTTGAATGTGTAGTTATGGTTTTGTAAATATATTTTTGCTATGATTTGTTTTTGGTAAACTAATTTGAATATGAAATCGGCTGCTGTATATAGTAATTAATGTCACTCATGGCCTTGCTATTGTTATTGATTGCCAATGAGAAGCTGCCTAGACAAATCAGAGAGGTACAGAAGAGCCAGAACCAAAATTTACTTTCCTCACGTGCAACACGTCTTAGCTTGAGGACCTGTCTTTTTATTTATTCTACAGCATTTTGAGAAGATAGAATGTTATTTAAACAACTAAAAAATTGATAAAAATAAACTATTTATTGATTTGATTTGAGTTGATAATTTTTTTTAATAAAAATATAATTGTACCTAGGGTTTGTCAAATATGTAGAATATTACACATGTTAAAGAAACTAAAGGTAGCAATTTTTTTTATTGAAAAACAATATTTATTTATTAAAAAGTTATATATTTAATATAAAATGCGCAAGTTTCAATACAAACTTACTATTTTAAACTTTTAACATGTGTAAATTTTCACATGATAAAAAAATTCTTGTATCTATATTATATATAAATACGTTATTTGACAGCTAAATAGTTATCCAAATAATATATCTCTTTTGATAAATAATAGAAACATACTCTTTCTATGGTTGACTCTCTTAGGTGAAACTCATATTGGTCTCATCGCTTTATGTGAAACCCATTTTTAAAGTGTGACGTCCATATAAATTTCATCAAATAAGAAAATGAGTGTTAAATAGAGTGTATATAACATTCCTCGCAACATCTTTCCATTTCTTTTCTTGATTTGTGGGTAATTTGTTTCCATTTCTTTGAGATTCAGTTCCAAACATGTGTTTGTAAAAGAGAAATGATATGTCCTCTCTCTTTTTAACGCTCTCTAACACCTGCTTTTTTATTGAATGAAATTAAGGTGAGTCTCATACTTTGGAAATTGATCCCACATTAAGTGTTGAACTAGGGAGAGGATCCTCTCTAGTGGAAAACTCTACAGTTTTCTACGGTCTTTGCATCTCAACATTTAATTACACTCTCTTTCCCTTTTTAACATTAAAAATCATTCTCACACATTTACAAATGGACAACCAAGATCACACATGAGAAGAAAAAACTGGAGACAGTCTCCTCCCGATGAACTTACATTGATTTCATTTAATAAAAGAGTGATTGTTAAAGAGAATGATAGAAAAACAATGTTCAACACTACTCGTTTGTAATTTTTAATTGACGTTTTTTAGCAAATATCATGACAACCATTAATGTTACTTTTAATATATTTCCTTTTTTAGTTTTGGGTTTTTCATATATTCGTAAACATTTAGTATCATTCATTCTATTTCTCTCTCCAATAAATAACTAAAAGTCTTATTGTCGAACTAATACTCTCTAATTGGTCCTTTTTATATATACAAAAAAACAACAAAAATCACCAAGATGAAATAAACACCTTTAAAATAGTAGTTATTTACATTTAATACTACTATAAATTTAAATTTGGGTTATCCTAACTTGTGTCCTAAGGGTACATGTTAAGCAACCCAAAAGTAGAAATATTATGTTAAATTTTGTGCATTTAATTAATTAAAAGTTAAAAAAAAATTCATGCACGAATTTCAACAAAACATTTCTACATTTGACTCATTAACTCGTGCCTTAAGACACAAGTTAGCATTCCCCTTTAAATTTATTCCATAAATATCCCTATATTAATTACTCTTGATTAATTACTCCTATAAAAGTAAGTAAGATATGAATATTAAATATATAAGTAAGCAAGTTATATGAGTGATAATGTATTAGATGTTATTTTTCATTTGTGTCCTTTAAGTCAATAAATTTATTCCATAAGTTATAGGAGTATTAAATATAAAAGTAAGTTGTAAGAGTAATACTCCCTCCGTTTCTTTTTAATTGTCACTTTTGAAGAAAAAATTTGTTTCTTTTTAACTGTCACTTTCAAAGTTCAATGCAACTTTAAATAATGTTTTACCAATTTTATTCTTAGTTATTTATTACGGAGAGAGAAATATATGAGATGATATATTAAATGAATAAGGTTATTATAGTAAAAGTATAAATTATTGTATCAAAAGTATTGACATTTATTAATTGTCTTGGTTTGTGTAAAATGTCAAAAAGTGACAATTAAAAAGGAACGGAGGTAGTAATATATTAGATGTTATTTTTCATTTACGGCCTATTTTGTGTGAGTTTGTGTGCATGCGCGTGCGTGCTTGTGTGTTTTAATATATAATGCATATATCATTCAATATAAAAATGTGCAAAAAACTAGTCATTAGATGTTTTAATACGTCTTCAAGTGAGATAGAAATTATGAAAGACAGGTTAAAGATCACATAACAAAAGTAGTTATACAAGTATTTATCAATTAAAACATGTATTAGTAGTATCCCACAACCACCAAGAATATGTCATATGATTTATGATAGAATTATTTCAATATTGACTATAATTTTTTTTATTAGATACTCATTACAATCAAATTCAACCAACATAATCTTAATTATACTTGTGGCTACATTGCACTACTCAAAATATCAGAAATCTTTATACCACGACTAAGATTGTGACTATTAACATTTAAAAAAAAAAAACTTTTAGTTACTCAATTTCTTTTTGCATATTTTATATCGTTGTCTTGTTGAAATATCTTTGTTATGTTGTGCTTGATTCATGGTTTAAACAAAAATATCATCCCTAGACCATTGGTGCTTTATCCAAGATTTTTTTTATGATCCTAACACACAAAAAAAAAACTACTTGTCTGTCCTACCTGAGTATTTTTTATTTACCTAAATGCTAAAAAACATTGGGAATGCAAAGCTGGGGATTTGAACCGCGCACATTCACCTACTTAACCCAAGTTTACTAAGGTACGTTTGACCCGACTTTTTTTCTACTTCTCTACAATTTTAAGGAGAAGGTGGGCAAACACAATAACTATTAAGTACTTATTAAAAAAAGTACTTTTTTTAGAATGCATAAAATTGAATGGAAGGAGCTTTAAAACTAAAAAAAATAAAGTAACCAAACAACTTTAACTTATTTCTTATAGTCCTTAATTTTAACTTTGTTTTAAAATAACTTTTAGACCGTAAAAAAGTCAGGCCAAACGATACCCAAATACTTCTGCTATGAAGGGCTACGGAGAAAGACAAATAACATGCATTCAATAAAGAAGGCCAGTAATATAGTGACACGTGGCAGTATGAAAGGGTGTCACACCATTTCAAAGGGTGTGACATTACTTGAATGGCAAAAAAAAATTCTAGAAACTAGGGCATTTAGGTAAAAAAACTCAGGTAGGGCAGACAAGTAATTGTTTTTGGTGTCAAGGTCACAAAAAAAAAACTCTGCTTTATCCTCATCTGCTGCAATCCTTTATGTTGATGATATTATACAACCAAATGCTTATATAGATGTTGTTTCAAGGG
This sequence comes from Medicago ruthenica, assembly GCA_018208015.1. Lineage (NCBI taxonomy): Eukaryota > Viridiplantae > Streptophyta > Magnoliopsida > Fabales > Fabaceae > Medicago > Medicago ruthenica. The sequence goes on along the minus strand of CM031372.1, from coordinate 96,133,499 downwards.
ATTTCAAAGTAATTCATCATAGTTTATTTTTTTGTTCAAATATTTGCTTTGTCCATAATTAGGATATTACTTTATGAGTAAAAAATTAACTATTTTCCATGAAATCAATGAGACATGTTATCGGACAATATTGAATTCTTGATTTGAAATTGACAAATTAGCTTCTTAGCCAAACGGTCTTTCCATCCTTAGTCAGGGATTTAATACTTGCAATTAAGTACACACGTTGTTTTTTTAAATATTAGAGTTAAGCATATAAAATCAAATATGTTTTGTTTCATTTCTTGCAGTTTCTTGAATCAATCATTTGAGTTGTCATGCTACCGGAACGAGTGTATGCTTTTGCAGCTCAATACAATGCTCCTTCAAATTAACTAGTTATTATGATTTGTAACATAATTGATGTAGATTCTTTTAGAAATAATATTATTCATAAGATACATATAGACATGTGGATCTTTGTGGAAATAGAACATACCAAAATACTAACCCAACATATATATCAAGATAGATTAGGGTTGGAGATGGTATATATATAGTATATAAATTTCATTTACAAGTGCAATAGATATATTTCATTGAAGCAATTAAACTTAATTAATTACTTTTTTCTGGCCAATTTCTTAGTTATATTATTATTGGTACATTTATTAGTTATCTTTTATTGTTTAGTACTAGTATATTTGAATATGTTTAATTACTTTTAATATTATTTCTTGCATAAATATAATATAATTCGTTTGTACAATTAACACAATGCAGTGAAATGGTGATGCCATACGGCAAAGAAAATGATATATTGTTTCAACCTTACTCATCCAACTTAAAAAGCTATGTTGAAAGTGCGAAAAAGAATTTAGTGTTTCACCCCGTTCTCATTGGATTTCAACATGTCATGGATGTCACGTTCGTACGTTTTGTTCTCAATCATCTCAATAACATTAATTAATTCAGTAAGTTTTCTTCAAATATTTTCTATATTTTTTAATTATGATGTCAAAGAAAGAGGAAATTAGTCTTCATTTAAATATCATTTTCAATTCTACTGACAAAAAAAAATTCATTTCAATTGTAAGATAATTAAATTAAAAATAATAAATTAACTTTATTGTGGTGTGATAATGACATAATATAAAATTGGTTCTTCAAAAGTTTGGTAGCAACTTCATTTTTTTATAATTGGCTAAAATACCCTTGTAGTATTGAAGGGTAGGCACCATAAAATCTAAAATTAAACCGACCTTTAATTATTTTTGAATAAAATGTATAAAATTAAAGATTGGGTTGTTTTCATATTTTTTAGGGTTGTGAACAATCTACCAAAGAGTCTTTTTTTTTGTTCATACAATCAATGATATGCCTTATTAGTGGTCAATATAAATCATGCTAGTTCATGAAAGATGAAATTTACGTATGAGGGATTTAATATATAAATATTTTGTCAATAAAATGAATCTTTGGATTTCAACAACTAATTTCACTAACAAAATATACTATTGGTAACATATGAGATCTTTGGATTTCAAATGAATCTTTGCGTGTGTAAGTGTTTTGTGGGTGTTTCCAATCTTATGGGTGCTGGTATCAATCGGTGAGTCCATAAATCCTAGGAGAGTTGAACTCAGGACCACTAAGAATCCACCTCCACACTTAACCACTGCACCATGCACTCAACCTTGCAAATATCACAACGCTATTAGTATATATTATATTTTAATTGCATTATATATTAAAAAAAATTTAGGCCCCAAACTTTTGAAGACCCAGCTCTATTGAGCTGTTTACACCTCCCTATGAACGACCCTACTTTTTAGTGCTTTGGTATTGGTTTTCTTGTGGTGGTTTAGAATACATAAGTGTCATTCGTTTTTTTGTTAACTTTGTTTTAAGTTTTGTTTTGTTTCCTCTTCTATAAGGTTTAGTATTATTTGTGGGGTGTTTTGACTAAGAGTTATACAAGTTGTCCATAAAGTATATAAAATTAGTGAATGTAGTCTTAGATGTTAAAGACTAAATTGACGATTAAATTAGAGAGAGAATGATATTTTAGCGATTAAATTAAATATTTTTTTATGCATATATTTTTTTTACCTTTACTTTATTGGGTCTTGCTAACAAGTGTCTTTAGTGCACTTGTTAAGAATTTAAAAATGGAAATAATTTATAACTTTCATGTTGAAAAAGTTGTTTTTTTATGTTTCAATGTGTTGAATGCACAAATCTCAAAATAAAATTTCCACTTTAAACTTCTTAACAAGTGCCCTAGGAAAACTTGTTAGCATTTTCCTATTTTATTTTATACATATGTGTGTTTGACAAACATTGATTTTTCATGATCTCATTGTCTGGATCTTCAACCTTCACAACACAATAACCTAGAATGGTTTATCGAGCAACAAGAGAAAGAGGTCGTGATTATTCAAGCATAGATTGTTGATCACTACAAAGGGCAGCCATGGGTTATGGCCTCTCCATCCCCCACATAATATTTTTAGTTCTTAGATGTTTATGGTGTTGAATGTTTACTAAGATGGTAATGGAAATAGTTGGACATTATGATTCGATGATGTTTTAATGATAGGGGTGAAAACAGGATGAGATAGTACTCACGATAAATTTCTTGCTAATTTAGTCCATATCATTATTATATCAATATAATAATTAATTTATGATTGATTGGTGAAATATTATAGAAAAAGATGTTTTATATTTAGAAACAGATGTAGTGTCAATTTTAATTTTTTTTTTCTTAATGTGATAGAATTTTGAATTATTTTTAAAGTATCGAAACTACTACTCTCTTCATCCCAAATAGTTTGTAAACCTATTTTTAAGAATATATATATCAAACACAATTTTAATTTTGTAGTTTACAGAACTCTCTATGAAAACAAACTTCCAAACAATTTTTTTCATTTTCCCTTCTCAAAAATAGTTTTGAAAAAAATGATTACCAGACAATCTTTCATTTTATTATAAAAAACAGTTTTTGAAAAATTATTTACAATATAGTTTTCAAAAACTATAAAGCAAAACACAATCAAACAATCACATAGTTTTGCTATTTTGTAACCGTTAGTTTCATATGGAATTAATTGTGGGGTGGAAGGCTTATTATTTATTTTTGGATGTTGAACTTTACTTGAATATTTTAGAGATTAGTAGTAGTATTTTCTTTTCTCTAGTATGACCGAAAACATTAGCTAGATCTAATATTTGTTGGGACTTACTCAACCCACTCGGTAGTTACTCCTTATTTTTTTATCATTTGAGTTTCTCGAACGTTTTAAATCATTTTAGATTATATAATCTGAATAGTATAAAACGTTAAAAACATCATCCAACACAGTATAATATTTCAAATTTCATAATTTGAACCAAATAAGAAGGGTGAAAAAAGAAATTTACAATAATTACCCGTATAAGCGAAGTTTTAAATAGTAGATGGCATCAATGGGGAAGTAAGGAAAGCGAACCTTGGCGAAGTGCAAAACAAGCAAAAGTGATGAAATGTACTTCAACAACCAATTACTACTATCATTTAGCTGCTGCTAACATATTGAATAAAGCTTTTTTAATACTATGTTGTTAAAAGAATCCCATCAAAATAACTAATTAGCATTTAATATTATTATTGTAAGAATGAATAAAACATTAATTTAGTCCTTAAACTATCATCTTTTGTACAATTTAGTCATTAAACTATATAAATACATTAAATAATCCGTAAACTATATAAAATTCGTCAATTTAATTATTACAGAAAGATTTCATAGACAACGGTTGGTAGGGAACATTATGGCATTGATTTCCATTTCACTTATACAACATTGTTATATATTTATTGTCTACGGTTAATATTTTGAGAACTCGAATGAGTTGGTCCACATGTCTACTTGGTTCACATGTCTAGGTTCGAGCTTCACTAGTATGTTTAGAGGAGGAAAATATTTTTTTTTTGAAGAAGTCAAAATAATCCATCAAAATTGGCACTAGAAGAATTGAATCTGAGACTTTGAGAGAAGTGCACTCTAAGATCCCAAACCAACACCACCGAAACAACCTAAGTAGGTTGTAGAGGGAGGTAAATATAAATTCATTTGTGAGTATTTGCTAAGCTCTAACATCCTTTATACTTTGAACCGAGACACAATCTGCTCACACTAAATCTTCAATAACTTTTTTTATTTGTGTTAGCCTAAATAAGAGAACTTCTATGCCTGTTAATTTTTTAACAAATAAATAAATTTGAGACACTAAACATGACAATGCGAAAAGAGTACATAATCAATCACTTTTGCTCGGTATGAAACATTGCCACAATAAAAAGGGAAAAGCTGAATGGTACGACACATGAGTGATGAAAAACAACGAATGCATTGTATCCATTAGATCATGCATAACAACCATTAGATTAGATTTTGATTTTAGCTTTAAATTATCTTAAAAAGATTAATCACTACCCTCTTTTATCGTGTACAGGTTGTGCGTATATAATTCGCATTTCGCACCATATAGCAAAGCTCTTATAAAAATATCAGAGTTGTCTTCTACTAGGTTTTTAACGATCAAACTAATTAGTAGAAGACGTATTTGAAGACAAAAATAATTAATGAAATACACAATTGAGAAATCAATTAACTAAAAAAGAAGGGGTTGAGTAGCTCAACTAGTTTAATCTAAGAGATTAAATGAGTTAAAGGAGTTAAATGTTCCGTGTTCAAGTCATGACAATGAGGAAAAAAAACCAACATAACAATTAACATACTAATATTTGTCATTAAGAAAAACTAATAAAAGACAAGTTCAAAATATTTTGGCAATTGTCTTTCATTAGTTTCTTAAAAACAAACTAATAATTTTAAAATAGTAAGTTTGTTTTGAAACTTATGCATTTTACATTAAATAATTAGTTGTTGTTTTTCAATAAAAACATGCTACTTTTAGACCCTTTAACATGTGCAATATTGCATATATTAGACAAACTCATTTTCATTTTTTATACTTTAAAGTTATAGTGACTAGTGCTCACACATTAATGACTATTTTGATCTAGCTGTCCATGAACCCATATCATTCCCCTGCTTCTGGAACATATTTTATAACTTGCTAAAAAAAATTATAATTCTTATTCTTCATAAAGTGAAAACACTATTATCAAGTATTGTTGGTGTAGGAGTGAAGGTAGCTTAACAACAAAATCGGTTAAGTTAGTTTGCCGCAGTTATTTCTAATATAGTCAGAAAGTAAACTAGGTAGTTGCTGATATTAACATAGTCAGAAGTATTAACTCAATGAAAAACCATCTTCTGAACTAGTCTCGTGGTATTTTCACAGCATAATTGATTCAATGGCTTCTTCCAACTCTATTGAGTACTCTTTCTCTACCTCATCATTTTCCCTGATTAGTATTGTTAAAAAACAAAATTACCTTCTGTAGTAAGTAAATCACAAAAGGGTTTAATTTTTCATAATTTCTCAATTCATCCCCTCATGTTTCTAGAAGCGCGCTTCTAGTAGTGTATTTTTGACAAATTTGAGCAATATGGAGGACGGATTGAAAAATCATCTTAATTTTTTGTTTTGGTGTAGATGGTTTGAAGTTTTTGTTATAAACTCCAAACCATGAAATAGAAATATACAAGGAAAAAATTACTGAAGCCTTAGAAGTCCAATAAATATCACTTCCTGCTAATTTAAACATCAAGTCTACACATTAAATCATTACAAATCAACAGCAATGAAAAGTTCATAATATGCACATCATTTTGGTCCACTTCTTTAAACTGGTTTGTAGAGAAGGTTTATAGTCAGCACATCAAATGTTTGTGGCTCCCCTTCTTTGAACTGGTTTGTAGAGCACTGCGGTAACAAATTTGGTACGAAAGCGATGGGTGTATCCCAAAGCTACCACAGATCTTTGTGGCTCTCTATTCTTCTCAATATAAAGATGATTTAGAGTCGCATTCTGAGGCAATGGAAGAGAACTAAAACTATCAATATTAGTAGGATAGCCGGCCAAGGTGTTTTGCAATTGTGGAGGAATCTCAGGTGGATCACGTGCCTCGTCTTCATTCAAAGGGTATGCATTATTATAACCGGAGTCGGATGTTTTCAAAATTTCAAATCCCATGACAGTTGCTTCACCCTGCATGTAGATTGTAAATTTAGACTTACAAATGACAAGTAATAGATGTTATTATTTGTTACATGAATTACTTACAGGGTTTGCAGCATATGGATTATTCATCTTGCTATTCAAGTCAACCACTAGTTGTGAATTCATCAATGTGTCCAATTAAGATTCCAAGAAACCTGAGAAAGATACTTCAATTTAGCATAATCAACAAATAATACACAAAGATCTATTATACAATGGATACACTCCAATTGGTTAATCTAAAGAGACAACAAATTACTAATACTATCAACTTATGTACACCTAATCTGATTAAAAAACCACACAACAAAGCAAAGTAATGGGAACACGGATTTATTCATAAAAATGAAAAATCGGATAACAACTTAAAAGTAAGGGATGATATCTTCGGAATGAACAAAGTTACAAGATTATAAATGTTCAAAGGATATTTAAAGGCAGCAGTCTAATCTTTTAAAACATAAAACAACAGATTCATAATCATAATTCTGCATACAATATCACAGCTGCCATCATTTTCGGAGCCTAATACATGCAAAGAGGAACTCAAAGTAGCTATAGAATATAATGCAGGCACTCACAATTACAACTACGACTAAAGAGTGGATAACACATCCTTCAGTGCACAAAACAAATCACAAGTTAGCATTTCATCGAATATGATCCACAACAAATTTCAATATTTTAAACAAGTTGTATTGAATGGTAATACAGTAATAACATGGTATATTAATCAAACTCCCAAGCTTCAACATACATCTTTGTTATTAGTATTAAAAATCTGAGCAGTTGGAGATATAAATAACTTGCAAGTTTTGCATCAGATTACCAAACTAATAGGAAGAGAATAAACATCTCACATTAAAACAGGAGAAATCCCAAGAATCTTGATAAGATTAATAATAATAACAAAATACAGATTTCGACGAAACGGTGGTATGTGATGTGAAACAACTTATTCTAAGAATCTCAATATCATGTCTTCTATGACCGGTAGCCACAATATCATAAAGAAAATAGACACGGATGGTTCAACAAACAAGCAATATCATGGATTTAAAGTCTTTATGGTAAAATCGGATTATAATTTCACATCAATTTTGGCGAGATCACACTGTGGACTACCTTCAAACACACTGTCAAACTGACTATAGCCGTCCAACAACATAGACCCATCAAAAGATTCAATTTTCTGACAACAGGAAACCTACAATAAGAATATGGTTGAAAATAATTGCTATACAGGCCCCCTTGCGTTGCTGCAAAATCCCCTCAAAACACCCATCGGAAGATAACTTCCGATCATTTCTACGAGCAAAAAAAAAAAAGCCTATCGGAAGATATGTTCCGATAGGTTGAGCAACTAGGAGGGCCTATTCAGCAATTAAAATACAACATTGGTCCAGTGGTACCTAAATCTCCCCTGGTCTCAATTCAATTTTTCTCACTGGCCGTTATGAGTGAAACTCGAGTCAAACTGCTAAATGATACTACCATAAAAATCCAGCTAAAAAACTACTCCATCAGGTTCTAAATACTGCCTCCGGTCCTTTTTATAAGAGGCATGTAGGTCAACAAAAGTTGATGTATTTGGTTCATAATATGGACCAAATACATCAACTTTTATTGAATCGTATGTCTCTTATAAAAAGGACATGAGGGAGTATAAGAGAAAGTTGGGTTGGGTCAAGAAAAGTTTATGTATCCTCCTATATTTTAGACCGGAGGTAGTATATGCAAATCCTCCTAGGCCAACTTAACCTAGATAATTGCTTCAATTGCATTCACAAACACACATCCAAGGCATAGATTACACATTAAAGTAAAAGTAATGGGTGATATCTTTTTTTGGAAGAAGGGGTGATATCTTAGTAACGAACAACGTTATAAGATTATAAATGTTCAAAGGATATTTACTGGTAACACTCTAATCTTTAAAACATAAAATCACAGATTCATAATTCTTCATACAACGACCACCATTTTCAGAACCTAATAATACATGTAAAGTGGAAGTCAAAGTAGTTATATAATCAGTCACTCACTATTAGAACTCAACAGAGGATAACATATCCTTCAATGTACAAAACAAATCACAAGTTAGCATTTCACCAAATGTGATCCACAACAAATTTCAATATTTTTAACATTTGTATTGAATGCTTATATGGTAATAACACAGTATAATGACTAAACTGCCAATCTTCTACATACATCTTTGTTATCAAAAATCCGTGCAGTTGGAAATATAAATAATTTGCAAGTTTTGTACCAGATTGCCAAACAGATAGAAAGAGAAAAAAGATCTCAAATTAAAACAGGAGAAATCTCGAGAATCTTGATAAAATTCATGATAATCACAAAATATAGGATTACAGATTCGGAAGAATAATGGCATGTGATATGACACAACCTATATATTATGAATCTTATACTATGTCCTGTAAGATCCAATAACCAAGATATCACAAAGAAAAACATGAACCATGAAGGAAAATAGACACGGATGGATCAACAAACGACCAATGTCAAGAATTTCAATGTCTTATAGTTAATCAGAGTATAACTTCACGACAATTTTGATGAGACTACACTATGGACTACAGTGGTCGAACAACTTAGATCCATCAAATGCCTCAATTTTCTCACAACAGCAAACCTACAATGAGAATAAGATTGAAATAAAACGTTGGCCCAGTGGTACCTAAATCCCCCCTGACATTGTAGTCAGGATCGAGTGCTGGTTAAGGCACCTCAATCGTGCTTCGACTTTACTCAGGTTAATTTTTCCTCTGTTTGCTCTGTTTTTTCTCTGCTGCCTCTGTTTTTCCTCTATTTTCTCTGTTTTTTTTGCTTGTTTCCTCTATTTTTCCTCTATTTTCTCTGTTTTTTTCTCTCAACTCTATCAACAACCTACCAATCCTACTTACGAATCGTGTTACGACCCTCGTGTTTACGATCTTTTACTAGCCTACCGATCCTACTTAAAAACTCGAACCTGACTACATTGCCCCCTGGTCTCAACATTCAGTTTTTCTCACCGGCCATTATTATTGAAACTCAAGTCAAACTGATAAATAATGCTACCATAAAAATCCAACTAAAAAACTACGTTGAGTCAACAAAAGTTGATGTATCTGGTTCAAATTTGGACTAGATACATCGATTTTTATTGATTCAACTTTCTCTTATATTTAAGACCGGAGATGGTATATGCAAATCTTCCTAGGACAAATTAACCTAGATAATTGGTTCAATTGCATTCACAAACACAAATCAAAGGCACAGGTGAAACATTCACAATCCCTCGTCAAATGAAATACAATGACAACACCCATATAACAAGAACCTAAAAAACAAACTACACATACCAATTGAAATTACTCCTAAGTAGAAACAAAAACTAAAACCAATAAATCCCAAAACCCTTTTACACTGAATTGGGGGAATATAGGTATAAACAGAATGCAATAACATAAAACACAATTTCTAACCGATTAATAACAAATTCAACACAAAAAAATGAAGAAAAAAAACTTACCTTGAGTTATCTTGCTTAAGATTTCGATAGTGACCAAACCAAAGCACAGAAGGAAGAAAGTGATCGACGATGGAAAGTGTTGAGCTGTAAATGGAAATAAAAAATTATTATTAAGAGGAAATAAACGTTGATTTTGAAGCAATGAAGCAAAAAAAAAAAAAACAGTACCGAAGAAAACGAACCCTAAGAGTGCATCGTTTTCTGTGAAGAAGAAGACAAGCAGAGCACGCAACGCAAAGATAGGGCGTGTGTTCTTTTGTTGGCTTTTAAAGGTTGTCAAATGTGCTGTTACAAACCTTTTTCCAACAAAGACAGATGTTACTACCCAAATATAAAAAACATATTTTTTTTTACCGAGTTTTATTCTTAGTTGAAACATTTGTTTGTCAAACTTTGTTTATCTCACAATTGAACTTCAGATTATCACAGTCTCTTTTTCTAAAAACTGAAGAGTTAACACAAAAATATAAAAGCATTTTAGTCTTTATATATATTGATCTTATCCCCATGGGGTTCATCCGGATCCGAAAGCATATACATATAAATTCGTGAAAAACATATATATATATATATAGCAACGTGAAAGCAAATATAAATTTGTTAACTTAGCCACTATATAAAAAGTTATACAGCAATAATAGTGAAGAAGAAGAACAACAGCTGAAACGTGAAAGCCATATTATCAAACATGAAGCTTTATGGTATAATTCACTCTAAAACATGAAGCTTATGGTATAATTATATGAAAGCCGTATAATTTTCACACCATTATGATTAAGCTTCTTAACCTAAATTTGAAGCCATTCATTCACAGCCGCATTCATTCCATGGATACGATTAAGAAGAAGAACGGTAACTTCACTCTAAAACAAACAATAACTGCAGCCGTATTATCAATTCAGAGCAGTATTATCAATTCATGTTGTTTTCCCCTCCAAAACTGCAGTCGTATTCTACATGAAGGCTTTGAGAGAGAGAGAGAGAGAGAGAGAGAAGAGGAGAGAGATGGATCGGAGAGAAAAACGTGAAAGCGGTTGTGAAACGATATACGCGTTTCTAATCCTATCAGGTTTGTAACCCACCAAAAGTGGGATAGGATTAGAAATAGGTTAAACTTATCATTTCCTGTTGGCGCACCAAACAACGGATTGAGTCAGGATAGGATATTTTAATCATATCTTGTCTCCTTATCCTGCGCACCAAACGGGCTCTTAAGGGCTCAAAGAAAGTTTACCAAAGAGATCCTCACATCAGCATTTGAAATCACATCTTGTAAATAAGTCAATTTTTTTATAAATTGAGTCGATCTTTATTGACAATATATATATATATATATATATATATATATATATATGGATTTGCTAATATACACCCACTAGTTTTTATGTGGGAGTATTTTAGCAACATGCATCTTTAGGTGTATTTAACCACTTTTTAGGTATCACTTGCTAAAATACTCCTTCAAAAAAATAAGTGGGTGTATTCTAGCAAATGTCTATAGGAGTTGCTAACATACACCCACTTATTTTTTTAGAAGGTGTGTTATAGCAACATACACCTCAAGGTGTATTTATCAACTTTTTAGTTATAACTTGCTAAAATACTCCCACATAAAAACTAGTGGGTGTATATTAGCAAATCTCATATATATATATATATATATATATATATATATATATATATATTAGAAATGATGCAATCAAATTCTGAAATTCTTAAAAATTATTCCATAAAAAAAGTATAAAATTCTTTTTTTTTCTACAAAAAATTCTATTTTTTTTATTCCTTAGCAAGTGTTTGTAGCGAAATTAGTTATTAATCTTAGTATGTAGATTTTGGAGGAACAAATTTATTTGTATTTTTATAACGACCTATATGCAATTTTGACTATCAAGTTTTATAATTGTTTGATTTTGTAAGTTTCAATTGTTCGATTCGAGCCTCGAAGTTATGCAATTGTTTGAATTTGGCTGCTCGATTTTAGGCCAAAAGTTTACCTATTTTACATTTGCTAGTCCCCAACTGACATTCACGCCCTTCACGTAGGAACATTTTAAATTTTAAAAATTCAGACCCTCTAAGTAATATTTTAAAAAACAATATATATATATATATATATAAAGTATGATTTTTTATACCACATGTCCCTTTCAAATTTATTCTCAATATTTTTGTTTACTATTTTTCAAAACTGTTTCCTTTATTTGACATAAATATCTCAACAAACTATATATATTACTTTAATCATATCCACTATATATTTCATTTATTTTTTAATTAATTTCTCATTGCTTTTTTTGAATAAAAATTCTTCTTTAATACAAAGACACACACATGAAAATTACCCATGAATGGAAGGTAAGCGGACAATAAACTGCGCCACTAAGTTTTTTTAATGACAAAATCAATCTTCGTGAACACGACATTCATGGTCGTAAGAGACTTTACATTACTTTTTTGTTTCAAAAATATATCTACAAATTACATCTATTGTGTTGATCTCATCCCCTCAGTATTTAATTTTTTTATTAATCTTTAATTATTTTATGTAGAATTAATTAATATCTAATTAATTTCAAAATAATTTGTTTCAATAAATCATATATACCTTTTTGAAAAATTAGTTAAATTTTTTTTAAGAAGTCAAACTTGTCCATCAAAATTGACATCAGGAAAAATCAAACATATTTTGTTTATTATGCTCATTTGCTACTAATACATTAACATTTTTTTTCATTAAAAAAATGATTTTTTATGTAGTAAAAAAATCTCAACATGTATATACAAAAAAAAAATCTCAAAGCATCTACAAAAAAAAATCTCAACAAGTATCATGTTTTTATGTTAAAAAAATGTATTAATACAGTATTTTTTGGAATTATATATTTATATGTATATATAACCATTTAATATTTTTTTATTAAAATTCAAACTAGTCATATATTTCTCAAATTTATTCTTCACTAAATTTAATTCTACATAGGTTTTGTCAATTTATTTAACGATTTTTTAATCAATATCTACATTTTTAATATGGTCAATTAGAATCAAACACTTGTAAATAAAATGTCATGTCGGATTTTTTTTTAATTAAAATGTTAATGGGGGATTGACAAATGCAAGATAAGGTAAATTAAGGGTGCTAAAATCGAGCAAGTGAAACCTGTGGCGGCAAAATCCAACAATTTTGAAAATTAGAGGATCAAAAGTAAGCCATTGAAATTGAAAGGCCAAAATTGAACAAATATTAAACTTGGAGGACTAAACTATATTTAAGCATTTTAAAAATAAACAAAATGCAATGAATGACCAAGTATGAATGGTGCAGAAAAAGACCTGTGACTTAGAAAACAAATAATCGAAAACAACTTTTGTTCAACATCAAGCTATGTTGAGACACAACATGTGCTATATAAGAAATACATGTGTCGATCAAAAGTCAACCCTACATGAAGAAGAAGTGTTGAAGACATTCAAGGCATTTCTTTCAATAAACAACTAGTTACAAACCCCAGGGGTGGACATCGGTCGGATCCGGTCGGATTCGGTCTGAAAATCCTAGTCTGGCGGACAACCGTGGGTGGAGAATGGGAAGCCACCACCGTCCGTTTTCTTCAACGGTTAGATCGGGTTTCAAGAGATGAAGGAGAGTCCTTTCAAGATTTTAGAAAGAAACTAAAAAAATGCAGCAAGATTAATGATGAAAGAAATTCAAAGAAGAAGGGTTGTATATATGAGAGAAGAGATACGCGAAGAGGGAGTGGCACACTAGTTGTATGAAGAAATGGTGGCGTAGAGATGTTACCAGTGGCTAAACATGGCCACTTTGATCGGTTCTGCAGCCTGCAAAATAGTGAGGGGATGTGTTAGATCATGAGAAAAGAGATGCATGTGAATGAGGTTAGGGGTGGTGTGAGTTATCTCAAGGAATTAGAGTACACGTGAAGATGATATGGTTAGATAATGGTGTGAGTTTAATAATTATTAAAAAAAGTCAAAGAACAGTGTAGACGGGACATTGATGGTAAGTGTTGTAATGCTTTTTTTATGGAAAAAAGAAATCAGAAAAAGCATTATTCCAAATCTAGTGCCTATTCTAAAGCTAAAGTGATAAAAACTAATATATTATATACATTTCGGTCGGTTACGGTTTTAATACGGATTCAAATTGTAAATCCGTTTTCGACCTATTGTGTCCCTTTGAAACCGGGTATGGAGACCCGTTTTATCCGTTTAAACCGAATGAGCCCACCCGACCGTTAACGGGCTGTCCGGTTCGGACGGATTGGACCGGTTGACGGAATTCTGTCTAGTCCGTGCATTCGCACGGGTTCCGTTAAAAATAATTTGACAATTTAGTAATTATGACACAATGATTTGATGGATGGATGAAATTTGAAAGACTATTAACTTTCGTATATAGAAAATGTCTATAAATTAGAATATTCACATAGTAGGATATTTTTCTTCATAAGTACTAGACTTAAATCCTTCAACAAAAAAGTACCAAATTCTAAATCAGAATACTTATAAATCCGTGTATAATAGTTATCTTCAAATTTATATAGGCAGAAACTTTTTTTTTGAAGGATATAGGCGGGAACTTGTCTCGTGTATATTAATTATTTCAAAAATTTAATCATCGATATTGTGTCCTATCTTTAATAATTATTTTAAAATTTATATCAGCGATAACTTGTCCCGTGTATGATAAATTAATAATTATTTAAAAATTTGTATCATCCGACAAACTTGTCCCTATTTTATAATTATTTTTAGTCCTTCATCATGAACAACTTCTCCCGTGTTTAGTTATTTTTTAAAAAAAAATTATCATGAACAACTTGTCCCGCGTATAGAAATTATTTTAAAATTTGTATCATTGACAACTTTTTCCGTGTATAATAATAATTTTTTAAAATTTGTATCAGCGACAACTTATCCTGTGTATTTTTTTGTTCTTTCAAAAATAGTAACACACATTATTACAACAATATACATTTGTACAATCATATGATATCATTTAGTAAAAAAAAATATTTGAACTCAAATTAGCCCTGATTTAGTGATGTTTCATTTTTTAAATAAGGGCAATGTTGGATTTTTCATAACATCTTCCTTTTGTATATTACATAGATAGATATATAAATATATTTCTTTTATTTTTATTGTTGGATTAAACCTTTCTTATATAGTTACTTACACACACACAAGAAATTCCTATTACATTTGGAGGCTTCAAACACAATTAAAACATTTTAGACAAATAAGATCAAAGGGAAGATAACTTTGTTGGCAGTGGAACTATGTCGGGGCTCTTCATTGCTGAAAGTGATTTCATTTGTTGCAAGTAATGTATGAGAACTAAAAGTATTACAATTAGAAATAGAAACTAATGTCTATCATTTTTTTTCTACTGAATTATACAAATTTGGTTGAATAATCTCTGTTATATATTGCAATGAATGACTTTAAAAATCTTCTTTTCTTGTGTAAGTAATAGAGTAGTTCAATTTAAGCAAACATGTTCATTGAGTAAATCGAATAATGAAACAGTTGAACTCAATACGAACAATCCTAAAAAACTAAAACAACACAAATATCAAATCACCAATATAAGAATCTACTATCTATCTATTAATACAATGTATATGTTACTTTACAATTATATCCTCGCCAAGGGCAATTTTGTAATCCAATTATACTTCAATTGAACAAAGACTACCACATCATCAGCCTAATTCTGCTAACGTGTTATAGCTTTCCCTCCTCCACATCAATTGATCTATTCCCAACACAAAGTCTGTAACACCCATATTAAGATTGCCTAGGATCTTATACGAGTATTAAAATTTCGTACTGGATACATTAATTTACAATACAAAAGTTCATACAATATTACACCACATTGTAATATTACAATCCAAAGTTAATACAATTCTCTTGTTACAAGTACATCAAGTACAACAACTTATAATACATGCAAACTTTAAACAAATAACATCAGCACGATCAGTCCGTAGCCTTCTCCTTACCCTTATTGCGTGCTGACTGCGATCCTGCCTGTGAACCTGCACCAGAAGGAATGGGATGAGACATAATGTCTCAGTGAGCTCTACCCAACCTACTGTTGGTAACCACAGGGAACCTAGGGTCACCATGCCTACCTTGGCAATTTAGGGGAAATCTAGAATCGCCAAGTCTTTAAACCTGCCTATGACTTTATCTATAATCTATCTTTAACTGTGAAACTTCCTGTAACTATAACTTTTACTATGACTGTATAACATAAAGCAAATAAAGTGTTTTATGTTAGCTGTTAGCGTTGAACAAACAATTAATCTGAGTTCATTTTACGGAGTGCGGCCCGGGTGGAGTAACCCCGAGGACAGCTCCCTATGAACCGGTGAAATTCCTATCATATCAGGCTAACACCGGACTCCCTATGAAATTGCATGTGGACAATCCTCTCGGAGAAGTCCCATCCGGCGAATCCCGGAGTCTGCTGAACATGCCTTTGACTTTGAGTTATTAATATTCTTTGACTTTGAGAAATAAGTGTATATATAAATATACATATCTATTACTTTGATCATATAAACTTTTCCTATAATTCTTAACCTATGACATATGATACTTGGCTTATCGTTCTCATAAGCCTACTATAATTGTTAAACCTTTCCTATTACCTTGTATCCTAAAGTGGATAATCTATGAATTGTTTCTCATGCTATAACCCTCATTTTTTTCCTATCAAGGAAATTGGCATATCGTTGTCATATGCCACTATAAAAGGTTGCCTATTCAATAAACCTCAACTCTATGTTTCCAAGCCTTGCATAATCCTTACCTATAAACTTTTATGACCTTTGGGAAGCATTTAGAATGAGTTAAAATGGTGGGCAAGGTTTCCAAAATGTACATATAAAATCAGTTGCCAAAAAGCCATGCCCGCGCGCGCCAAGACCCCCAGAACAGCTCAACGAAGTTGGGCTGTCCAGGGTTGGTCGCTACAAGCGCCCCCTTGGTCGCTACAAGCGCCCCTGGTCGCTACAAGCGCCAGTGTGGTCGCTTGAAGCACGGGTAGGCAGGGAATTTTCCTGCCTGGTCGCTACAAGCGACAGCCCGTCGCTACAGCGACCGTATCAGTATAAAATCATGTAAAAAATGTGATTTTCCACCATTTTTGCCCATTCAAGGTTACCCAAGCTTCCAAGACATGTTAAAAATGATTTTCCATCATAAAACATCAGTTAAAAACACTTACAAGCAAGGATTACTACTAGCAAGGAAATTAGGGTAAAATTCCAAACTTTCTATAACTTTTTCCTATGAAGCAAAACACATAAAATTCACACTATGAGGGTTCTAAAACCCAAGATGAGCTCACCTATAACTGGTAGCAAGCTGGCTAAGCTCCAATCCAAAACTCCAACTTGTAAAATCCTCTTTTTCTTGATTTTTCTCTAGTTTTTCTTGTTCCAAGTTTCCCAAAGCTTTGATTGCTTGAATCCCAAAGGTTAAAGGATGAATTTGATGGATTAAGGATGAAAGGAAGGGTGGGTCGAAATCTAGAGAGAAGGAGGGGAAGAATTCTGATTTTTGAGAGAGAAAGAAATGTGATAAATATGAGTTTTTCTCATATTTATCCATTTTAGTCCCTATCCTCTTAATTACAATTTTGCCACTCCCAATCGTTTAATTCCTATAACACTGTTAGATGCCTCGCATAAGTGGGTTATTACACTCTACCCCCCTTAAAGAAATTTCGTCCTCGAAATTTAGAATTTACCTGTAAAAAGATGTGGATAACTCTCCTGCATCTCTGATTCCAATTCCCACGTAGCCTCGCCGTAGGGAGAACCTTTCCATATAACTTTAACGATTGGAATCTCTTTGTTCCTTAATGCCTTGACATCACGTTCAACAATCCGTTCTGGTTCGGGCCGAAAAGTCAAATCCGATCTCAAGTCGATGGTTTCCAATTCTACTGGTTGATGAGGATCAGGAATGAACTTCCTTAACTGTGAAACATGGAAAACATCATGCAATCCTGACATCGCCGGTGGCAGAGCCAATTGGTAAGCTGCTGGTCCGACTCGTTTAAGTATCTCAAATGGCCCAATAAATCTTGGACTCAATTTCTTTGTCCTGAAAACACCTCGTAATCCCAACTTAGGGGTAACCTTCAAGAAAACATGATCTCCCACTTCGAACTCTAGAGGTCTTCGCCTCTTGTCCGCATAACTCTTCTGTCGACTCTGAGCAGTTCTGATCTTATCCTGAATGGATTTAATCTTTAAAGTGGTCTCTTGAATAATCTCAGGTCCCAGAATACTCTTATCTCCAACCTCTGACCAACAAAGCGGTGTCCTACACCTTCTGCCATACAATGCCTCATAGGGTGTCATTCCAATACTAGAATGGTAACTGTTATTATAAGAAAATTCAATCAAAGGCAGATGATTATTCCAACTTCCCCCATCTTCTAAAATGCATGCACGTAGCATATCCTCCAACGTCTGAATGGTTCTCTCAGATTGTCCATCTGCTTGAGGATGATGGGACGTACTCAACTTTAACCTCGTTCCCAAAGCCTTTTGAAAAGCTTTCCAAAAATGAGAAGTAAAGATAGGATCCCTATCTGACACAATGCTGGTTGGAACACCATGTAATTTCACAATCTCCGCTATGAACAATTCTGCATACTGAGCAGCTCTATACGTAGTCCTAACCGGTAAAAAGTGAGCAGACTTAGTTAACCGGTCGACAACTACCCAAATCGAATCATGACCCCGTTGAGTTCGAGGTAACCCTGTCACAAAATCCATAGAGATCTCTTCCCATTTCCACTGAGGGATTTCCAATGGTACAAGCATCCCTGCAGGTCTCTGATGTTCAATTTTCACTTGTTGACACACAATACATCGTGAAACGAATTCCGCAATATCGGTCTTCATTCCCGGCCACCAATAATCTTTCTTTAAATCTTGGTACATCTTAGTAGTACCTGGGTGAATACTGAAACTACTCTTGTGTGCCTCTTCCAAAATCAACCTTTTTAAATTAGCATCATTAGGAACACAAATTCTACCTTCAAACAACAGAGTACCATCAGATGCCCTTGAAAACTCTGAATGCCCAATCCTCCTCTGAAGATCCATATCCAATTCTTGAGCGTGTGTAATTCTGGACCGCAATTCACAGGTAACTTCTAATCTTTGCAACAAGATGCCATCATCCATTTCTGTAACGCTGAGACTAAGATCTCTAAATTTCTCATACAAACCACAGGTGTGCATCAGCACTTCAGCTCTCATCAAGGATTTCCTGCTCAAGGCGTCAGCAACTACATTCGCCTTTCTCGGGTGATACTTTAACTCAAAATCAAAATCCTTTAGGTATTCCATCCATCTTCTCTGTCTCATGTTCAGTTCCCGTTGATCAAACAAATACTTTAAACTTTTGTGGTCACTGAACAAGTCGAATTGTGCTCCATATAAATGGTGCCTCCATACTTTCAGAGCAAAAACTATTGCTGCCAATTCAAGGTCATGAGTGGGGTAATTCTCCTCGTGAGATTTAAGCTGCCGAGAAGCATAAGCTATCACATTACCTTCTTGCATGAGCACTGTTAGTATTGCAAAAGCAAGTATTAGTTTTTATATCGTTCCACAGGGATTAATGTGATATCATATTCCGTTCAACTTCGATTATCGTCTTAAGTTAGGGTTTACTTGTTTTTGTACTACACTACTCGTAATTTTAAAACATAATAAATAAATGGTAGAGCAATAGGACATAGAAGGTGTTAGGATTGACTTTCATCAATCAAACATTGTTTATATCCGATTGATCACAAATACGAATTCTAGCGTTTTCTTATATATTGCATTATTACGTATTGCTCAACAACATCATTGATTTCCCAAATGACGTCGTGAGATCGATTGTATCGTTTAATCGATGATTTCTCAATCTATTAAACGATCCAAAAGCATTATGATCCAATACTATAATGTAATTATCAAAACCAAATCCCATTTCTAGAATTTCTTATCTTGATAGAAAATCATTCTAAATCTAGATTCAAAAGTCTTTTTCAACAACATTTAAATCAAACATAAGATTGAAAAGCAAGAAGAAATTCAATGGTATATAAAAATTGCTAGAATCATATATTGAATAATCAAAAGTTTACAACATGAGTGATTGATTACCTATCAATCCCAACAAAGGAGATTGGTTGATCATTTTCATGACAACTCTTGCAAAATAAGAAAGGAAGATGAAGATTTGTGAGAGCTTGATGTCTCAAAGCTTCCTAAGATCTTCTTCAATCCAACTCTAATTGCTATATGAAGTTTTTCTCCCTCTATGCCTATTCTCTCTCAAAGATTATAAGTTTTCTAAGCTCTGGAAAAATAAAATATCTGATAAAAAACTATATCCCTAGAAATGAGCTTAAAAATCCTTAAATATGCTGAGAAAATGTTCGCTCGCTACAAGCGACCAGTCTGTCGCTTGTAGCGAGGACTTCAGTTGGCCAATCATAGAGCTCCACGTCACCATCAGCATTAAACCGCCCCTTGGTCGCTGTAGCGACCAGGTCTGTCGCTACTAGCGACCAGCCTTTGAAATTCCCTGCCTAGGCTCGCTTCAAGCGTCCAGTTCATCGCTACAAGCGATGAACTCCTGATAATCCCTGCCTAAGCTCGCTTCTAGCGATGGATGCTGCGCTTCAAGCGATGGATCACTGAAAATCTCTGCCTATCCTCGCTACTAGCGATGAGTCCTGCGCTTGTAGCGATGGCATCAAGAAAACCTTCAAATCTTTGCATCAATCAGGTTCAAGCATGTATTTCCTGCATAATCAAATGGGGTAAGGCTTAGGATCACATTCATTGCATTTTTAACACATTTATGCCCTAATCCTAAGGTAACTTGTACAACAAGTAAACATAAGTGCCTAAATTTGTACCAAAATATAACAACATTTAAGCACTTATCAAACTCTCCCCAACTTACATTTTGGTTTGTCCTCAAACCAAAGAACAAAAGGAAATTTTTCATAGCTTTGAAAACCACAGTATTGAGCAATTTAGCAAAGGATTCAAAAGTGCGAAGAAATAAATATCAAGTGAGTGATTCAAATGTGATTGCGCAAGCTTAAGTCCAGTTTCTCATTAAACAAGATACATTCTACAAATGTGAACTAGTTCTAAACACAAGGAATTAAATCATACAATCCTAAACAAGCAACATGTTTAAATTTGAACCAAACCTAACACACTTCTTTATAAAGTATATGAACAATTGAAATCATTTGTGAGGGTTATGAACACTCATCCAATAAACATGATAACATTCAATCAAATTATGTGTCTATCTAATTATCATTTCCAAAAGCATAAAAGGCATTGATCAAAAGGACTTTAAGGGTTGTAATTGGGCTAGGTTACAAAAGAATTTTCATATGTGGGATATTTGAATTCAAATGGCCAAGCAAAAGGAAACATTCAATCTAATTACAACTTCCTTCTTTCTCCAATACAACACTTGGTGAATTTCTTTCTTTTCTATTCTTGATTGATTCTTGACAACTTTTCTTTTTCTTTGAAATCTTGCAAACCTTTTCATTTTTCTCTTTTCTTTTTCTTGGTTTGCTTTTCTTTCTTTTTTTTTCTTTTCTTTTGTTTTGTTGTCAAGATCAAATATCACATTCACCATACATTGACTTAAATAAAACCTTCCTTTCTCCCCAACTTATTCCAATGATACCCTAATCGAATGTTCCTTTGTTATTATGGCAAAGGTCAATAAAAACGATGGATAAGGGTTCAAAAGAAAACAATTATCAGAATTCAATAGAGAGTTAACTGTGACTGAATTTTTTACAAACTCCGGCAATTTAAATAAGCAGATGAGCTTATTAAATTGACAGTCCACAGTTAACAATTCTGATTCCATTAGGCTCAGATGGGTCAACAGATACTCACACATCTCACAGGGTAGGTTCATTTGGTCAAGTATTTCTCTCAATTTCAAAAAATTGCCTTGATCATTTCAATGCTCTTATACAAATTAAAACAACAACAGATTTAACATAATATAACTGAGTTAAACATGGTATTGGTCTCCTGCATATATATAAAGCGGTTGAGGATTCCTCACATTTTTGGCTAGTTCTATATTGGTTCAAAACTAAACACATGCTTGCTTAAAAACTGAATAAATTAACTTGTGCGTGTAAAGAACTTATTCACATTAAAGAATATACCTAGAAAAACGAGAAAACGAGTACCTTAGCTGCGCGCTTTAACACTCATTCTATCATTATCACTCAGATGATTCACAGTTCAAGCATTGCTTTTGAATCATTCATCTTTCTTTCAAAATTTGTTGGGATTTTCAAAAAAATTTTTTAACAAAAATACTAAAGCATAAATAAACTATAACTAAACTAACATGTTATACCCAAAATATAAATAACATAATAGCAAAAAGGGGTACATCATCCAAAGTACATAAAACATACTCAAAGTACAAAGCATAAATCAAAATGTTAAAGTACAAAGCTGAATAAATAAAACGAAAGGGAAAACAAATCAAGATCTGCAGCCTGCATCATCAATCTGAATCTGTGGCCATGTCGTCATCAGAGTCTATCAAGTCAGCTACCCTGCGATCAATAGAATTTGTAGCAGCTGAGGAATCATCACCCAGATCAGCATCCACATCTGCGTCGTCATCACCATCGTCACCAGCATCCTGATCATCACCAGCATCAGCTGTATCTGCCCCTCCTGGAAAGAATGGCCTGTCCCCAGGCCAAGCAATGTGCTCGGAGAAGAACGCAGGTGTCCACGGGCTCTGGCCACTGTCGTGCAGATGGCTCTGAATCGTAGTAAGTGCCCGGTGATTTGACGCATTCTGCGCCAACAGGAATGAGCTCACAGTAGCAGAATCCCAACTCGAAAAGTCCAAAGGTGGAATGGTCGGGTGGCTAGGGTGGCTAGTAGTCTCAGGTGGTGGTGGTACATGTGAAGGTCCTGCTGAGGATGACGGTCCAGCTGAGGTATGAGGTGGTGGTGGTGGGGCAACAGGTGCAGGTGTAGAGCAATACCTATTGATGTATCTATCATCAATAGGATTTTTAATTTCCTCATCAACTTGTGATGGCATATGAACTCTAGCTCTCCTACATAGACCCATGATCAACCCGGGAAAAGTCAAAGGGCATTTAGGTTTGCCCGGGGGTAATAGTCCACTCTCAGCAACTATCCTCATCTCATTAGCAATCAGCCTAGCTACGTCCACTTGACGCTGAGTGAGGATGTAGTGAACAAGGGGGGTCACATCTAAAGTGGTGGAAGAGGTGTGAGACTTAGGGCGGATGTTATAAAGAATAAGGGTAAGGATTACCTGAGCCTCAGTGGTCATGTCCTCACGGAGTGCTCGGAAAGGCTTACCCGAAGCCCTACTCACGTCATAACTCTTCCCCTGCTGGAAGATGTCCTGTGCGATGCTGTCGTGATCCCAGTCACCACTCCTCTGACGTTCACCGAAATCACAAAGTGCAGTGGGTACAAGCAGATTATCTTCTTCATCATCAACTAGCTCCAAAGGCTTGCCCAGATATGCGTTGATGGACATGCGATCGAATGTGACGGTGCGCCCACGCACGTAGGTCGTCCAAGTAAACTCATCTGACGGATCGGCGGGGATCGCGTTCGCGTAAAACTCGCGCACTATCTCATAGTTGATCCTCCTGGGAGGAGTACAAAGAATACCCCACTTCCTCTCTTTTATCATAGCTGCTAAACCTCCATATCTTCTTCAGATATTTCGAACCTCTTCTCGGACCAGATTCTTCTTGTCCTCAGTTCCTCGTATCTCTCTTGGTTCCTCCAGCTGAGGAAACGAGCTGCATCGTGTTGTGGAATGTTGACCCTTGGTGGTCGTGACGAGGAACTTTCAACGTTCCTTTGACGTTTTGAAGATGTCTTAGGTGCCATTCCTACAAAATTGATCAAAACAGATGAAAGTCAGGTAGGATACAAGTCAAATCTCAATTAAAACAAAAATAAAACAAATTCTGGGTTCGCTCGCTACAAGCGACAGCTTGGTCGCTGTAGCGACGAAACCCAGAAAATGCCAGGTTCCTGCGCTACAAGCGCTGTTCTAGCGAGGATACCCATTTTCAAATTTCATGTTTTTCTTGATTTAAACTTGGTTGTAGCATGCGAAATCAACATTGAAGCTAGAATAAATGAAAAACAATCACCTAAACTTCCTAAATCCTTAAAAACCCTAATTTATTTGAAATTTTTACAAAGGGTTTTTCCAAAATAGAAATCCTATGAACAAAAGGATTACAGGGAAGTTTATCAAGTGATTTTCGTTCATTTATAACAACTTAAGCTAGGCATAACAATGGGTATACAAAAGGGCATGATTTAAGTTCAAATTTCGTAAACCCTAAACCCTAAAATTCTAAATCAACATGCAAGCACCAAACCACAGTAAAAAGCTGAAAAATAGGAACAGACAGGGACGATATACTTACTTGAGTGATTGTTGGTTGAGATTAAACACGTACAGAGAGTGATTGTGCAGATTTTGCAGAAATGAAAATGAACAGGAATGCAGAAATGAATGGAAGTGTACAGAAGTGAAAGAGGTGCTAAAATGTAAGCTACAACGGCTAAGACAATAAATGAAAGTGGTTGGGTGTTAGCTGAAGCGACAGGACTGGCCTGGGTATTATAAAACTGTTTTCTGATACGCTCGCTACAAGCGCGCGATTCATCGCTACAGCGACAAGCAAAAAGCCCATCGCTACAAGCGTGAAATGGCGCTACAAGCGCAAGTGCAAAAACTGTCGCTACAAGCGACAAGTGCGTCGCTACAAGCGACAAGTGTAAATTCCATCGCTACAGCGATGAGTTGGTCGCTGTAGCGACCATGACAGGAAACAGAAAAATAAATTTTTGAGTTCTAGCCACTATCCCAACATGCATAAATACTTGTACAGAAGTAAACTAACACTAAAAACACAACATACTTACAAAATTGGGGTGCCTCCCAACAAGCTCTTGTTTAACGTCATTAGATCGACGCCTGATTCGCTTACGCATATGAATCGATGAGTGAAATTGTTGTCGTGTGCCGAACAACTTCACCTCCAAAATATGGCTTAAGCCTTTGTCCATTCACTGTCCATGTCGACTTGGTGATAGGATCCTCAAGTTCCACAGCTCCATAAGGTTTCACTTCCTTTATCATGAACGGACCGGACCACTTGGACTTCAATTTTCCCGGAAATAATCGCAGTCTTGCATTGAACAGCAGGACCATCTGACCAGGCTTGAATTCCCTCTTCATGATCTTCTTGTCATGATATCGTTTAACCTTTTCCTTATAGATCTTGCTTGACTGATAGGCTTGGTCACGCATCTCCTCTAACTCATACATTTGAAGTTTCCTCTTCTCCCCAGCTTGCTCTTGATCAAAGTTCAAAAACTTGAGCGCCCAAAACGCTTTGTGCTCCAACTCGACCGGCAAGTGGCACGCTTTCCCATACACCAACTGGAATGGGGTGAAACCCGTAGGAGCTTTGTATGCGGTCCTATAGGCCCACAACGCTTCGTCCAGTTTCATCGCCCAATCCTTCCTTGAAGATGACACGGTCTTCTCAAGTATCCGCTTGATTTCACGGTTGGATACCTCGGCTTGACCGTTCGTCTGTGGATGGTATGGTGAAGCTACCTTGTGCTTTACTCCATAGTGCTCAAGTGCTTTTGCTAACTGCTGATTGCAGAAGTGAGAACCTCCATCACTTATTAGCACTTTTGGAGCTCCAAATCTGGAGAAGATGTTCCTTTTCAGAAACTTGACCACTGTTTTGCTGTCGGCTTTCTGAGATGCTATTGCTTCAACCCACTTTGAAACGTAGTCAACAGCCACCAGAATATACTCGTTGTTCAAAGAAGATGGAAATGGCCCTACAAAGTCAATACCCCAACAATCGAAGACTTCGACTTCAAGGATACTTTGTAGAGGCATTTCATTCCTCTTTGAAATCCCTCCGGTCTTCTGGCAACTCTCGCATTCTTTCACATGTTCATAACAGTCTTTGAACAACGAGGGCCAATAAAAGCCAGCTTGAAGAACTTTAGCTCCAGTTCTTTCTCCACTGTAGTGACCTCCATATGGCGAGTTGTGACAATGCCACATGATGTCCTTGGCTTCTTCTCTAGCAACACATCTTCTTATTAAGTGGTCTACTCCAATCTTGAATAAGTACGGGTCATCCCAAATGAATTGAGTGGCGTCTCTCAACAACCTCTTCTTCATTTGCCATGTGTAATCCTCCGGAATGAAACCCGTTGCTTTGTAATTTGCCATGTCCGCGAACCATGGTCTTTCTTGCACCATAAGCAACTGTTCATCCGGGAACTCTTCAAGGATGTCCCTTTCATTCTTCGTTATCTCTTTGTTCACCAATCTGGACAGATGATCAGCTACTAGGTTCTCAGTCCCCTTCTTGTCCTTAATCTCCAAATCAAACTCTTGGAGTAGCAACATCCAACGGATGAGTCTCGGCTTTGAGTCGGGTTTGGTAATCAAGTACTTGATAGCTGCATGGTCAGTCCAGATAACAATTTTTGAACCTATGAGATACGAACGAAATTTTTCTAATGCGAACACTATGGCAAGTAATTCTTTTTCAGTGGTAGCATAATTGACTTGTGCGTCATTTAAAACTTTACTTGCGTAGTGTATAGCATGAAAAATTTTGTTTTTGCGTTGACCTAACACCGCGCCTACCGCATAATCACTTGCATCGCACATAAGTTCAAAATCGTATATCCAGTTTGGTGCGGTGATTATGGGTGCGGATGTTAAGCTATCCTTTAAACTATTAAATGCATTTAAACAGTCAATATCAAAATCAAAAGACTTATCTTTGTTGAGCAAGTTGCTCAACGGCTTTGCAATTTTTGAGAAGTCTTTGATGAATCTCCGATAGAACCCGGCATGGCCTAGGAAGCTTCGGATTCCTTTGACATTAACTGGTGGTGGAAGTTTTCCTATCACGTCGACCTTAGCTTTATCAACTTCGATACCCTTGGAGGAGATCTTGTGACCAAGGACAATACCCTCGGTTACCATGAAGTGACACTTCTCCCAATTGAGCACCAAGTTGGTTTCCTTGCACCTTTTCAGTACCGTGTCCAGATTCTTCAAGCATAATTCAAATGATGACCCGAAAACTGAGAAGTCGTCCATGAACACTTCAATGCTTTTCTCTATCAAGTCCGCAAATATAGCTTGCATGCATCGTTGAAATGTTGCTGGAGCGTTACATAAACCGAACGGCATGCGTCGATATGCGAATACCCCAAAAGGACATGTGAATGCAGTCTTCTCGTGATCGTCTGGATTCACCGATATCTGATTGTAGCCTGAATACCCGT
The DNA here is from genome assembly GCA_018208015.1 of Medicago ruthenica. Taxonomy (NCBI): domain Eukaryota; kingdom Viridiplantae; phylum Streptophyta; class Magnoliopsida; order Fabales; family Fabaceae; genus Medicago; species Medicago ruthenica. Next base: position 96,106,315 of record CM031372.1, on the reverse strand, counting down.
CAAGGAAACAGTAAAAAGCTTGTCCTGACAGCCTCTCTAGCATTTGATCCATAAATGGTAGAGGAAAATGATCCTTTCTAGTTGCTTTGTTCAACCTCCGGTAGTCAATACACATCCTCCAACCGGTCACGGTTCTTGTCGGTATGAGCTCATTCTTCTCATTTGTGATCACCGTCATACCTCCCTTCTTAGGGACAACTTGAACCGGACTAACCCAAGAGCTATCCGAGATCGGATATATCATGCCGGCTTCTAGTAGCTTCACTACTTCTTTCCGGACTACTTCTTTCATGTTTGGGTTTAGCCGTCTTTGAGGTTGTGCCACCGGCTTATAATCTTCTTCCATCATGATCTTATGCATACAATAGGAAGGACTTATCCCTTTTAAGTCGGATAGTGTCCAACCTATTGCTTCCTTGTTGGACTTCAAAACTTCGACCAATCTTGTTTCTTCATGGTTTGATAAGGAGCTACTAATGATCACCGGTTTGGTACCCTCTTGGTCAAGAAACACATACTTCAAATGTGAGGGCAATATTTTCATCTCCGGTTTCACTTCTTCTACTTTAGCATCATTCGTCAATTCCTCGATTTTGGCTTTGTGAGGAGGAATTTCCTTCAACGAATCGAGCTCCTTCAAACACTCTTCAAGCTCTAGCTCATCTTCTTCTCCTAGGATACTTAGTGCGTTTGTCAAAACTCTCTCAAGATGCGTCAAATCATGCAACTGGTTTCTCGTATCAACTATCAATTCTTCCGTTGCATCCATCTTGAAACACGCAGCTTTATCACTAGGGAATTTCATGGCTTCATGGATGTTGAAATTGACTTCTTCATCGTCCACACGGACTTTCATCAAGCCTCCGTCAAGATCAATCATCATCCGTGCCGTTTGCATGAAAGTTCTTCCAAGAAGTAATGGCACATCATCATCCTCCGGAATATCCATCACTACAAAGTCGACGGGGAACAAGAACTTGTCGACTTTCACCAACACGTCTTCAGCAATTCCCAATGGACGAGTGTAGGATTTGTCGGCCAATTGCAAGGTTAAATTGGTTCTCTTCACAACTATATCACCTATCCTTTTGACAACGGATAGTGGTATTAGGTTGATGCTTGAACCCAAATCAATAAGTGCCTTGCCGACATCAACATTGCCAATGGACACGAGCAATGTAACTTTGCCCGGATCTCTCTTCTTTCTTGACAATGTGTTCTGGATGATCTCACTACAATTTGCATCTAGCAAAATTGTTTCTTCTTCATTGAACCTTCTCTTCTTGGAAAGGATTTCCTTCATGAACTTGGCATAGGTAGGCATTTGCTCTAGGGCTTCCGAGAATGGTATGTTGATTTGTAACCTTTTGAAAACTTCAAGGAACCTAGCAAACTGCCTCTCCTTCTCTTTTTTGGCTGGTGTAGTTGGGTAAGGTAGGTGCGGTGTTGGTGCATTCTTCACTATATCTTGCTTTTTGCTCTTCTCCTTCACCACATCCTTCTTCCATACAATGTTTTCATTTTCAACTACATCCTTATTATTTTTTTCTACTTCTACATCCTCTATATGTACATCTTCTATTTCTTCCTCATGCCCTTCATCTTCATCCTTCTCCTTCACCTCATTCTCAACCACCCTTCTCTCTACTTCAAGATTATCCCCTATACCTTGGCCAATTACCTTCCCGCTCCTTGTAGCTATTGCCTTGCAATTTTCGTTGTCTCTTGTTGCAAGGGCTTCCTCATCAAAATGACTTAATTGTCATTTCGATGATGATGCATGATCCTTCGGGTTGGTTTGTGTGTTGGCGGTAAAGGTTCCGCCTTGTTGAGTAGCCTGAGAAAGTTGTTGTGCCAATTGACCCACTTGCGTCTCCAGGTTTTTAATGGACGCATCAGTGTTCTTCTGGTTGGCCATTGACTGCTGCATGAATAGATTGAGGGTTTCATCGGTGGATTGGTTGCGGTTTTGTTGTGGAGGTTGATATTGGTTGTAATTCTGGTAAGGTTGTCGGTTGTATTGCCCAGCTTCTCCTCTCCAACCTTGGCCATAATTTGGGTTATTCCCTCTTGGGAAGTTGTTTGGATGGCTTTGGAATTGGTTTTGAAACTGTTGAGGCCTTGGTTGATTACCAACATAGCTTACCTCTTCTGTGGGGGGTGGACAGAATCCGGTTGGGTGATCTCCCGAACAAAGCTCGCAAGATGCGACTTGATGTTGTCTTCTTTGCTCGTTCTGGATGTCCTTCATTTGCTGGGGAAGGTTGGCCATTTTCTTCGTCAACTCTTCCTCTTGTTGCGTGAGCAACTTGTTTTGTGCAAGGATCGCATCATTAGTTCCCAACTCTAAGATTCCTGTCTTCCTTTGGCTTTGGCTCCGGTTGTGATGAGCTTGGTGATCGTTCAACGCCATTCTGTCTATAATAGCAACAGCATCCTCCGCGCTCTTTGCCATTAAAGAACCACCAGCTGCAGCGTCAAGCAAAAGCTTTGATTGTTGTTGCATTCCGTTCCGGAAGAGATGAATTTGTGTTAATTCATCAAATCCATGGTTCGGACATCGTCTGAGCATTGACTTGAAACGCTCCCAAGCTTCACATAGTGTTTCACTTGTACCTTGTGAAAACACCGCAATGGTTGTCTTCGCCTCCATAAACCGGTTCTGAGGGAAGAACCTCTCAAGAAATTTCTCCTCAAGTGTATTCCAGTTTGTCATCACCGTAGGAGGTTGGTCCAAGTACCACTCCTTAGCTTTGCCTATCAATGAATGTGGAAACATTCTCATCCACATTGCCTCCTCATTACTTTCCGTCTCACCAAGGGTTCCCGCGATCTCATAGAATTTTGTGAGATGTTGGAACGGGTCTTCATGATCTAATCCTGAGAATGGATTAGCATACAAGATTTGTAATATCCCCGTCTTCATTTCCGTTTGCTTGGTAGTCCGCGTTGCTTTCCCCAATTGTGCAAAACGGCGTGGACTATTAGTACATGGAACTCCAGAACCTCCTGAACCATCTCCAGCTGCAGCCATTTGTAATTCTTGGCTTGGATTTGAACTTGATGATTGACTAGAAACAGAACTCTCCTCTTGTTGCCTTCTCTTAGCTTGTTGCTTCTTTCTCCGATTCTTGCTATTGGCTCTACGAGCTGTTCTTTCAATCTCGGAATCAAAAAGAAGTTGGTCCTGTGCGCACCTCGTTTTTTTCCTCGGGAAAAAGACGCGCAGATCCTCCGAGGTCGTCCTCGAACGCTCGGAGGGTGCCTTTGTGAAGCCGCCACCAAAGTTTTTGTGTAAAGGGAACGTTGATAAACCCTTAAGTTTTTTTTTGTTGTAAAGGGAAACGATAATAAAACCCTTTGACGATGAGGATAAGGATTAGGTCATCGCAACCATTGTCGGGTTCGGGAGTCGGTTACGCGAGGGGAAGGTATTAGCACCCCTCACGTCCGTTGTACTCAACGGGAACCTTCTATTTGGTTAAAGCTTGAATTGCTTTTTTAATGCTTTGCGTGCGTGTTCATTTATGCTAAAAATATAATAAAGGGGGGAAAAGAGATAAAAACAAACGAAGAAAGAAAAAAGTTTTTATTATTGTGCTTGACAAGATGTCGATCTTGCTCCTACGTATCTCCCGGTAGTCGGAGAATTCAAAGCATACGTAGTTCTTTGGTAGAAAAACGTATGTGTGTTGGTTGATTTTAATTGGACGATGTTTTAACCGAATTCTTGCGATTAAACGTTGCTTGTATGCTCGCACTTGGAGACTTATTAAGCGTTCGTTCACGAATCACATTAGAATTGTTAAAAGGTACGTCCATTAGGGTAGAGGGTTGAATTGGTCGCTATGGGACCAAGGGAGGTGCAATGGACTCATATAAGTCAAACATTGACCGAGTGGACTCCGAAGAGCCGGGCGATCGTTCGATTGATCCACTGAGATCAAGAACGGGTACAATGGACTCGGACGAGTCGAACATTGACCGAGTGGACTCTAACGAGTCGAGGGATCGAGTCTAATGGCCAACGGGGGACCAAAAGGCTTGGATTGACCACAAGGGGCCAAGATTTGGTTTGGTTAGGGTTGTACATATTAAAAGGGAATGACGATTGTCCGAGCGACGAGACATACGTCACGCATTCGTACAATCGGGGCGATGGAGAGACATACGTCACACCATCCCTTTTTCATTCATGTTTTTGGATTGAATTTTTTTAGAAATCCCAAGGTAAGTCAAAACATTTGGTTTGAAAACCCAAAATGGGAAGGTTTAGCAAATTTGCTAGAAAACGCGCAAGTTCGTCTCATTTTGCGAAAATGCGCACATTACCGGTGTATGTTCATTTTTGAGTTTTGAACATCATGAACAATATTTATTGCTCAAGTTTAGATTGAAAAGCTGAACATAGCTTGTTGGTTCATGTGGTTTTGAAAATTTGGGAACATAACTTGCTTTGCAAGTTATCCACAAAATGGTTATACGAACTTGTGATTTGCCAAAATTAAGCAAAAACCTTGTTATGATTTGAAGAACATGGGTTTAAAAACTCTTTGGTTCTGAGCTCTGGGGCTAGAACCTCAAAAATTGGTTGTTTTGACACAAAAACTCAGGTTCTGAGTTCTGTCATGGTCGCACTGCGACCATGACTTCGCACTGCGAAGCATGCGAAATTTTGGGTTCAGAAGCTGTTTCTGAACATTTGTTCAGAAACAACTTCTGAACACACTCAAGACCTTATATATGGGTGAAAAGCTTTGAGTTTTTGGGATGAAAAAGGTTGTACAAACCAATTTTGATGTTTTGAAAACCTTGGGATTTCTTTGAAATTCAAAAGGGGTTTTTTAGGACCAAAAGGTTTTGAGCCAAAATAGCTATGCAAACACAATTAGAAATGCAAGATAAAGAGCTTAGTAACTTACAGAACTCCTTAGCAAAGCTCCAGCTGCACTTGGCTTGATTTGGTTGAAGGCTTTCACAAAGGTTTGAAGATTTGTGATGAACTTGAACTTTTGAAAGCTTTGTGTGGATGGATTGTTTCTGGTTATTTGTGGAGATTTGTAGGTTGAAATGAGTAGAGTTTCTGCTCTTTGAATGTTGTGTTTTCTGTCTAATTGTGTGTGTTTAACCTTGGGCATTGCCTTGTATTTATAGGCCAAAATCAAATCTTTGTCATCATTACACAATCCCTTGATTCAGCTGATTTGTGGCCAAGATCAAGCTGAATCCCTTTGCATTAAATGCTAATGGATAGAGGCAACCCTGCCTTGTGCCAAGGGGCAAGTTCCAGCTTGATTTCAGCCACAAATTCAACCTATTCTAGAAGGTAATGATGAAGAACAAAGCTGATTTGCAAATGGCTAATGCTTGGGGATCAATCCTTGCAATCTCAATGGTTGGTCAATAAAAACGTGCACTGTATTGTGCAGAGATTGAGGGATGAAAAGGCTAAAATTGGCTGGTGTGAGAGGGTGAAAAGCTGCTGCAAAACAGAGTAGGCACTCATGGCTTTTCAAGTGAGAAAATCCAGCTGGTTTGACTGGTTTTTGGGGCAGCAAGCAGGAGGAAAGTCCTCAAGCAGGTGGCTGGCAACCTTGTGGTGGTTAGCAGGTCACCTGGGAGGGGCTAGAGCTGCCCAAGGGCAAGCCCACTTGCTTGTCACATGCTAGGTTGGAAGAAAAAGCTTCTAACCTTGGCATTAATGGCAAGTCTTTCAACTCTGGCTTTGCTTGGCCCAATTGGCCATGAATGCTACTTAAAATAATTATGGAAGTGATGTGCAACAAAATCTGGAATTAAATCCAAGAAACCAAAAATCTGCAGAAAAATCGCAGACTTCGCAGTGCGAAGTGAGCTTCGCATTGCGAAGTCCTCAATTTTGAAAAGTTGACTTTTCTGTTGACTTTTGTTGACTTTTGACTTTTTCCCCTCTTTGATTTTTTTTGATTTTTGGTTTTAAAATGCGTAGGACAAAATTAGGGTACTACAGCTGCCCCTACTTAATTGTGTCTTCGCATAGAGTGCGTGAGTGCCGAGGGCATCTCATGAACTCTTTGCGGAGATCAATTAAGTAAAAAGAAAAAGAAGGACCCGAATTTTGTCCTTCGCGAAATGCAAATGAAAGGGTTGGTAGGGGTTGATCGTATCCAGCCGCTAACACTGGAGGTAGATCCACTGGGGGATGAAGGTAATCTTATCTAGGCACTGCTTCTAGAGGTCGATTCCTGAGGGTAGTGGTTTACTCTAGGTACTGTCACTAGAGGTGGAACATTGATGGAGGTGATCTACTCTAGGAATTGCTTCTAGAGATCGATACCTAAAGATGGCGATTTACTCTAGGCACTTTCAACTAGAGGTGGAACATTGAGGTAGGTGATCTACTCTAGGCACTGTCACTAGAGGTCGATACCTAAAGATGGTGATTTACTCTAGGCACTTTCAACTAGAGGTGGAACATTGAGGTAGGTGATCTACTCTAGGCACTGTCACTAGAGGTCGATACCTAAAGATGGTGATTTACTCTAGGCACTTTCAACTAGAGGTGGAACATTGAGGTAGGTAATCTACTCTAGGCACTGTCACTAGAGGTCGATACCTAAGCTAGGTGATCTTATTCAGGTACTGCTTCTGAATATAGATTCCTAACGAGCTGTGATCTTATTCAGCCGCTAACACTGAAGGTCGATACACTGGGGGAGGTGATCTACTCTAGGAATTGCTTCTAGAGATCGATACCTAAGCTAGGTGATCTTTTTCAGGTACTGCTTCTGAATATCGATTCCTAACGAGCTGCGGTCTTACCCTAAATAGGTGCCCCTGGTTGAATGTTGATGGATGCTGGTGAATATGTGATACTCACTGGAGGATCCTTGTTAAGGATGCGTGTTTTATGAAATGCATGTGTATGAATGGTTTTAAATATGCATGCATGAAATGAAATAATGTTCGTTGGGTGCCGAGCAGAGTCGGTCTTTGTTTGTGGGTGTGTTCATGATAGTTGGGCTTTCTTTTTTTTGTTTTTTGGGTGGTCGGTTTGGAAGGAAAAAATCCTTTGCCTACATACCCAAATGGGATCAAAACCGGTGTAGTTCGAGCCTAAGCCCGAAAATTTGTGTTTTGTTCGTTTTTTTTGGTTGGTCGGTTTGGAAGGACGAGGTCCTTTGCCTACATACCCAAATGGGATCAAAACCGGTGTAGTTCGAGCCTAAGCCCGAAAATTTGTGTTTTGTTTGTTTTTTTGGTTGGTCGGTTTGGAAGGACGAGGTCCTTTGCCTACATACCCAAATGGGATCAAAACCGGTGTAGTTCGAGCCTAAGCCCGAAAATTTGTGTGGGTTTGCCAATAATGATTGGACTTTTGTTTGGGGGTTGAGACTCCCTGGGGAATATCAATAAAATTTGGGCTTTATTGTGGGCCAATGAAAATTGGGCTTTGGTTTGTTGTGCTTGACAAGATGATGATCTTGCTCCTACGTATCTCCTGGTGGGATGGAGAATTCAAAGCTTACGTAGTTCTTTGGTTTGCCAATGAAAATTGGACTTTGGTTTTGCCAATGATTATTGGGCTTTGGTTTTTGGTGCCAATGAATATTGGGCTTTGCTTTGATTGGTTGCCGAACGCGGTCGGGCTTTTTGATTTTGGTTGCCGAGCGAGGTCGGGCTTTTTGATTTTGGTGATCTCACTGGGGATATAAGGATCATTCTGGAAGCATGATCGATATCCGGCCTTAGTGGATGAAAAAGATGTATGGGGGTGAGCTTTATTTGGGAAATTTGTTTCCTCCGACACCCGGGATCTTTGCGTTTTACGCGTCGCGAGCTACGCACTTGTTTCTGCTGAAGAGCATGAGTCTTAAAATGACTGATGCTGAGCTTCAAGTTTTGAGTCCTCTGATGCAATACCGGGGACCAACGAAATTCTTTCGACATTTAACGTCCAAGTAAAAAACACACATTTTTTTGTTTTTTTTTATGTTATTCCCATATTTCAATGCATTATCTATCATGAATAAAAGCACATTTTATGAGCAAGTAAGGACGCATAACAATGAAGAGGTTTTTTTTTTTTTTTTTTTTTTTTTTAAAAAATGATTTTGATTCAACGAAACTTAGTCCCTTGTATGGGTAACTATTCGTGAAAATGTAATCCCTATAAGAGGTGATTACTGAGATAGAGAAAAAGGAAGAAACAAAAAGGCAAATGAAGATTTGCTTGGGTTTCACGTGCTACTTTCCCTATGACTTCGAAATAACTCGTTTTTGAAAGATGATAATGAGGTTGATTCTTTCCCTCTCGAATTCTGTCCGGACCTCACGTGCCGCAGTCTTTTGCCCTTTTTTTTTTTTTTGAAACCCCTAACTTTTACCTGGACCGCTCTTTCGAGTTTTCAGTCCACTGGGGTATATTTCCTTTTTTGATGTCCTTAATTTTTGCCTAGACCGCCTTTTCAGGTTTTCGATCTACCAGGACGCTCTCTATTGCCTAAACCGCCCTTTTCGGGTTTTCGATTTAGCGAGCTCTTTCTTCTTTTTGGCATATATATATTTTTTTTTGACTGCGCCGGAGTTTATTGATAGGGGGATCCTTGTGGACGGGTAATACCTTTTTTTTCAAAGCATTAAGTCTTCTTCTCTAAATTCTCGAGAATGAACTTTCTTGTCGAGCTGTCCATGCCCCAATGTTGTGAGGTGTTTCTCTTTTATGGGGTTCAGCTGGTCGAACCTTGTTTGTGTTTGTGAATGCCAATGGAAATTGGGCCTTGGTAGTGATTGGATGCCGAGCGGGGTCGGGCTTTTGTTTTTGGTTGCCGAGCGAGGTCGGGCTTTTTGTGATTTGAGTGGAGATGCCAATGAAAATTGGGTTTTATGTGTGATTGTGTTTGTAAGGGCCAATGGAAATTGGGCTTTTATTGGAAATGGTATTTGGGAATATGTTTGTGAGTGCCAATGAAAATTGGGCTTTTGGGTGTTTGGATGCCGAGCGAGGTCGGGCTTTTTGATTTTTGGATGCCGAGCAAGGTCGGGCTTCTTTGATGGGATGCCGAGCGAAGTCGGGCTTTTGTTGGAAATGGGGTTTGTGAGCGCCAATGGAAATTGGGCTTTTTGTTTGGAAATTGTGTGTGCCAATGAAAATTGGTCTTTTGTTGGAGATGTGAGGAATGCCAATGATGACTTGGCTTTTTGTGTTTGGGGATGCCAATAAAAATTGGGCTTTGTTTGTTTGGGGATGCCAATAAAAATTGGGCTTTTTTTTTTGGAAATTGGTGATGTGAGGAATGCCAATGATGACTTGGCTTTTTGTGGGAATTTGTGGGGAGTGCCGTAACGGCTAATGGTTTCTTTTTTTTTGATGAGTTGGGCGACCACTTGTTTGGTCATGTTTGCATAGGGAGCTGCTTCGACCCATTTGGTGAAACAGTTGATGGCAACTAGTATGAACTGGTGCCCTTTTGAAGCCTTTGGCTCAATCATTCCGAACATGTTTATGCCCCACATAGAGAATGGTTAGGGTGATGTCATGACATTCAGAGGTGTTTGTGGTATGTGCCCCTTGTTGGCATAATTTTGTCACTTGTGATATGTCTTGGCATGGGTTTGGAAGGACTCCTCATGGATTTCTTCGGTGAGCATGACTGCTTCACGTTTATCCGCACATCTGAGTAAGACCTAATTTCTCTTGTAGAGTGTGCCCCCGCAGAGGGAAAATTGTAATGCCATTCTTTTGAGGGTTCTCTTGGTGAGGTTGTATTACCCTATCCTCTTGATCCCCAAGTCTGGACAATCCTTCAGGAGGTTCAAAATCGTCCTTATTATCATCTTCCGTTTGGTTAATTTGAAGATTGAAGTCAAAAGGGATTGTAGCAGTGTTATTTTTTGGTGTATGATGATTTTTTTGTAGGGTTGCGAAAATTTATTTAAGAACGAAAGAAAAACGAACTCTTTTGAACATAAACTGCAACTTTATTAATGACGGAAATGATTTGAAATATGAGGGTCCCATAAAAATTAATCATTTGCCTTGGGAAGAGCAAAATGATTGTTTTTTTTTTTGAAAACAAAATAAATTACTTGGACAAAGAAATGATTTTCGGAATTTCGATGGCCTTCCGGTTGCTCGGATCTCATCCGAAACGCTACTGTACACCGGGTCGGGTACTTCTTTTTTTTTTGGTGAGGGAATGATGTGAGGGTTTTTTCTTTGAAATGCATGAAAATGCATGAATGCAATGAGTATGCAAAAATATGCCCCTTTTTTATGCAAAAATTTTTCATGAATGCAAATGGATGATATGTAGGGGTTTGGTATATGAAGGTTCAGAATTTCCCCCCATCCTCATGTGTAGGCTCTAAAGATGATATCTCCTAAGAAGAGGTCCCTAGAGTCATTGATCTCACATGGAATTAGGGTTGTCTATGGACATACGTCGACATGACTTCAATTAATTCCACGTGAAAATCTCCTCTAAGCGGGGTTGGGCATCCTACCTCACGGACATACGTCAACGCGGGCTTCCGCACACAACCTCCTTCTAACTTAGTTTTTCTCTCAAGCTCGGGTAGAGAGCCTCACACGTCCGGCATTAACCCGAACAATGTGGAGTAACATCACTCAAGTAACCCCCGCATTTGATATATATGATATGAATATAAAGCAGATAAAGCAAATATAAACATAAAGCATAAATATAACATGTATGAATAAAATAAATAAACATGGCACGCAAAGAAAATAAAACAATTGGCTTTAACCCAAATAGGTTAGGCTTGACTCGCTAGTGGGAACAGGGTCCCCAGTGAAGTCGCCAGCTGTGCGCACCTCGTTTTTTTCCTCGGGAAAAAGACGCGCAGATCCTCCGAGGTCGTCCTCGAACGCTCGGAGGGTGCCTTTGTGAAGCCGCCACCAAAGTTTTTGTGTAAAGGGAACGTTGATAAACCCTTAAGTTTTTTTTTGTTGTAAAGGGAAACGATAATAAAACCCTTTGACGATGAGGATAAGGATTAGGTCATCGCAACCATTGTCGGGTTCGGGAGTCGGTTACGCGAGGGGAAGGTATTAGCACCCCTCACGTCCGTTGTACTCAACGGGAACCTTCTATTTGGTTAAAGCTTGAATTGCTTTTTTAATGCTTTGCGTGCGTGTTCATTTATGCTAAAAATATAATAAAGGGGGGAAAAGAGATAAAAACAAACGAAGAAAGAAAAAAGTTTTTATTATTGTGCTTGACAAGATGTCGATCTTGCTCCTACGTATCTCCCGGTAGTCGGAGAATTCAAAGCATACGTAGTTCTTTGGTAGAAAAACGTATGTGTGTTGGTTGATTTTAATTGGACGATGTTTTAACCGAATTCTTGCGATTAAACGTTGCTTGTATGCTCGCACTTGGAGACTTATTAAGCGTTCGTTCACGAATCACATTAGAATTGTTAAAAGGTACGTCCATTAGGGTAGAGGGTTGAATTGGTCGCTATGGGACCAAGGGAGGTGCAATGGACTCATATAAGTCAAACATTGACCGAGTGGACTCCGAAGAGCCGGGCGATCGTTCGATTGATCCACTGAGATCAAGAACGGGTACAATGGACTCGGACGAGTCGAACATTGACCGAGTGGACTCTAACGAGTCGAGGGATCGAGTCTAATGGCCAACGGGGGACCAAAAGGCTTGGATTGACCACAAGGGGCCAAGATTTGGTTTGGTTAGGGTTGTACATATTAAAAGGGAATGACGATTGTCCGAGCGACGAGACATACGTCACGCATTCGTACAATCGGGGCGATGGAGAGACATACGTCACACCATCCCTTTTTCATTCATGTTTTTGGATTGAATTTTTTTAGAAATCCCAAGGTAAGTCAAAACATTTGGTTTGAAAACCCAAAATGGGAAGGTTTAGCAAATTTGCTAGAAAACGCGCAAGTTCGTCTCATTTTGCGAAAATGCGCACATTACCGGTGTATGTTCATTTTTGAGTTTTGAACATCATGAACAATATTTATTGCTCAAGTTTAGATTGAAAAGCTGAACATAGCTTGTTGGTTCATGTGGTTTTGAAAATTTGGGAACATAACTTGCTTTGCAAGTTATCCACAAAATGGTTATACGAACTTGTGATTTGCCAAAATTAAGCAAAAACCTTGTTATGATTTGAAGAACATGGGTTTAAAAACTCTTTGGTTCTGAGCTCTGGGGCTAGAACCTCAAAAATTGGTTGTTTTGACACAAAAACTCAGGTTCTGAGTTCTGTCATGGTCGCACTGCGACCATGACTTCGCACTGCGAAGCATGCGAAATTTTGGGTTCAGAAGCTGTTTCTGAACATTTGTTCAGAAACAACTTCTGAACACACTCAAGACCTTATATATGGGTGAAAAGCTTTGAGTTTTTGGGATGAAAAAGGTTGTACAAACCAATTTTGATGTTTTGAAAACCTTGGGATTTCTTTGAAATTCAAAAGGGGTTTTTTAGGACCAAAAGGTTTTGAGCCAAAATAGCTATGCAAACACAATTAGAAATGCAAGATAAAGAGCTTAGTAACTTACAGAACTCCTTAGCAAAGCTCCAGCTGCACTTGGCTTGATTTGGTTGAAGGCTTTCACAAAGGTTTGAAGATTTGTGATGAACTTGAACTTTTGAAAGCTTTGTGTGGATGGATTGTTTCTGGTTATTTGTGGAGATTTGTAGGTTGAAATGAGTAGAGTTTCTGCTCTTTGAATGTTGTGTTTTCTGTCTAATTGTGTGTGTTTAACCTTGGGCATTGCCTTGTATTTATAGGCCAAAATCAAATCTTTGTCATCATTACACAATCCCTTGATTCAGCTGATTTGTGGCCAAGATCAAGCTGAATCCCTTTGCATTAAATGCTAATGGATAGAGGCAACCCTGCCTTGTGCCAAGGGGCAAGTTCCAGCTTGATTTCAGCCACAAATTCAACCTATTCTAGAAGGTAATGATGAAGAACAAAGCTGATTTGCAAATGGCTAATGCTTGGGGATCAATCCTTGCAATCTCAATGGTTGGTCAATAAAAACGTGCACTGTATTGTGCAGAGATTGAGGGATGAAAAGGCTAAAATTGGCTGGTGTGAGAGGGTGAAAAGCTGCTGCAAAACAGAGTAGGCACTCATGGCTTTTCAAGTGAGAAAATCCAGCTGGTTTGACTGGTTTTTGGGGCAGCAAGCAGGAGGAAAGTCCTCAAGCAGGTGGCTGGCAACCTTGTGGTGGTTAGCAGGTCACCTGGGAGGGGCTAGAGCTGCCCAAGGGCAAGCCCACTTGCTTGTCACATGCTAGGTTGGAAGAAAAAGCTTCTAACCTTGGCATTAATGGCAAGTCTTTCAACTCTGGCTTTGCTTGGCCCAATTGGCCATGAATGCTACTTAAAATAATTATGGAAGTGATGTGCAACAAAATCTGGAATTAAATCCAAGAAACCAAAAATCTGCAGAAAAATCGCAGACTTCGCAGTGCGAAGTGAGCTTCGCATTGCGAAGTCCTCAATTTTGAAAAGTTGACTTTTCTGTTGACTTTTGTTGACTTTTGACTTTTTCCCCTCTTTGATTTTTTTTGATTTTTGGTTTTAAAATGCGTAGGACAAAATTAGGGTACTACAGGTCCTCCGAAACTTGACCTCGCATAAACGATTTCAATAATCTGACCACAAAGAATTAGCAAACAAGATGGATAAGAGTATTAGTTATATACATAAAAGAATTTTGTGCAAAATTGCTTAAAACCATAATTAAAGTTGCAATGATTATAACATCAAAAACTTTAATCCCCGGCAACGGCGCCATTTTGTTAGTATTGCAAAAGCAAGTATTAGTTTTTATATCGTTCCACAGGGATTAATGTGATATCATATTCCGTTCAACTTCGATTATCGTCTTAAGTTAGGGTTTACTTGTTTTTGTACTACACTACTCGTAATTTTAAAACATAATAAATAAATGGTAGAGCAATAGGACATAGAAGGTGTTAGGATTGACTTTCATCAATCAAACATTGTTTATATCCGATTGATCACAAATACGAATTCTAGCGTTTTCTTATATATTGCATTATTACGTATTGCTCAACAACATCATTGATTTCCCAAATGACGTCGTGAGATCGATTGTATCGTTTAATCGATGATTTCTCAATCTATTAAACGATCCAAAAGCATTATGATCCAATACTATAATGTAATTATCAAAACCAAATCCCATTTCTAGAATTTCTTATCTTGATAGAAAATCATTCTAAATCTAGATTCAAAAGTCTTTTTCAACAACATTTAAATCAAACATAAGATTGAAAAGCAAGAAGAAATTCAATGGTATATAAAAATTGCTAGAATCATATATTGAATAATCAAAAGTTTACAACATGAGTGATTGATTACCTATCAATCCCAACAAAGGAGATTGGTTGATCATTTTCATGACAACTCTTGCAAAATAAGAAAGGAAGATGAAGATTTGTGAGAGCTTGATGTCTCAAAGCTTCCTAAGATCTTCTTCAATCCAACTCTAATTGCTATATGAAGTTTTTCTCCCTCTATGCCTATTCTCTCTCAAAGATTATAAGTTTTCTAAGCTCTGGAAAAATAAAATATCTGATAAAAAACTATATCCCTAGAAATGAGCTTAAAAATCCTTAAATATGCTGAGAAAATGTTCGCTCGCTACAAGCGACCAGTCTGTCGCTTGTAGCGAGGACTTCAGTTGGCCAATCATAGAGCTCCACGTCACCATCAGCATTAAACCGCCCCTTGGTCGCTGTAGCGACCAGGTCTGTCGCTACTAGCGACCAGCCTTTGAAATTCCCTGCCTAGGCTCGCTTCAAGCGTCCAGTTCATCGCTACAAGCGATGAACTCCTGATAATCCCTGCCTAAGCTCGCTTCTAGCGATGGATGCTGCGCTTCAAGCGATGGATCACTGAAAATCTCTGCCTATCCTCGCTACTAGCGATGAGTCCTGCGCTTGTAGCGATGGCATCAAGAAAACCTTCAAATCTTTGCATCAATCAGGTTCAAGCATGTATTTCCTGCATAATCAAATGGGGTAAGGCTTAGGATCACATTCATTGCATTTTTAACACATTTATGCCCTAATCCTAAGGTAACTTGTACAACAAGTAAACATAAGTGCCTAAATTTGTACCAAAATATAACAACATTTAAGCACTTATCAAGCACACTGCCCAGTCCTTTAGAGGACGCATCACAATAAACCACATATTTCTTTTCAGGGTCTGGTATTGCTAATACTGGAGCCTTGGATAATTTCTTTCTCAAAGTCCGGAAACTTTTCTCACAATCTTCGTCCCAGACGAAAGGCACATCTTTCCTCGTGAGGCGTGTCAACGGTAAAGCAATCTGTGAAAATCTCATAATAAATCTTCTGTAGTAACCTGCTAAACCCAGGAAACTCCGAACTTCTGTTACATTCGTTGGTCTGGCCCAATTAAGGACAGCTTCGACTTTCGACGAGTCAACCGACACTCCTCCTTGAGAAATAACATGTCCCAAAAACTGGATTTCCGATAACCAAAATTCACATTTGCTGAATTTTGCATACAACTGATTTTCTCTAAGGATGTCCAAAACAATCCTCAGATGCTGAGCATGTTCCTGCGAGTCCTTTGAATAAATCAAGATATCATCAATGAAGATTACCACAAACTGATCCAGGTAAGGCTGGAAAATTCTATTCATGTAGTCCATAAAAACCGCTGGGGCATTAGTCACTCCAAAAGGCATCACCAAAAATTCATAATGTCCGTAACGTGTTCTGAACGCCGTCTTGGACACATCTGACGATTTGATACGAATCTGGTGGTATCCAGATCTGAGATCAATGGAAAACTCTACTTCCCGCTCAGGGGGTAAATTGCTTATCTCCGAAGGAAAAACATCTAAATAATCACTAACAACAGGGATGTCACTGGGACTCAGTTCTGACTCTGAAGTCACAGTAACCATAACATAGAAACCTCTATCCTGAGCACACATGAGCTGAGTAAGCTGATGAGTGCGGTTGATTAACTCTGATAAAGCCACACCTTCGGTCGTATCATCTGTAGGCATAAAGATACACTTTTCCGCACATCCAATGTACACATGATTAGCAGATAACCAATCCATTCCTAGGATCATATCAAGCTGTATCATGGGAAGACACACCAAATCTATATAGTATGTCTTACTAGATACAGTGATCGGACAATTTTCACATATGAAACTAGCTACAACTCCACCTTCTGTAGCGGTGGACACCGTCATAGGAGGTATCAACGGTGACATAGACAACTGTAATGCTTCTACACACTTGTAAGAAATAAATGAACACGTAGCACCACAATCAAAAAGCACTTTAACTGGAGTTTGGCCTAAGTAACACATACCGGCAATTAAATCTTCATTTGCCAAAGCCTTCTGACCATCAAGGGAATATACCCTGCCTTTACTCGTTGTAGTTCCTTCAGCTCCACTCTTATTCTTTCTTTCTGGACAGTTAGCAAAAACGTGCCCCGGCTGTCTACACCAGAAACACACACCCGAACGTCTCATGCATTCACCGCGATGTAATTTCCCACAGTATTTACAAGTGTCATTCGCCTGTGGTGAAAAAGACTGTTTGCCCCTCTTCGGAGAGCCCTTTGGCTTGTTCTCTTGATACCTATCTTGAAATTTGCCTTTCCTCTTTTCATATGCTGCAGCTTTCTCTTTGGCGGTCTTAGCAAAACCCGCTTCCGCAACCAAACTATCATGAACCATCTCGTCATAGCTGGTATTCCTTTGAAGGCTCACCGCTGTATCAATCTCACCTCTCAACCCACGCCTATATTGATTCATCTTCCAGTTCTCATTACCGGCATACTCATTGTGAGAGGAGTAATACGACAATTCTTCAAATTTCTTTGTAAATTCGGTAACTGACATGCCACCTTGCTTCAACTCAAGGAATTCTTGTTCTTTCTTTACTTTATAGGACATCGGGATATACTTCTCTAGCATAGCTTCCTTGAAGTTATCCCAGTTAATCTCAACATCATTTGCTATCATTCGGCGTTGAGCAGATTCCCACCAATCTTCTGCTGCGCCTCTGAACTGGTTAGTTGCCAACAACACTTTACTTTCCTCTGGGCACTCCACCATCCGGAACACTTTTTCAATCTGCTTGAGCCATCTCTTGGCCTCTGGAGGCTCACCTTCTCCGTTAAACTCTGGAGGGTGATTTCTGTTAAATTCCCGGTAGGATGGATTCGCCACTACTGGTGGTGGTGTCTGCTGCTGGGCACCTTGTCCATGGTGCATCATCTCCATCCATTCATGCTGAGCTTGGGCCTGTTGCTGGGCTTGCTGCTGCATCATAAGCATCATCTGCTGATGCTGCAATGCAGCCTGAGCTTGCTGCTCTTGATATTGTTGCTGCAACGCCTGTTGCTGTTGCATCATTTGAGCCCAAAACTGCATATTAGGGTCTCCTCCGGCTTCCTCAGCATTTGCCTGATTTGATCTAGGCCTGCCAGGACCTCTTCTCCTCCCAGACATATTATCCTAACTATCATACACAAGTCAAAGTGATCAGTTTCAACCAGATATAACATTTAGAATAATGTCCCGGATCCAAGAGATCCATAAACTTGAATTGTATCTTAATGACCCAAGGCACGGTCTGAATCGACCTGCTCTGATACCAAATTGTAACACCCATATTAAGATTGCCTAGGATCTTATACGAGTATTAAAATTTCGTACTGGATACATTAATTTACAATACAAAAGTTCATACAATATTACACCACATTGTAATATTACAATCCAAAGTTAATACAATTCTCTTGTTACAAGTACATCAAGTACAACAACTTATAATACATGCAAACTTTAAACAAATAACATCAGCACGATCAGTCCGTAGCCTTCTCCTTACCCTTATTGCGTGCTGACTGCGATCCTGCCTGTGAACCTGCACCAGAAGGAATGGGATGAGACATAATGTCTCAGTGAGCTCTACCCAACCTACTGTTGGTAACCACAGGGAACCTAGGGTCACCATGCCTACCTTGGCAATTTAGGGGAAATCTAGAATCGCCAAGTCTTTAAACCTGCCTATGACTTTATCTATAATCTATCTTTAACTGTGAAACTTCCTGTAACTATAACTTTTACTATGACTGTATAACATAAAGCAAATAAAGTGTTTTATGTTAGCTGTTAGCGTTGAACAAACAATTAATCTGAGTTCATTTTACGGAGTGCGGCCCGGGTGGAGTAACCCCGAGGACAGCTCCCTATGAACCGGTGAAATTCCTATCATATCAGGCTAACACCGGACTCCCTATGAAATTGCATGTGGACAATCCTCTCGGAGAAGTCCCATCCGGCGAATCCCGGAGTCTGCTGAACATGCCTTTGACTTTGAGTTATTAATATTCTTTGACTTTGAGAAATAAGTGTATATATAAATATACATATCTATTACTTTGATCATATAAACATTTCCTATAATTCTTAACCTATGACATATGATACTTGGCTTATCGTTCTCATAAGCCTACTATAATTGTTAAACCTTTCCTATTACCTTGTATCCTAAAGTGGATAATCTATGAATTGTTTCTCATGCTATAACCCTCATTTTTTTCCTATCAAGGAAATTGGCATATCATTGTCATATGCCACTATAAAAGGTTGCCTATTCAATAAACCTCAACTCTATGTTTCCAAGCCTTGCATAATCCTTACCTATAAACTTTTATGACCTTTGGGAAGCATTTAGAATGAGTTAAAATGGTGGGCAAGGTTTCCAAAATGTACATATAAAATCAGTTGCCAAAAAGCCATGCCCGCGCGCGCCAAGACCCCCAGAACAGCTCAACGAAGTTGGGCTGTCCAGGGTTGGTCGCTACAAGCGCCCCCTTGGTCGCTACAAGCGCCCCTGGTCGCTACAAGCGCCAGTGTGGTCGCTTGAAGCGTGGGTAGGCAGGGAATTTTCCTGCCTGGTCGCTACAAGCGACAGCCCGTCGCTACAGCGACCGTATCAGTATAAAATCATGTAAAAAATGTGATTTTCCACCATTTTTGCCCATTCAAGGTTACCCAAGCTTCCAAGACATGTTAAAAATGATTTTCCATCATAAAACATCAGTTAAAAACACTTACAAGCAAGGATTACTACTAGCAAGGAAATTAGGGTAAAATTCCAAACTTTCTATAACTTTTTCCTATGAAGCAAAACACATAAAATTCACACTATGAGGGTTCTAAAACCCAAGATGAGCTCACCTATAACTGGTAGCAAGCTGGCTAAGCTCCAATCCAAAACTCCAACTTGTAAAATCCTCTTTTTCTTGATTTTTCTCTAGTTTTTCTTGTTCCAAGTTTCCCAAAGCTTTGATTGCTTGAATCCCAAAGGTTAAAGGATGAATTTGATGGATTAAGGATGAAAGGAAGGGTGGGTCGAAATCTAGAGAGAAGGAGGGGAAGAATTCTGATTTTTGAGAGAGAAAGAAATGTGATAAATATGAGTTTTTCTCATATTTATCCATTTTAGTCCCTATCCTCTTAATTACAATTTTGCCACTCCCAATCGTTTAATTCCTATAACACTGTTAGATGCCTCGCATAAGTGGGTTATTACAAAGTCCAGTAAACCACAGTTTAGTGTTTGCAGAGTTCAACTTCAACAAGTTCTTCTCTTTCAACTTCATCATTACAAGAGGTAAGCTTGCATGTTCAATCAGATTTAGCCATTTTCATACATTTTATTGGATTCTAATTATAATGTTAAACTCATGATTCTTCATTCACGTTGTTGTTATTTTCAGATTTTTTTCTTTTCTTCATAACTAAAAGTTATGATTTTTACATTTTTAGGTTTTTTTTATTCTCAAATCAACATGTTAAAACTACGAATTCTTGTATTTATGGGTTTTTTTTTATTAATTTTTACTTCAATTCATTGTTAAAAGGTTTGATCGATTGAAAGTTTGGTGTTTCTTATTCTCGGTTCTTTTTTAAGAAATGTTGTTTTCTTCCTTGCAAAAGGGTCTCATCTTTCAAACTCGAGCTTTGTTATTCTTAGTTCGTTAAAAATGGTGTTTTGGTCATTACTAAAAGGTCTCATTTTTTTTATTTGACGGTTTGTTTTTCTCAAATGAACATGTTAAAGTCATGATTCTTGCATCTACGGCTTCATCATTTCAAGAGTTAAGCTTGCATGTAACATCAATGTTATCATTTTATTTTTTCTTGGTTTTCCCTTTTTTTTCATTGCTAAAAGGTTTGATATTTCAAACTGAGAACAATTTGTTATTCTCGGTTATATTTTTAAAAATTTTGTTTTGTTGCTTATGATGTTTTTTAACCCTTTCCGTTATGAAATAACAATGTTGTTTGTTGCTATATGATATTATCTTTTTTGCTTTGTTGATGTCTCAATAATTATTTTGGTTGATAGGGCTTTCAATGTCAAGGGATTTTGACTACATTAAGAATCTCAGAAAGGATATGGACATATGGAAAATTGGATTTAGAGTGCTTGATTCGTGGATTGTGACTGGTAGTAATGGGAATCAACATATGGAGTTCATTATTTGCGATGCAAAGGTTAATAATATTATTTATGATTAATTTACAAACAAATTTGTTTGTCTTATTCATATGGATTTAAATATTTATAGTAATGTTTATGAAAATTTAGGGTGATCGAGTTCATGTCATAACGAGATACAGGGATCTGGAGCACTAGAAGGGTTTAATTGAGGAACACAAGACATATGTTTTGTATAACTGTCATGTGTTTGATAACGATGTTGCATTTAAGGCTGTTGATCATCCATTCAAGGTTGTTTTTGGTTCTGGTACAAAGGTGCAAAAAGATGACAAATTAAGTGACATTCCTCTGCATGATTTTCAGTTTAAAGATTTTAAGGAAATTCAAGGAGGAAAATTCAAAACAAATGTTTTATATGGTATAATTTAGTGCATTCGTAATTAATCTCTTATATTTGGTAGCTTTGTTTGTCTTATATTTAATTTGCAAGTGATACAATGTTTATTATTTGTAGATATCATCGGACTTCTTCACGAGGTTGTGAAAACTACACCAATTGGATATGGAAAGAAACCGCGTACCAACATTGTGCTAACTGATGGAAGATATTACTTGCTAATGATATAATATTGTAATATTGTAATTTTCAAATACTTGCTAACCATGTTGTTATGTCTTTGAATAATCAGTGGCAACATGGTTGATGTGACACTCTGGGAAAAATACTCTAATTGTTTGATCAACTTTCTTGCTGCCCGAAAGAATATGGAACCTGTTGTCCTATTATTGACTCATGCCCAATGCAAGCTTGGAGGTGAACTTCATGTACACGTATTCTATTTTACTAATATGTTGTTTATAATTATTCCATATAATTTGACTTCTTTTCTTTTTATATATAGACAATGGTAGACCAAATATATGTAACAATTGGTCAGGTTCGAGGTTACTCATTAACTTACATCACCCGGCTGTTGAGAAGTTTAAGTCAGGGTAAGTTTATATTTCTTACATGAAGTTCACCTCATACAATTATTGTTTCATTTGTTTTTTTTTTGTAACTAGATTTTTATATAACTAATATCATTAATTTCACTCTAATTCTGTCACAGATTTCAGGACATTAACAATTCTCAATCTCAGACTCAAAGCTTGAGTCAGGCTTTAAGTCAGGGTTCAGGTTCGTCTCACGTACTGTCAACAATGAATTCTCCAATATGAATCAAGTTAGGACAATTGCTGAGTTTAGAGATCTACAGAAGGTTACACACTTTATACATATTCATATTTCCTTCACTTGCTTAACAATCAATCTAAAAGTACAATGTATTTATTCTTAATTGTTATTATACAATTTATGTTAGGATACATATTGCATCACTATTGGGAAAACCACAAAATTCAATCCTTACCAATTTGGATGGTACTATGAGATTTGTACCAAGTGTACAAAGGCTTCAAAATCTAATGGTGCTAGCTATAGATGTTCATGCAGCCAGGAAGTTGATGTTCCATTGACTAGGTTAGCATATTCAATCTATTTTTTATTTTTTAAAAATATTCATCATATATAATTTTACGTAAACATTTCTTTCAGATACAAAGTTGTTGTCCAACTGGTACATGATGCCCACAAGTCTGATTTTGTTTGGCTAAAATATGCTTTTAGTCCCTGCAAATAGGGCTCGTTTTGCTTTTGGTCCTTGGTAAAATTTTTTTTTTAAAAACACCATTGCAAAATTTTCTGTCTTTTAAAAAGGTCCTTGACCCCACTTAAGAGCTGAGATGGCATGGTTTCCGTCACGTGGCAGTTGCTGACTGTGCAACTTTTGCCACGTGGCGATGACGTGGCATGCCACATAATATTAAATTTAAAAAAAAACTAAAATTCTGAAAATTAATTTTAAAAATTAAAAAATATGAAAATAAAATTAAAAAAAATAAAAAAATCAGAAAAAAAGTTCAAAAAAATTTCTGATTATATATACTTTAAAAAATTAATTTTTGAAATATTAAAAAAAAATTCGAAAATTATATAATTTTTAAAAATCTAAATATAAATATTTGAAAATTAAAATATGAAAATTAATTTTTAAAAAAATTATATAATCTGAAAATTAATAATTTTCGGAAATTTTAGAATATATAATTTTCAGATTTTTTTTCAAATTTTTTTTTTCAGTTTTCTTTTTTCAAATTTTTTTTTTGAAATTTCAGATTATATAATTCCAGATATTATATAATCAAATTTTTTTTGGAAATTTATTTTATGATTTTGAAAATTATTTTCAGATTTTTAATTTAAAAAAATTATTTTAAGGATTTTTAATTTTTTTTTTACTTTTTAGGATTTTTTCCAAAATTATCAAATTATATAATTTTAATTTTTGAAAATTAAATAATCTGAAATTTTTTGGAAATTTATTTTCAGTTTTTAAAATTTTTAAATATATTTTTCTGATTTTTTATTTCTAATTTTTAATTTCGAAAAGAATTTTTAAATTGTTTTTTATTTTTAAAATGTTTTTTTAGTTTTTAATTATGTGGCATGCCACGTCATCGCCACGTGACAAAAGTTGCACAGTCAGCAACTGTCATGTGGCGCAAACCATGCCAAATCATCACTGAAGTGGGGCCAGGGACGTTTTTAAAAGACAGGAAATTTTGCAAGGGTGTTTTTAAAATTTTTTTTTACCGAGGACCAAAAGCAAAACAAGCCATATTTACAGGGACTAAAAGCATATTTTAGCCATTTTGTTTTTTGGGATAATGATTGTTTTGCTCTTATTGGTATAACTGCTCAAGCTCTTAGGAAAACCATGCAAGAGGTACTATTCTATATGGATTTATCAAAATTGCATATAATAGTGTCTATCAAATTTCTTTTAAGTTATTGATAAGGACTTTTAATGGCTAACGTCATAAAATTGATGAAGGTTGGCGAGGATGATCCGAAAATCTATCCAAAACATCTTGATAAATTGCTTGGCATTGAATTTGCATTACGTGTAAAGTACCAGCCATACTATCACCAATCATATGTTCTCAGAATTTCTCGTGATCCCACTATTATCAACAAAATTAAGGCTCACATTCGACCTGAACAAATGAAGCCAGAGGAGCTCATCCCTGATGAGGTTATTCTTTCATTGGTCCATATACTTTTTTTAATACATTGAGGAATCTGATATGGTTTCATAGTTTAAGCACAAAGCCTGATAAAACTGTCTTCTTTGAGATCACTCTTGATCACCTTGACATGTCTCACTCATCACATTTAGTTGAGTTTCAAAACCATACTTAATTTATTATCAATATTTTGTGACTATCATATTGATATGTATTTTAACCATAGTTTTCATTTCTGTCTCTTTTGTTTAGATCATTAGCCAAGACTTTGAGAAATTTCTTTGGGACAATGATTTTGATCATCTCATTCTGTGTGGAGATCATAACTCTCCAAGCTCTATGTGTGAAATCAGATTTCACAATCAGTATCAGATTTTGTCAACACTTGAACTAGGATGGGAATCTTTCTGCCTTCAAAATGGATTCCAGGCAGGAGACAAAATCTGTTTTAAGTTCTTTGAAGGAATTTTCAGCCACTTTGTGCATGTGTTCAAGATTGCTCCTTAGACTTCTACAATATCAATCCTAATCTCTTCTGTTTTGTTTAGTTATCAAATTAAGTTTCAGTTGACTATGAAACATCTATGCCTGTATTTGATTTCACATGTTATGTGTTGAGTATTCTGGTGTTGGCTGCATTGTTTGGCAAAACCAAGGTATTGAATAGAAGCATCTCCATATTTGAAATGTTTCTTCAGTTGCAAGTTTTGTGTTTTGAAGCCATTCAGAAGCAGAAAATGACATCAGAAGCTGAATGCACTGTAGCAGTTCAGAAGCTGATTCAGGTTCTGATGGATGCATTGACTTTTGTTGACTACATCAGAAGCTGATATTTTCAAGTGGTTTTTCTATGCGAATCTTTGCAAGATTTATTGAGGATTTATCCACGCATATGGCTTCTAGAATGCTGATTTATTTGAAGAAGATTTTATTGAAGATTTGGAAGATTTGGTTCAAAGATATGAAATTCATATTTTCCTGTTATAATCTTTAAAAGATTCAGTACAGTTTTATTTGTTACATTATTGGACCAATCTTATTTCAGTAACAAATCAAATCAGAAGATTAGTTTGTTATTTATGCTGCAAGACTGAAGGCTATAAAAAGAGGAGGGCTGCTGCTATTCAAGTTACGATTTTAGAGAGTTTTAATTCAGAAAAAGAGTCTGTGTTAGTTTTAAGCTTGTTAGCTTTGTTTTGTGCACCACTCATATGTTTTGAGTTGGTTTAGAGTTTTATAGAGTTGTAATTCATTCTAATCCTTTAGGTACGAATGAAGTCTTTGTGTTTTTAAAGTTTTCTGAAAAACAGAGTATTTTTTATTAAGGGTTTCAGTAACTGGGTTTAGTTACTTGAATAGGAAGATAGTGGATTCTATTACTCAGAGTTGGGTAGAAGTCTTACTAGGTGGAGGTTAATTGCTTGGGATAAGAACTGGGAGTCAGTGTCTGAGTCTTAAGGATTAAATCCAATAGTGGATTTCCTTCCTGGATTGGTATCCCCCAGAGTAGGAGGTGTTTACTCCGAACTGGGTTAACAAACCTTGTGTGTTTTAGCTTTCCTGCACTTTTTATTTCTGCTATTTATCTTCTTTAAATTGTGCTAAGTCATTGTTCAGAACCTGTTTTGGTTCAGAACCTGAAATCTCTTAAGTATTGCCTGGCCAGAATTTCAATTGGCATCAGAGCAGGCACCCTGCCTGTAATTTGGGTGAGATCCAGAGGACTTAATATCTGGCAAGCATGGATAGAGAAGGAGGCTATGTCAATAGACCACCCCTACTAGATGGCACAAACTATGAGTATTGGAAGTCTAGGATGTGTGCTTTCTTAAAATCTATTGACAGCAGGACTTGGAAAGCTGTGATTAAAGGCTGGGATCATCCTGAGGTTTTGGACAAAGATGGTAACAAAACTGGAGTATTGAAGCCTGAAGAGGAGTGGACCAAAGCTGAAGATGACTTGTCTCTGGGAAATTCAAAAGCTTTGAATGCTATTTTCAATGGTGTTGACCAGAACATGTTCAGACTTATCAAACAGTGTACTGTTGCAAAGGAGGCCTGGGAAATTTTAAAGACAACTCATGAAGGAACTTCTAAGGTGAAGATGTCCAGACTTCAGTTACTGACCACCAAGTTTGAGAACCTGAAGATGAAGGAGGATGAATCCATTCATGATTTTTACATGAATGTGCTGGATATGGCAAATTCCTTTGATTCTCTTGGGGAGAAGATGTCTGATGAGAAGCTAGTAAGAAAAATCCTCAGGTCCCTGCCCAGAAGGTTTGATATGAAGGTGACAGCTATTGAGGAGGCTCATGATATTTCTGCTATGAAGGTTGAAGAGCTCATTGGTTCTTTGTTAAATTTTGAGACTGCATTCTGCAAACAGCCTCATAAGAAAGGGAAAGGTATAGCCTTTACTGTGAATACTGAAGCTGATGATCAACAAGAGTCTGAAGAGGATGACTTATCAGAAGCTCTTGTGTTGCTGGGAAAACAATTCAACAAGATTCTGAAGAATGTTAACAGAAAAGCCAAAGCCAAAGGTCAGAACTTCAGATTCAATAACAAAAAGCAACAAACTGATGAGAAGAAGACCAAGTCTGAGGAGAAAAGTAACCAAGCCAAAGGTGTGCAGTGCTATGAATGTGAAGGTTATGGATATATCAAAACTGAGTGTCCTACTTTTCTTAAGAAGCAGAAGAAAAGCCTAGCTGTGTCATGGTCTGATGATGGTTCTGAAGAAGATGATGATAGTGAATCTGGTATGTGTGATACTGGTCTGGTAGTGAGGTCAGGAGCTATCTTGAAGAAGAAACCTGCTTTAGAGTCTGAGACTTTTTCAGAGTCTGACTCAGAGTCTGAAGGTTCATCTGTGTCTGAAGCTGTTAAAACTTCATATGATGAACTAGCTGACAACTACAGGAAGCTGTATACCAGAAGTGCTGAGGTTTGCAAACAAGTGCTGGATCATAAGGAGACTATTTTTCAACTGGAGGCTGAAAAGGGAGAACTACTTGTGCAGAATTCAGATTTAAAAGAAGAAGTGAACCAACTGAACTCCCAACTTGATCAAATGAAGAAGCAAGTGAAGATGTTGAACTCTGCTACTGATAAGTTGGAGGACATTCTGGGGAATCAGCAACAAGGAAAAACTGGTTTAGGTTTTGTTGATCAGACTCAGATTCCTAAGCAGATGAGTTTTGTTCCTGCTACTCAAACTCATGATTCTATGGCTGGAACATCAAAGAAGAGACCTCCGAAGCAAGCCCAGATGCAAGGTCAGAAGCATATTCAGATGAGACCTCAAAAGCAAGCTCAGAAGAGACCTCAGATGTTACCTCAGAAGCAACCCCAGAGATTTTTCAGGAACAGAAGGAGGAGGAATCAAACATGGATCTGTCATCATTGTGGAAAGAAAGGGCACATCAAACCATTCTGCTTCAAACTGTATGGGTATCCTGAACATTTTCAGTATAGAAGAGTTGAATCAGCTACTATCAGTCACAATGTTCAGAAGGTATGGAAGCCCAAAGTTCAGAATGTAGGCCTGATTGCTCATACTTCACTGAGAGCTACTTCAAAAGAAGACTGGTATTTTGATAGTGGGTGTTCAAGGCACATGACTGGCGTGAAGAAGCTGCTGAGCAATATCAGATCATACTCCAGAAGTTATGTGACATTTGGAGATGGTGTAAAAGGTCAGATTCTGGGTATTGGTGATTTGATCAGAGAAGGGTTGCCCAGACTTAATGATGTGCTACTGGTGGAAGGATTAACTTCAAATCTGATCAGTATTAGCCAACTTTGTGATCAGGACTTGAAGGTTAATTTTAACAAACTAGAGTGTATTGTTACTGATCAGGAAGATAAGATTCAGATGAGAGGCTGCAGATCCAAAGACAATTGTTACTTGTGGGTTTCTGAAGAGGAAAGAAGTTTGACTTCTTGTCTTATGAGCTCAGAAGAGGAAGTCAAGCTCTGGCACCAGAAGTTAGGTCATCTGCATCTGAAAGGCATGAAGAAAATCCTAAGTACTGAAGCTATCAGAGGTGTACCAAATCTGAAGATCAATGAGGACAATGTTTGTGGTGATTGTCAAATTGGGAAACAAACAAGAAAGTATCATCCCAGATTAGTTCATCAGGTAACTACTAAAGTACTAGAACTTGTTCATATGGATTTAATGGGGCCTATGCAAGTAGAAAGTATTGGAGGGAAGAGGTATGCATTTGTAATGGTAGATGACTACTCAAGATTCACATGGATCAACTTTGTTAGAGAGAAGTCTGATTCTTTTGAAGTGTTTAAAGACTTATGTACTCAATTACAAAGAGAGAAGGACTGTGGGATTGTCAGAATCAGAAGTGATCATGGCAAAGAATTTGAGAACAAGAGTTTTTCAGAATTCTGTGCTTCAGAAGGTATAAAACATGAGTTTTCTGCACCTATCACACCTCAGCAAAATGGTGTAGTTGAGAGGAAGAATAGGACTTTAGCAGAATGTGCAAGGGTTATGCTGCATGCTAAGAAGTTGCCATATATGTTCTGGGCTGAAGCAATGAACACTGCATGTTACATACACAACAGAGTCACTTTGAAGAAGGGTACTACATCAACTCTGTATGAATTGTGGAAAGGGAGAAAGCCTACAGTCAAATATTTCCATGTTTTTGGGAGCAGATGCTATATCTTGGCTGACAGAGAGAATAGAAGAAAACTGGATCCTAAGTCTGATGAGGGCATATTCCTGGGTTATTCAGTAAACAGCAGAGCTTACAGGGTGTTTAATTCCAGAACCAAGGTTGTGATGGAGTCCATCAATGTGGTAATTGATGATCTGACTGCTGAGAAAGATAGAAGTGGGCCTGAAGTTGTTCCAGAGTCTGAAGCTTCAGAAGAACAAACTTCAGAAGCAGAAAAGCATTCAAAGTCTGAAGAAGCAGAAGATCAACCAGATCAAGTCCCAAATGGTAAAGGGCCATCAATTAGAGTTCAGAAGGATCATCCTAAAGACTTAATCATTGGGAGCTTAGATCAAGGTGTCAGAACCAGGAGATCAGATGCAGCTGCTACTGATTCATGCTTTGTGTCAAAGGTTGAGCCTAAAAATGTGAAAGAAGCCCTGACTGATGAATTTTGGATTGAAGCAATGCAGGATGAGTTGAATCAATTCAAAAGGAGTGAAGTGTGGGATCTGGTTCCAAGACCTGAAGGGTTGAATGTGATTGGCACTAAGTGGATATTCAAGAATAAAACAGATGAAAATGGTACTGTAGTCAGAAACAAAGCAAGGTTGGTTGCTCAAGGTTATACACAAGTTGAGGGACTTGATTTTGATGAGACCTTTGCACCTGTGGCCAGACTAGAATCCATAAGACTACTGTTGGGCGTATCCTGCATTCTCAAGTTCAAATTATTCCAGATGGATGTGAAGAGTGCATTTCTGAATGGATATTTGCAAGAAGAGGTATATGTTGAACAGCCTAAGGGTTTTGTGGATCCTAAGTTTCCAGAACATGTGTACAAGTTAAAGAAGGCTTTATATGGATTGAAGCAAGCACCAAGAGCATGGTATGACAGGCTGACTCAGTTTCTTGTGGCTCAAGGTTACAGAAAAGGAGGTTCTGATAAGACCTTGTTTGTGAAAGATGAAAATGGGAGTTTGATGATTGCTCAGATTTATGTGGATGATATAGTGTTTGGAGGGATGTCTCAGAAGATGGTCAAACTGTTTGTTCAGCAGATGCAGTCAGAATTTGAAATGAGCTTAGTTGGTGAACTGACTTATTTTCTTGGATTACAAGTCAAGCAAATGGAAGATACAATCTTCATTTCTCAGAGTAAGTATGCCAAGAACATAGTGAAGAAATTTGGATTGGAATCTGCTGCTCACAAGAGGACACCAGCTGCTACCCACCTGAAGTTAACTAAGGATGAACATGGAGTTTCAGTAGACCAAAGTCAGTACAGAAGCATGATTGGGAGCCTATTGTACTTAACTGCAAGCAGACCTGATATCACTTATGCTGTTGGAGTTTGTGCAAGATATCAAGCTGATCCTAAGATGAGTCATCTGACTCAGGTGAAGAGGATTCTGAAGTATGTGAATAGCACTAGTAACTATGGAATCATGTATTCACATAGTTCAAGTTCTGAATTGATGGGATACTGTGATGCTGACTGGGCTGGAAGTGCTGATGACAGGAAAAGCACCTCAGGAGGTTGTTTCTTTTTGGGAAATAACTTAATTTCATGGTTTAGCAAGAAGCAAAACTGTGTGTCATTGTCAACTGCTGAGGCTGAGTATATTGCTGCTGGAAGTAGTTGCTCACAATTGGTGTGGATGAAGCAGATGCTGGAGGAGTACAACATTGAACAAGGAACTATGACATTGTTTTGTGACAATTTGAGTGCCATCAACATCTCTAAGAATCCAATTCAACACAGCAGAACCAAACACATAGACATCAGGCATCATTTTATCAGAAACCTTGTGGAGGACAAGATTGTTCAGCTGGAACATGTAGCTACTGAAGAACAAGTTGCTGACATTTTCACAAAGGCCTTGGATGCTAAGCAGTTTGAAAACTTAAGGAGCATGTTAGGTGTGTGTCTACATGAAGACTTATAGCAATTAATGCAAACTGGATGTGAGGAAGATAGAGTACCTGCCAGCTGTGCTTATGCTGAGTGTGATCCTGTGTCTGAATCTGATAACTTTTCCAGGATCTGTTTTGATTTTATTCCCTATATGAAGACTATGTTGTGTCAGAATTTTGTGGCTAAAAAGGGGGAGAAAATCTTATGTAATGTGTTGGCTCTGATACCAAAAATTAGAAGATGTATTGCTGCATTCAGATGTTCAGCTTTCAGTGTTATTCAGAAGATGACTAGTTTTGCTCTGATACCAGCAACAAGATATGTCCAGATATGATTGAAGGGGAATATGTGTCTCAGGGGGAGTACAAGCTTGTTATATACCTGAGTGATGATGTGGTCCTGAAGTGTAGAAGTGAAGTGATCCTGAAGAACATTAGTGTTCAGCTCCTGAAGTATGGTTCTGAAGAACAATTGCACTGTGGTTTATGCTCTGATACCTTTTATCACTGCAGTTCAGTAGTAAGGGGGAGTTTGTATGAGAAGCAGAGTTGCAGGGGGAGTGTTGTGATGATAAGGAGTTGATCAGTAGCTCTGATATCCAGTAGCTCTGATATCATGTTTGTGATGATCAGGAGTTGATCAGTATCGTATGTGTGCTTCAGTAGCTGATATGAACTGAAGCTGGTTTGTGTTTCTCATGATAGCTGATATGAACTGAAGCTGGTTTGTGTTTCTCATGATAGTCATAACTGAATCCGCTGCTAATTACTATGTTATGATTGATCATTGTGGAGTTCTTCATTGCTGAGCTGATTATAAGGAAGATTGAAGGACTTGGATGGTTTTAGCCAAAAATTTGCCAAAGGGGGAGATTGTTGAGTATTCTGGTGTTGGCTGCATTGTTTGGCAAAACCAAGGTATTGAATAGAAGCATCTCCATATTTGAAATGTTTCTTCAGTTGCAAGTTTTGTGTTTTGAAGCCATTCAGAAGCAGAAAATGACATCAGAAGCTGAATGCACTGTAGCAGTTCAGAAGCTGATTCAGGTTCTGATGGATGCATTGACTTTTGTTGACTACATCAGAAGCTGATATTTTCAAGTGGTTTTTCTATGCGAATCTTTGCAAGATTTATTGAGGATTTATCCACGCATATGGCTTCTAGAATGCTGATTTATTTGAAGAAGATTTTATTGAAGATTTGGAAGATTTGGTTCAAAGATATGAAATTCATATTTTCCTGTTATAATCTTTAAAAGATTCAGTACAGTTTTATTTGTTACATTATTGGACCAATCTTATTTCAGTAACAAATCAAATCAGAAGATTAGTTTGTTATTTATGCTGCAAGACTGAAGGCTATAAAAAGAGGAGGGCTGCTGCTATTCAAGTTACGATTTTAGAGAGTTTTAATTCAGAAAAAGAGTCTGTGTTAGTTTTAAGCTTGTTAGCTTTGTTTTGTGCACCACTTATATGTTTTGAGTTGGTTTAGAGTTTTATAGAGTTGTAATTCATTCTAAGCCTTTAGGTACGAATGAAGTCTTTGTGTTTTTAAAGTTTTCTGAAAAACAGAGTATTTTTTATTAAGGGTTTCAGTAACTGGGTTTAGTTACTTGAATAGGAAGATAGTGGATTCTATTACTCAGAGTTGGGTAGAAGTCTTACTAGGTGGAGGTTAATTGCTTGGGATAAGAACTGGGAGTCAGTGTCTGAGTCTTAAGGATTAAATCCAATAGTGGATTTCCTTCCTGGATTGGTATCCCCCAGAGTAGGAGGTGTTTACTCCGAACTGGGTTAACAAACCTTGTGTGTTTTAGCTTTCCTGCACTTTTTATTTCTGCTATTTATCTTCTTTAAATTGTGCTAAGTCATTGTTCAGAACCTGTTTTGGTTCAGAACCTGAAATCTCTTAAGTATTGCCTGGCCAGAATTTCATTATGTTTTGTTCCTTATGATCTATCAATCTAAATGTCTTTATCCATGTTTTATTCAAAGTGAAATCCAGTTGATCCTGTTGGGAATTATATGGAGTTTAAACTTTCTGAGTATTATAAAGCAAACTAAATGCTGCACGAAAAATGTGTATACTACTGTTATATATCCTGAAGTAATCAATATGAAATTTCAATTTTAATCAAACCATGAACAATTCATAAACAAGTTATTCCAAGATATGAATATACATGTAAAGTGAAGCTATACTTTTCGAAATAAACATGTTTTATCTACAATTCTGAAAAGTTATTTGATACATATGTTATGGACCCTTTTCAGAAGTTTAATTTCGGTCGGGAACAAATATATAAGGTATGCTGCATAATATATATACCAGACATATATATTGGCAGGAAAAGTAATAGAACTTTATTCCTTATCTACAATTCTTAAAACGTCAATGCAATTAATAAAATAAGTTTCATCACTCACTTAATTTACACATGTTCAAATATTCAAACAAATTAACTGTAAATATAAATGGAAACAATTTGGTCAAAAATATGTTATCGTCAAGGTTTTGTTACTGCCTATATCCTATCATTGAAATTTTTATGGAACTTCTAAAATTAGTCCTGTAATATCCCGCTTAAATGTAACAGTTAATAGTGTGGAAACTTATTAAGCAAGCAATGGCAAAGTAGTAATATGAGGGAATGGCAAAGTTGTAATTAGGAGAAAATGGCTTAATGGATAAATATGAAATTTTCTAAGTTATTTCTCATTTTCCTCTAGCAAAGAAAAACTGAATTTTTCTCCCTCTTTCTCCCTCATTTTCGTCCCCCATCCTCACCACTATCATCTCATCAATCATCATCCTTAAAGAATCAAACTCCCACCTAAACCCTTGTGTTCCAAGCAAGCTTGTGTTGGTGGAATTTTGGAGCAAGAAGAAGAAGGAAAGTAAAGGATAGGAAGTTCTCTTGGGAGAGGCTTTGAGTTGAAGCTAGGGCTTTGGATTTTTGAGCTTAGCAAGCATCTTTTGAGGTTAAGGTGAGCTCCTAGAGGGTTTTAGAACCCACTTTGTATAAGCTTTGAGGTTTATAGTATTAAGAGTTAGTTAGCAAATTTTATGCCCTAAATCCTTTTTGGCTTGTAATTACATGATCTCATATGTTATAAGCTGTTGATATGTCTTGGAAATATGCCTTAAGCTGTATGATGTTTGAGTATGTTTGATTGTTCCAAGAATGGTGAAAATTATGCTTTGAAATTGCCCTATGCTGTCCAACTGCAGGTAAAATCGTGTCACGATTTTACCACCGTGTCACGATTTTATAGGCAGTGTAAAACACGATTTCTGGGCATGAAATCGTGACACGATTTCCAAATCGTGTCACGATTTTGAAGGGGGACAGAACCATGTTGTTTTTCATCTTTACTTGCACCATTCCAGCCGTTCAATACTACTTCAAACTCCTTAAGCATCGTGCAATGGCTAGGCATCACTTCTAAGTATTAGATGACTTATTCCTTAGGGAAGGTATGAATTACAAGGGAGAGATTATAGCTTGATAAGTTGAGAACCTATTTCAGGTGATTAAGGTTATAGACGTATCCTTTTGGAATACATAGGCAATGGGAGTGCTTCGGCAATCAAAGTCACAGATAGGTTTATAGTGTTGGTTCTCCAACGATCATAGGTGGCTTATGAGAACAATAAGCCAAGAATCATAGGGTATAGGTTATATGTTACAGGAATGTTATACGATTATAGTACTGATTATATGTTCATATGTTAAAGTCAAAGAATTATATCAAAGATAATGGCGTGTTCGCACGTTTCACAGTCATAGGGCGTGTTCATCAGACTCTGGGATTCGCCGGATGGGACTTCTCCGAGAGGGTTGCCCACACGTTTCATAGGGAGTCCGGTGTTAGCCTGATTGTCAGGAGTTTCATCGGGTCATAAGGAGATGTACTTCGGGGTTACTCCACCCGGATGCACTCCGTAAAATGAACTCAGATTAATTGTTTGTTCAACGCTAACAGCTAACATAAAACATTTTATTTGTATTATGTTTTACAGTTATAGTTAAAGTTATAGTCACAGGAAGTTTACAGTTACAGGCAGGTTATAGTTAAAGTTATAGGCTGGTTTATAAGACTTGGCGATTCTAGATTTCCCCTAAATTGCCAAGGTAGGCATGACGACCCTAGGTTCCATGTGGTTGCCAACAGTAGGTTGGGTAGAGCTCACTGAGACATTATGTCTCATCCCATTCCTTCTGGTGCAGGTTCACAGGCAGGATCGCAATCAGCACGCAACAAGGGTAAGGAGAAGGCTACGGACTGATCGTGCTGTTGTTATGTTATAGTTGATTGTGTTATATGTCGTTGTATTATTGATGTTCATGTATCAAAGAAGTGTTGTATAGACTTTGGATTTGTAATATTACAATGTGATGTAATATTTTGAATGAACTTTTTATATTGTAAATTAATGTATCCAGTACGAAATTTTAATACTCGTATAAGATCCTAGGCAATCTTATTATGGGTGTTACAAGTCCCCAATTAGAATTTTCAAAGTTGTCTTAGTAAGTTTTTATCTTTGTTATCTAGATTTTATTTTTATATTCCTATTTTAGACATTTAAATACATAATTCTAATGTTCATCGACACTGTTAAATTAAATTCATCGTCTGATTTTAATATTCGTCGACAATTCAAATTAAATTTCATCGACATAGATTTTTATATTTCTCCACAAAACATTTATAAATATCATTTTCATTTTTTTATAGCCAAAAAACTTATTATTCCAAAACAAATTTACAATAAATTCTAGAAATGCAACCCGTGTGAAGCACGGGTTTGTAACTAGTATGGTTATGAAAAGTCATATGAATTTTGTAGATGAGATACATTAATCAGAAATTTCTCCATTCATCATCTACGATCTTGATTAAGGACAAACATTTCGCTTAGCTGGAGTGTGTTAACAAACTTGGTCATAATTGTATTCTGAACCGACAAACTTGATGGTTTATGCGAAAGTTCCAATAAGTGTTAATCTTTGTGCTACCTTGCATAATGAATAAATCAACTTTGAATTGACTAATTGTATACCTCAAAAGATGATATCGATGTGTTGTTATATTAACTATCAACGCATCAATTTGTAAATCTTAATAGACAAATCAAGAAATTAATAACATGGTCTAAAAATAGATGTATGATGGACAAAAAAAAAGAAATTAGAAGCAAAACTAACATGAAAATCTTGATTGTGTAGTTCATCCTAAAATCAATATATTATAAGTATCCTCTTATTTTATATTTTGTTATAATTGAACTTGTAACAGTATTCTCACCATTAAAACGAGTACATTAAGTGATTACCTTACAATCACATAATTAAAGAAAATTAATAGTCATTTTATAATACTGACCATGTGTGGTATCAAAGAATTGTCCCAAATCTCTTTATTTTCTTTACGTTTTTCACTCAACAATTTGTAGACAATCATAGGCACTAAAGTAGAATTTTCAATTAATAATGAATTAAAATTTTAAAGTTTATGTTAGAATTTGCTATAGTTGTTCAAGTAGAAAGCCCACAACGCCTTTTCACAGAGATAAATATCTTAAATATTAGTTGAAAGTTAAAAATAACAAACCAATAACAACACTCCTAACACACAAACAACATGCTTTGTTTAATGCTCAAACAAAAATTCTTTTCCTGCCAAGTAACATCTACACCATCAAATCAATTAACAATGTGAAAGAGATATACATTGAATTCAAAACTTGAAAGAGATACATATTAAAATGAATGACAACTTAAAGACCTATATTCATTTGAAATGAATTATATAACTATTAGAATGAATAAAATTATTTGAAAGAGATATATGTTAAAATGAATCAACTTATTTAATGTTGAGTCCTTATTTGCTTCTTCATGTTGTTCTTGTCTACAAAATCATATTTGGAACTAATTAGATTGAAAATTTGAAATAAATATAACTAATTAGTACATAAATTATACAAATACCTTCTTTTTGGTAAATTATTTTCAATTCTTAACTACTTGTTTAAGTTGAAGTCCTTTGGTTCTAACAGATGCACACAAAACCTGCATAATAATGCAGATATTCTACAAAAGTTATTCCACAACCATTCAAGTGACTATTTATTGTCATTTTTTGTCAACTTAAATAGTGTATAAAAAATAATAGATTTTGTATAATGCACCAATTGTCATTATCTTTCATACCCACGACAAACAGCATATTTCAACATGACTGCATTATATGATATTCATTAGTAGCAGAACTTAAAAAAAATGCAGCTTATAAAAGTTTAATGAATCAATTAAGAATAATTCAATTCCATTCAGCAAACAAAAATAAAAGGGTTCACACTTCTATTGTACAATTGAATATTAGAATTATTGCTTCCTACACAATCATACGTACTTGTAGCATGTTCATGTGTGTGTAAGAATGATGTGTGGCTTGTTTTCAATAATAGGCCGCAAGAGTCTACTTTTTGCCTCTAAAAATAATGACAATGAAACTGATCCTGTAACAGAAATAAATACATAAAATATAAATAATAAGTATAATGAAGTGCAAACATTTTTTTACATAACTAATCAACACTGGACATTATATTAAGTTTTTAGCTAGTAACTTTCCATCCAAAACAAAAAAAAAGTGTAAAAATTAGCTAAAGCCATTATATTGATTAAAGTCTTAAGACCTTTTATTAATTATCTATAACCATTATAAAGGGTTGAAGAAACAACAAAAATGCATATAACACAACAACAAACATAGTGATATTGAGTAATTGCAATGACAAACATAGATTATGTCACAATTTTATTAGTATTGATACACTTTCATTAGCACTTTGTGAGTGCTCACTTTCACATTCAACAAATAAATTGAATAATTTAAGAAACAGTTAAAAACAAATAAATATTTATTCTCCAACTCACCTCACAACTAATCAATATTTGATCGGATGTAGCACACAATTCAATACATGATTCTACCATGATTTTCATATCGGGTTGTGTTTTTTGTATTTCAGTTTCTAGTGCTTCCAAGTTAGAATCTAATGAGTGCATACTTTACAATTAGTCCTTGAAAAGAAAACATAGTAGTAGGGATTGAAAAGAGGGAACAAAACAGACTTCATAATATTTGATTAGACTTTGCTCACTTTAGAACTCATCAATATTTGATTAAACTTTGCTCCACATTTGACACACGATTATCTTGTGTTTTCCAACTCCCATGTTGGGTTCACCTTTTTGTTTCCCATGTTTCTCAATGAGAATCTGAACACTGCATACTTCATAATTAGCCACATAAAATACAATATAGTAGTAAGAATAAAAACGATGATGATGGACAATTTATATAGATATATCAACCTCAAGTGGAATATTGTAGTAAGAATAATTTATATAAACAAAATGGAGGAAACCTATGAAAAATCGAAAACAAAGAGAATACATCAAATCATACGATGAACTTATTTATAGATGTTATGTAAGACTACAAAAACATTGGTCAAACCATACTACTAAGAAAAACAATTCTTGCCTTATGCATTCATTTGGTAGAGCATGACAATCACACCCATGGACAAAATGATTTTTATAATTTTAAGGAGCTGCCCATAAAAAAAAGAATATAATTATCAACAACATATCAGTTTTTTGAAGATGCATCAACATAAACAAAATATTATTAGAATATGTTGATGTGCCAAATTCCAACAGGCTTAAAAAAATGCTTTGTGCCATTATCAGATCGAATACCTATAGTTAAAGTTTATCAATTTTCATAAAAAAATAAGGAAAAATATATATAATTGTGAGTGGAAAAACAAATTCAAACACAATCTAAATTCAATCTATATTTGAAGCATATGTTTAAAAAATCTAATGCAACCACCTATTACTAAAGAAAACAATGTTAGTAATCAGCTACCAAGATACATCATGAAATTGAAAAAG
Organism: Medicago ruthenica; assembly: GCA_018208015.1. Classification (NCBI taxonomy): domain Eukaryota; kingdom Viridiplantae; phylum Streptophyta; class Magnoliopsida; order Fabales; family Fabaceae; genus Medicago; species Medicago ruthenica. Next base: position 96,068,063 of record CM031372.1, on the reverse strand, counting down.
TAGAAAGCGGAAAAAAAGTAGTTTTTGAAATTTAAAATTGAAATTGAAAATGAAAAGAGAAAAAAAAAAGAGGGAAGAGTACCTTGAACTTAGACATTTGATTTCTGACAACGTCTAGTACCTATGGTTAAAGAAGAATAAAGTAGTTTTTGAAATTGAAAATTCAAATTTAAAAGTGGAGAAATGGAGGGAATACTACCTTAAACTTTGACATTTGAACCCTAACACAACCTGAAACTTCACAGTTCCTCCCATTAAAGCTTATCCCCTCCTCCCATTAAAGCTTATCTCCTGTACAAAAAATCAAGAATAAGAAGGAAAAAACAAATTCTGATTTGAGGGTGAACAACACAGAATAAATTTGATATAATTCAAACATTTAAATTGAGACATATCCAAAAAATTAGTTATTTAAGAACCGTGTTGCAGTAAGAACTTATGTTCCCAGTCAAGACCTAATTAACTATGTGAGCAATTGAATTCTTCAAATTCAAGCAACTTTACTAAGACCTAATTTAAATCAAACTTAGATGATAATAACAAAGTTATAGCATATATAAACATGTATCAAATCTATTTATTCTGTTCTAATCTACCAAAACAAATAATAAATCGAAGATGATAAACTAATTAGAATCATTTTATCTACATCAAGTCAAACAAAAAAAATGAAAATAAAGTCATTTCAAAATCAACTAAACGATATAATAAGAAATTTGAAAGGTGATACATGTTTGTGTGTTTTCTTGTTCCTTGCAAGCATTTTCCTTTATTCATGGTGAACATCAAATTCCACTCCAACCTTCATTCAATAAAAGAAAAAAAATAAGATCAAACAACATTATAATTTCAAACAAAATAATAAACAACATGTTCTTTTTCTAACTCTTAGATTTGTTCTTATGAAAGCTACAAATCTCACACACAAACATTTTATCAAACACCTAAAATGCATAAAAAAAAATAAAAATTTACATGCATTAAAAATAAAAAATCTGAAACAAATCCAAGTCAAAGCTTGTTCAAGTTGGTACAATAAGGAGTTTGGATCTTGAATATGACAATGTTACAATGTTTTTAACCAATAATTTTTATAAAAAAAAACAGATCTAATGGAGCATCACCAGAGTATCAAAAATCAAAAACCTAAAAAAAAGAAACATTTATTACATATAAAAGAAAACTCGAAATGGGTCAAACAAAAAAGAAAACTAAAAAAAGAAGCAATGATCATGAAAAGAGATCTACTCACCACTAAAAATACCCAAGAATCTGTGAGAAGAACTCAAAATCAATTGATTAAGAGAGATCAATACATGATTATATAGATTCATATATATATATTTGCAGAAAAGGGAGAAGAAGATTGATGAAATTTTGAAATGAAGGAAGAAAGAATTGTGTAGAAATTGGAGAGAGAAGAGAGAATATGAGTGATGAGAATGAGAGAGAAACAATATGGAATAGCTGATGTGAGAGAAATAAGAAAAGTGAATAAAAGAGGGAAAAACCAAATTCAAACAAAACTCTCTCAATGCAAGGGTACAAATGTAAAATCACGGCACTGGTAGGAGTAATGTTGAAAAACAGATTTGAAATGAAGCCTTCTCATAAAATTTGATTTAGTTGATTACAAAAAAGCCCTTTTGTAAAGGTAAAAATGTAAATGTGCTTGTATCTTCTATGAATAGATAGATATTAGAAACACCAAAAACTGTTGAAGACTATGAAGATGAAGACACGTAATAATTAGAGACCCTAGATGAATATCGTAATGTAGATGGTTTTAAGAGTAATTATCCCAAGTATAAAAGTCCTGAAGGTAGCGAGGCTATGAAATTAGAGCTAGGGCAGACTTTTGCTTCCATCGATCTAGTAAGGAACTCAATGAAAGATTATGCCTTATCTACTGCGAGGAATGTGTTTTTTTTTTTTATATATTTTAAAAAGAGAAGTATATAATTGTTGTGTATGAACGGATGTCCATTCTATAAGGGGAAATTAAGTCTACTCATAAAAGCTTTCACCAAGTTGTTAGTTTAGATTCAACTCCGGAGAAATTCTTCTATAGACACAACTATAAATGATAAATATTTAGACACACTCACATCAAATGCAAAAACTAGAAGAGAATAAAACTAAATGATGTTGATTAATGTGATCTAATTATTTTTGTTTTAAATTTTTTCCTTTGATGTGCGTGTGTCCAAATATTTTTCATTTGTGGTCGTGTCTATAGAAGTGTTTCTCCTCATATTCGTCATAGGACTGCTCAACATTGATTATTGATACTCATATTGTCCTTGCTTCCCTTATACAACTCATCACTCCCTTACTCTTTATCCTCCATGTTCTATTTTATCCTATAAATTCTTTATTCCTAGAAACTTCATCAAATCTCTTCAACAACGACAACGATCAAGTCTTATCCCACTAAGTGGGTCATTAAATCTCTTCATCTCTATTTTTTCTAAAAAAAATTCAAAATGGCTATAACTAAGAAAATTGCTAGAAAAACCGTACATTGTCACGCTCACCCTCTTCTGCAATTCCTCGATCACCTTCACCACCGTCACCCATTGAAAACTTACTTGAAACTGAATAACATATTAGCTCCCAATAGGAAAATTGATTGAAACTCAACATCAATCAAACTTGAAAAATCAAACCAAGAAACTCAAATAGAACCTTAAACCTTCATAACTTCTAAAAATCCCACCATCTCTTCTCCAAACACAACCTCCACTCCACTTCTCCTAGCCAAACCAAGTAAAACCAAGTCTTTTAACGAATATAAATCCAAAGATCATCTAGAATTCTATTTGAGATTAGAACTGGTAAAAGGATTTCTAAAGTGGACAAAACCATTCACACCGTCATAAATAGTGACTCTCGAACCAATATATCAGCCTCGCCTATTCCTAAAATACATTCCAAAATCAATTCCACAACCATCTTCAAAACATGTCCTACTAAGAAATCATCCAAAAAATCTTCCTCAACGTTGAATGTTAAAAAATATATTAAAACTTCATCTTTGAAATCCACTGAAAAATCCACTAAACTTCCAGAGGAAAAAAGTTTTTTTTAAAGAATTCTTATCTACAAACCAAACACATTGGTGTAGGAAAGTTGTACAATTTTGAGAACCACCTCAGTGGATGAGTTACTATCACTAAGTATACCCAACCACTTGGACGGATTAACTTTTTCAAAATTAAAGAATTCATTTCCCTAATCTAGTTCAAGTATTCTACTTCCATACCATGATATTTTCTAACAAAAATCCGCTCGTGTGCAATCTTAAAGGAGTTGAAATCAAGCTAACACCGAAAATATTGGCAAAAATATTAGATCTTCCAACTGGCATACACTCTATGGATTAAGTTCGTATGTTACCTTGAAGATTCATAAGAAGCAACTGTTGGATCAATTTGTGCAGCATAAGTGCTTATTGAAATAAGCTGTTTTAAGTTAGATGAAAAGTAATGAACAAAACAGAAAACTAAAAAAGAGAAGAATAGAGAGTTTTGTGATTGTAATGTGAATCTCATTAAAAAATTATGTTGAATGTACACATTACACAACCTTTTATATACACATATGTCACTTGCTTGTAGCACAAGCTAAGTAATAAACTCTAACAACCTCAGACTCTGAAACCTCAGACTCTGAAACTTCAGACTTTGAAACCTCAGACTCTGGTGTCACTAACTAACTTGCTAAGGAGCAGTTATGTATTAATTATCAACACTCCCCCTTAATTCATAACTGTTGAATATTGAGGACACCAAGTTTTTTCCTTAAAAACTCAAATCTGTCAAGCTTCAAACTCTGACTTCAGTTTATCTTTTACTTTCTTAATCTCTGATATTGTGCTACTAGTAATGAGTAGATCATCAACATACAGACAAATTATGATAGTTTGTTCATCACTGAGATTTTGAAGATATACACCAAACTCAACTGAACACTTTCTGAAGCCTATATGGATTAGGAACTGATCAATCCTTTTGTTCCATGCTCTAGGGGCCTGCTTTAATCCATATAAGGCCTTATGGAGTTTGTACACCATATTTTCCTTGCCTGCAATCTCAAAACCTGGAGGTTGTGACACAAACACTAACTCTTCAAGTGGACCATTTAGAAAGGCTGACTTCACATCTAAATGATAGAGTGTCCACTCATTTTTGCAAGCAAAAGCCACTACTAATCTCACAGTTTCAATTCTTGCTACTGGAGCAGACACCTCATTGTAATCAATACCATGTTTCTGCAAGAAGCCTCTAGCCACCAATCTTGCTTTATACTTTGAAACCTTGCCATCTGGATTCAACTTCACTTTGAACACCCATTTCACATCAATTTTATTTTTCTTGTCTGGCAAGTTAACAAGTTCCCAGGTTTGATTCTTTTCAATTGATTGCAGTTCTTCTATCATGGCTCTTATCCACACATCAATTTTCAGTGCTTCTTTATAATTGATTGGTTCAGAATCTGCTAGTAATGCAAAATGAATAAGATCACCTTCATCATTCACTGCATTATCAGGGATGATTTCACAGTCATTCAGCCTGCTAGGTGCTTGTCTGGCTCTTTGAGGCCTCACTGGTGTTACATTTCCTTCTGGATCATTTTCAACATCATCCTGATCCTCTTCATTTTCTGATTCATCACTTGAATCAGGATATATATAGCTTTGTTGAACCTCACTGCTATATACAGGTTCACTTTCCCATTTCCACTTCTCAGCTTCATTTACTATCACATCTCTACTGATATGAACCTTCTGATCTCATTTTTATCATAATCTATAAGTATCATAATCTCATTTTTATCTTCAAGCTTACTTCTTCTAGTATCTGGCACATGTTTGTAGCACAAAGAGCCAAACACCTTGAAATGCTTCACACTAGGTTTCCTTTCACACCAAGCCTCTTCTGGTACTTTCAAATTTAGCTTCTTTGTAGGACATCTGTTTAGAATATAAGCAGCCGTGGTGACTGCTTCACCCCAAAACTTGTGTGGTAGATTCTTCTGCTTAATCATGCTTCTAGCCATGTCAAGCAAAGTTCTATTCCTTCTTTCTGCAAGTCCATTTTGTTGTGGTGTATATGGAGCTGTTACTTCATGAGCAATTCCTTGATTCATGCAGAAAACTTCAAATTCCTTGGATGTATACTCACCTCCACCACCTGTCCTCAAAATCTTAATAGATTTATCACTCTCTTTCTCTACTAAGACTTTGAATTTTCTGAATACCTCCAAAGCTTCACTCTTAAGCTTAATAGTATACAACCATATCATTCTTGTAAATTCATCAACAAAGGTCATGAAATACTTACTACCACCCAAAGAAGCTACCTCAAAAGGTCCACAAATATCAGAGTGAATTACGTGTAATGCTACACTTGCTCTTTTAGGTGCTTCAGACACAAAAGGCAACCTACTTTGCTTGCTCTTCACACACACTTCACATATAGTTTTTCTGATATTCAGTTTAGGTAAACCATGCACCAATTCTTTAGATTTCAATTCACTAAGACTTCTAAAATTCAAGTGACCATACCTTAGATGCCATAGAGCTTCAGCATCTTCACTAATTGTTGCAGACAAGCACATCATCTTATCACTTGAGATGCTGCATCTGTAGGTTCTATTCTTTGACAGGGTAGACTTTAGCACTAAGTTCTTCCTTGCATCAAACAGTTTCAATGAATTGCCATCCATTGTTACTGAGAACCCCTACTCCACTAATTGACATATGCTCATCAGATTGCACTTCATATCTGGAACATAGAAAACATCTTCAATAATGATTTTCCCACCATCATTGCTCTTGATCACCATATTTCCACTTCCTGCTGATGCAAGCTTTCTACTGTCAGCTAATTTGATACTAGTTTTCTTGCTAGAATCAAAATTAGTTAACCATTCTCTATGAGCAGTCATATGATTAGAGCATCCAGAGTCAAGATACCACTCTTCATTCTTGATCTTATCTTCACATGTAGTAGCCATCATCAAGACTGTATTGGGATCATCTCCATGAGCTATATTTGCTTCCTCATCAGTCTTTGTATCTTTCTTGAACCAGCATTCATCAGCAAAATGTCCATACTTTTCACAATTGTAGCACTGAACTTTACTTTTATCAAAATCCTTCTTCTTATTCTGACCTTTGCCAAAACCTCCTCTTCTTGAATATTCAGTTTTGTCATCAATTTTAGACTTTCCATTGTTGGACCAGTTTGTTCTTCCTTTTCCCTTTTTCTTGAAATTCTTGTGATTTCCCTCTTTCTTGACTGTTTGTGCTTGAAGAGCTTGTTGTAAATATCTTTCAGAACCTCTATCAATCACTAACAGTTCATGTGCTTCCAGTGAACTTTGCAATTCTTCAATCTTCATAGTTTTAACATCCTTTGCTTCTTGGATTGCTACTGTTGTACCCTAATTTTGTCCTAGCTTTTTCAAAAAGAGAAGTCAACAAAAAAAGAAGAAGAAGAAGTCAATCTTTATTTTCTTTTTTAGAAAAAAATAAATAATAAATAATAATATAAAATTTATTATCATTTATTATCTTTCTTTTTACTTTTATTAATATTATTTATTATCACTTTTATTATTATTATTATTATTATTATTACATTTATTACTTTTGAGTTTATTTCAAAAAAAGAAAAAAAAGAAGCAAAACAAGGAACAAGAAAAAAGAGGGGGTAAAGAAGAAAAGAAAGAAGAAGAACACGGGCCCAGCCCACTTGTTCTTCAGAAACAAAAGAAAGGAAACAAAGAAAGCCAAAGCCACGTGCAAGGCACGTTTCATCAGAAGCACAAAGGAAAGAAGAAAAACCAGAAGTCTGGGCACGTGCCCATCACACTTCTTCTCCCCCAATTGCCCAACACCCTGACTTTCACTTTCCAGCCACCACCTTGCCTCTTCTCCTTTATCAAAACCAGTCAATTTAAGCTGCAAAACAGCTTGCCCTGATTGCAAAACTGCTTGCCCAAGGTCTGAAACTGCTGACCCTGTTCCAGCATTCCTTCTTTCCTTTTGTGTACAGCACACGTTTTCTATTGTTTCTCCCCAAGCTCTGCAAACAGCACACTACCTTTTCTTGTTTGTCTTCTCAAAATTGCAAAGATCAATCCCAAAGGACATCTCAAGTAGCAACCTGCACAGACAACACCTTTGATTCCAACAATTCCTGTCAAATTCAGCCCCATTGGATTCTGAATTTAGCCAAAGTCTTCACCATGATCACAAGGCAGGGTCACTTCCTTCCTTTTGCATTAAATGCATAGCCAAGGTCCTGATCATAGCCCACAAAACAGCCATGTTTTAGGGGATTTTCATCATTACAATTGATCTCAATTTGCCTATTTAAGCAATGCAATGCAGAAGGATTGAAGGAGTGAATTTTCACAGGAATTTTGAGATAGAAATAGAGTTCATTTTGAATACAATTCACATAGAATTTTACACAAACACAGAGTTCAGTTTAGCACAATTTCTGAGAAAACCAATCCAGAATTCTCACACAATCTTAGAGCAATTCAGCAGTTTGTTTTAGAGCAATTTAGAACAATTCAAAACCAGAAAGAACAGCCAGAAATTCCTAACAACTTCTGAAAATCAGAAGCTCTGTTTTCTGTTCCTTTCTTTGCAAGCAATCAAATACCAATCCAGCAATCCAACCAGCCATCAAGCATCCATAAACATCATACCCAAAGTAAGGAATAACAGCAAAACATCCCTTGTTATTGTTGTTTCTTATTCCTCATCAATCCAGTTTTGTAAACCAACAATTATTCAAAGCCACTTTCAGTTTCTTGCATCCCAAGCATCAGCTGGAAATTTGTAAGTCATTCTGAACCTTTCATCTTGCATTTGCATTGCTGTTTACATATGTGCTGCTGTTCTTATTGATTCAGCATTAATTTGCTGCATTATTGGTGATTTTTAACTTGTTTTGAATTAAAAACATCTTTTGAAACTTCAAAGAAATCCCAAAGTTTGCAAAATATCAAAACAGAACTGGTTTACTTCTTTTCATTACTGAATTCGAAAGTTTTTACCCTTGGAGGTCCTGAAATCAGTTCAGAAGCAGCATCTGAACAGTAGTTCAGAAGCAGCTTCTGAATAGTGCTTCAGACTCTGAAGTTCAGAGTCTGAATAGTGCTTCAGACGCACTGTTCAGCTTCTGAAGTTCAGAGTCTGAAGGTCAACAAAAGTCAACCCATGAACAGTGCTTCTGAAGGTCAACAAAAGTCAACCCATGAACAGTGCTTCTGAAGGTCAACAAAAGTCAACCCATGAACATTGCGTCTGAACAGTACTTCAGACTCTGAAATTGAGCTTCTGAAGTACTGTTCACTCAGAACCTAAATTTCAGCTTCTGAAGCATTTCTGGGCATTTTTAAGGTTCAGAAGCAGCTTCTGGGCATATTTTTAAGGTTCAGAACTTGACCTTTCTTTTGAACTTTTGTTGAAAAGGATTAAAACTCATTTTTGTTCAAGGCATAACAAGAGTTTTTGCATTATGTTTGGAATTTCACAAGTTTGAGTAACTTACTAGAACAACAAGCTTGTTCATAAGCTCCAACAATACATTTGAACAACAAGCTTGTTCTTCTTTCAAACATAAACAACAAACTTGTGCATTTTTCATAAGTTTCATAACTTGAACAACAAACTTGTTTTAAGTTCCAACAATAACTTGAACAACAAACTTGTTCTTAAGTTCCAATACATTTGAACATCACTTGTTCATTTTTCAATCTCAAACTTGAACAACAAATTTGTTCATGATTTTCAACAAACTTGTTCATTTTTCAACAACAATTTTGGTTAACAAACTTGTTCATAAGTTTGAATAACTAACTTGTTCACTTTTCAATCATAATTTTCAACAACAAACTTGTTCACAAGTTTCAACAAATTTGAGTTTTAAACTTGTTCATAAGTTTCATTAACCAAGTGTTTTTGCTCTCTTTGGGGATTTCTTAAGTTTCAATGACAAACTTGAATGAAAAAGGAGTGGTTTGACGTACGTCTTTCCATTCCCCGATTGAACAAACACTTGACGTATGTCTCGTTGTTTAGACAATCGTCATTCTTTTTCAAACTTAACCAAAAAATACATTTCTTAAGTTTCAATAACAAACTTGAATGAAAAAGGAGTGGTTTGACGTATATCTCTCCATTCCCCGATTGAACGAATACTTGACGTATGTCTCGTTGTTCGGACAATCGTCATTCTATTTTCAAAACATAAAACAAACCCAACACACCTATGAGAGTGACTTACTAACTTCAGGAAAAATTTGTTCTGAATATTCTGAGTTCAGAGTGCCATGCTAAACAGGGTGAACGTTCAGAACCTGAATGAACATTCTGAACTTGTTGAACATTCTGAAGTGAATCAGAATGAATCAAGGGGGTTTGTCCTAGGCCCTTAGTGATTCAGTTAATCAATCTCTATTGGGATTTTTTATAATTAGCAATTTTTCTTTGATAAAATTGAATCTATCCTCAACTAATGGTTTTGTGAAAATGTCAGCTAATTGATTTTCAGTATCAATGAATCTTCACTCAATGTCCTTTTTCTGAACATGATCACGTATGAAATGATGCTTAATTTCAATATGCTTAGACCTAGAATGTTGAATTGGATTTTTTGATAAATTGATTGCACTTGTGTTATCACAAAGAATTGGAACATTGGAGTACCTTAGTGAGTAATCTTCCAACTGATTTCTGATCCACAAAACTTGAGAGCAACAACTGGCTGCAGATACATACTCAGCTTCTGTTGTGGAGAGTGCAATGGTATTTTGTTTTCTACAGGACCATCCAATCAAGGCTTGTCCTAAGAATTGGCAAGATCCACTTGTACTCTTTCTCTCAACTTTGTCTCCAGCATAATCAGCATCACAATAGGCTACAAGATCAAAACTACAGCCTTTTCTATACCAAAGACCAAGATCAGTAGTACCTACTAGGTATCTTAAGATCCTTTTTACAGCAGTTAGATGAGATTTTTTTGCACATGTTTGAAATCTAGTACATAATCCTACTGCAAACATTATGTCAGGTCTGCTAGCAGTTAAATAAAGCAATGATCCTATCATGTCTCTATATTCTTTTTCAGAAATTGATTTTCCATTTTCATCTCTATCCAAGCTAGATGATGGATGCATGGGAGTGACCATGATTTTTGCTTCATTCATTTTATATTTTTTAAGAATATCTTTGACATATTTTTCTTGATTTATGAAAATGCCATTTGGAAATTGTTTGATTTGTAAACCAAGAAAGAAACCAAGTTCACCCATCATGCTCATTTCAAATTCACTTTGCATGAGATTTGAAAAATCTTCACACATTTTCTCTTTGGTTGAACCAAAAATAATATCATCTACATAAACTTGAACTATGAGCAAATATGAGTTCTGAGTTTTTCTAAAAAGTGTGGTATCAATTTTTCCTCTAGAAAATCCATTGTTAATAAGAAATGTGCTAAGTCTTTCATACCAAGCTCTAGGGGCTTGCTTAAGACCATAAAGTGCTTTAGTGAGTTTGAAAACATGATTAGGTTTTTCTTTATTTATGAAGCCAGGAGGCTGACTCACATAAACTTCCTCATTTAAAAATCCATTTAAAAAGGCACTTTTGACATCCATTTGAAAAAGTTTGATGCTTTTATGTGCAGCATATGCAAGAAGGATTCTAATAGCTTCTAACCTTGCTACTGGTGCAAAGGTCTCATCATAATCAATACCTTCTTGTTGGTTATATCCTTGAGCAACCAATCTTGCCTTATTTCTGACAACTTTGCCATCTTCATCAAGTTTATTTCTAAACACCCATCTTGTTCCAATGATTGTCTTCCCTTGATTATTTGGAACTAAGTCCCACACTTTGTTTCTTTCAAACTGAGACAGTTCATCTTTCATGGCCTCAATCCATGAATCATCTACTATGACTTCATTGATTGACTTGGGTTCCATTTGAGAGATCATAGCCATATTGTTCCCTTGGAAGGACATTCTGGTTCTTACACCATCAGTTGTGCTTTCAATGATTTGATCTACAGGATGATCTCCTACCATTCTCCAACTTCTAGGAGGGCTCTTTAAGGATGGGTCCTAAACATTCTGATCATCCTCTTTTTCTACAGAACTTACAGTGTTCTGGTTGTCAACATTCTGAAGTGTTTGATCTTCAGTATCTTCTTTTTCTTGGAGTTGAGAAGGTTCATCATATTCATCAAATATGACATGCATACTGACTTCAACTGTTTGGGTTTTTAGGTTGTACACTCTATAACCTTTGGATGTTGTAGAGTATCCCAAAAAGATAGCTTTATCTGATTTAGGATCAAACTTACCCAATTTTTCTTTTGTGTTCAGAATGTAACAATAGCAACCAAATATGTGAAAATAAGATATGCTAGGTTTGATGTTTTTCCATAATTCATATGGGGTTTTATTTAGAATGTTTCTTATTGAGACTCTATTCAAGATGTAACAAGATGTATTGATGGCTTCTGCCCAAAAGTAATCTTCAACATTTGATTCATTTAACATAGTCCTAGCCATTTCTTGCAAGGTTCTATTTTTCCTTTCAACAACGCCATTTTGTTGTGGAGTTCTTGCACAAGAAAAATCATATGTAATACCACATTCATCAAAGAATGTCTTGAAGGAAGCATTTTCAAATTCTCCTCCATGATCACTCCTCACAGATATGATATTAGAACCTTTTTCGTTTTGAATCTTTTTGCAAAAGTTTTGAAATGCTTCAAATGATTCATTTTTATGTTTTAAAAATAACACCCATGTAAATCTTGAGAAGTCATCAACAATAACAAATCCATATTTTTTGCCACTAAGACTTGCAGTTTGAACAGGACCAAAGAGATCAATGTGAAGAAGCTCTAAAGGTTTTTGAGTTGAAATATATTCAATTGTTTTAAAACTGCTTTTAACTTGTTTTCCTTTAATACAGGCTTCACAGATCTTGTCCTTTTCAAAGTTAATCTTTGGCAAACCTCTAACTAGATCAAGTTGAGAAAGTTTAGCAATAGTTTTCATACTGATGTGACCAGCTCATTTGTGCCAAATCCACTTATCTTTTTCAAGAGACATAAAACATGATTCAGCTGGAATTTCATTTAAGTCCAAAACATATAAGTTCTTTTTCCCTGATCCAAAGAAAATTAATTTTTTAGAGGAGGCTTGTCTTATTTCACATATGTTGGGTTTAAAAATAACTTCAAAACCACTATCACATAATTGACTTATGCTAAGTAGATTGTGTTTCAACCCTTCTACAAACTGAACATTTTCTATTTTGGCAGAGTTAGTTTTACCTATTGTTCCTTTACCTCTGATTTTGCCTTTGTCATTGTTTCCAAATGTGACTAGTCTTCCATCTCTACTTTCAAAGGTTAGAAAGAAATTCCTGTCTCCTGTCATGTGTCTTGAACAGCCACTGTCCAAGTACCCATGTAATGTTGGGTCCTTGAGGGTTAGCCTTTCTAAGAGATCTCTTCTTATTGTAACATTCTGTTATTATATGACCAAATTTGTTACAGTAAGAGCATATCTTCTTAGCCTTCTCAGCCTTTTGTGAACTTTCTGATCTATTGAGATGAGAACGTTCTGAACTAAGATTAATTAATCTATTTTTTTTTAAAATGTTTTTTATGAAAACATGCTGAATCAAGATGTCCTAGCTTGTTACAATATGAGCATTTTATCTTCATTTTTATTTCCGTTTCTCTTGGTATAAAAACAGTTTTAAGAAGATTTTTGTTTGGATCTTTGAATCCTAAGCCAGATTTTTCATTTGTTCCAGGTTGTGATCCTAGAATGTTTTGAAAGGTTTCTGTGGATTTTATAAAACGTGAGAGATCATTTTTTAATCCTTCAACTTTTGTTTTCAAAAGAATGTTTTCTTTTTGTACTTCAGAAGGTTTAGATAAAATTCCTTTTTGCTTTTTATTTAGCTCTCTTTGTTGTTCAGACATTTTAAAATGAGAGTCTTGCAAAGTTTGTATGGTTTTTCTAGATTCATCATATTTTATTTGAAGTTTACCTTTTTCCTCTTTTAGTTCAGAAAGTTCTTTTATTAATGAATGACATTTGTTAGATAGAAAGTTTGGATCATATATAAGACTGTCAATTTTTCTTTCAAGATCTTTTTGTAAAGAGTGAGGTTCATAGATAATTACCTCTTCTTCATCTTCTGATTTAGCCATCAAACTCAAGTTGGCTTCCTCATCTTCAGGTTCTGCTTCTTCTAGATCATCCCAGATGATCATGGCTTTCTTTTTGAAGGGAGGTCTCCTTTGTTGTTTCTTGAGATCAGGACATTCATTTTTGTAGTGTCCAAGCTTGTTGCATCCAAAACAGGTGACTTGACTTTTGTCAGTCTCAGTTTTGTTGGTGTTGGTGTTGGGAAACTTCTTTCTGATCTGATTTCTTCTCATCATCATTCTTTGAATTTTCTTGGAGATGAGTGCAAGTTCATCTTCAGCTTCCTCTTCCTGGACTCCTTCTATTTCATCTAGTTCTTCCACATCATCTTGAGTTGCTGATGATGCTTCTTGGGAGGCCTTCAAGGTAAGAGTTTTTACCTTTTTCACTGGTTTGTCTCCTTGAAGTATAACTTCATGAGCTCTCAGTGAACCAATAAGTTCCTCCAAGGTCAGAGAATTTAGATCTTTGGCCTGGGTAATGGCTGTGACCATAGGTCTCCATGTGCTTGGAAGACATCTTAATATTTTCCTGATTCTATCATGAGTGGAATATATCTTTCCAAGAGATCTCATTTCATTTACTATTGTTGTGAATCTAGCATATATTTCATCAATAGTTTCATTTTCACTCATTTCAAAGATTTCAAACTTTCTGACTCCAATGTCAATTCTAGTTTCTTTGACATGAGATGTACCTTCATGGTGTATTTTTAAAGTGTCCCATACTTCTTTAGCATTTTGGCATTCATCAACTCTTTCACTTTCTTCCATGGTTAGTGTACATGATAAAAATAATCTAGCTTTAGAGTTTAGTAATACCTTAGCTTTGTCATCTGTTGTCCATGCACTTTTTTCTTTTATGCCTCCTTCTTTGTTCATTGGAACATGATCTCCTTCAGAGATTATAGCCCACATGTCCGTATCTTGAGATCTAAGAAAAAGTTCCATCTTACCTTTCCAGAAGTAGTAGTTTGAGCCATCAAATAGTGGTGGTCTGTTTGATGATCCTCCTTCTGTAATGTACTTGACCTTTGACATACTTCTTCCTGAATCTTTTCTCTAACACTTGTGTAAGTGTTCAAACCCTTAGAGTAGTGCTCTGATGCCAATTAAAGTAGATAATATAGTCACAAGAAAGGGGGGGTTTGAATTGTGACCCTTTTTAAAATCTAATCCTGTACTTAAAAAATACTTCTCAAGTTGATTCTTGGAAAAATAAAGTTAAGCAGACTTCAGAACGTTCTGAAGTATTATTTGCAGAATAAGATAATTAAGTTAAGTGTTGTGTGTGTGTTGTGTATGCAGTAATTTAAAGAGTATAAGGAGAGAAGAAAGACACACAGAATTTTATAGTGGTTCACCCAATGTGGGCTAGTCCACTCCTCACAGTCTTGTGAGAGTTTTCCACTATGATGCTTGAGATACCCTCTCAAATCCTGCACCTTACAATCTTGTTCACTTGGAACGGTTACAAACTGTATTCTCTAAGCCTCAGCAGGCTCTCAACTTTCTGTACTAAGTCACACCAGACTTTGCACTATGTTACTCAACCTAGACTTTAATACCCTTAAAACTAGATGAGATTTTCTCTTTTACAATAGATTGGATAATTGAAGAAATGAGGTTAAGATGAAGACTTTCAGAAGAGAAGGGGGAGAGTTTATCTTTGACAAGATAAAGAGAATTGATTTACACTTTAAGAGATAATTTGGAATCTCAGTGATGATCAATTTGAGATGCTAAAGCTTCAAACACTTTTCAAATGTTTTCTTGTATGCTTTGCAATTGTGTATGTAATGCTGAGCCTTTCACTTCTATTTATAGAGTTATTGGTCTCTTGTAGCCGTTGGAAGGTGACCAATAGTCTTGAGCCACGTGTCCTGGGCCCCACTGATTTTTACTTGAAAATCTGGGTGAACATTCTGAATTTCAGAGTGTTGTTGTGTTCTTGAGAATACTTCAGAATGTTGTTGCATTCTTGATGATCTTCATCTGGGTTCATCATGTATGAATGAAGATATGAATTTCTGGATTGCTGATGGACTTTTGTTATGCGTACAGTACCTCAGAATGTTTCTGTGCCAAGAGCTTTGCAGATCTGTCTTGGATTGTGTGCAGGAGAAAGAAAAGTGGAACTATCACTTCATGCCCATGCTTTAGGGGATTTTGCTGGTCTGTAACAGTACCACATCCCTTAGGTGTCGAAATCTCATGGATTCTGACTTTGAGATTGCTATCTTGCTTTTGCTTTACTTTACCAACCACTTTGCAGTTCTGTCAGAATTAAAGCATGTGCTGTTTTGAACATTCTGAACTTCAAAATTTTCTTTTTGTTTCACTTAGGATGATTTGTAAGACTTCCATTTGATGTAATCAAATCCCAATAGTGAAACATCAATGAAGTGCAGTAATTTGAACATCTAGGATGATATTCCCTTTTGGAATATTCCTATTAATTCAATGTTCATAGTCTTAAATGAACATTGAATATCCTTTTTGACATTTATCTTGTAAATGCCTTTATTGCTTGATTGATCCATGCAAGTATGCTTTCCTGGACATTTATTCATGCCACGTGTGACTTGCATGTTCTTGATAGTGTTCTTGAATTTCTGGGCTTGTGTAAAAGCAGCCTTATGACAAACTTTCTGAACTGTGAACAAGCTTCTGAACTATGTTCAGCTTCTGAACAATGTTCAGCTTCTGAACTATGTTTATCTTCTGAACAATGTTCAGCTTCTGAACTGTGTACAAGCTTCTGAACTATGTTCAGCTTCTGAACAGTGTATAAGCTTCTGAACTATGTTCAGCTTCTGAACTGTGTCCAACCTTCTGAACTCTTGTTCAACTTTCTGAATTTTGACAAAGTTCTTCTTAATGATCTTTGATTCCTTGTATCTTGGTATGGTTCATATCTTGTTCCTGTCTTAATTAAACACTCAAGAACACAAGTTAAATACTAAGAGACTAATCAAAGTCCATTAATCCTTTAATCATTTAGGGTTTGTTATCTTTAAAATTAATTAGGGATTTTGCCTCAACACTTCAGACTCTGAATAGGCCTTCAGACTCTAAAACAGTGTTTCAGACGCACTGTTCAGACGTTGACCAGCGTTGACTCCTTCAGACGCACTACAGTACTTCAGACGCACTGTTCACCAGTTGACCAGCGTTGACCTTCAGAAGCTGATTTCAGAAGCTGGTTTTCTGCATTGTTTTGGATTAATTCTGTGTGTATCTCTTGGAGATTTTCTGAATTTTTATTCATGCTAAAGTTTCCAGAAGGCTGAATATTTTTGGTGAAGATCTTGTGAAGATTTGCTTCGTGGTTTATGAATGAATATATTTCAAAAGGATCTTTGCTTGATTTGTTTCAGAATTATATGTTTCCTTTTTGAGCCTCAAAGTATTTCAGAACTATATCTATTAAGGATTGTATTCAGAATTATGTGAGCTGCTGAAGACTATATAAGAAGACGTGCTGCTATGTTGAATTTTAAATTTGTTTTAGAGTTTTTGTGTCTGTGTAAGCTTAGGCTTTATCTGTACACCACTCATCTGAGTTGGTTTAGATTGTTTTGAGTTGTAATTCATTCAAAGCTTTTAAGCACGAATGATGTCTTTGTTGTCTTGAAGTGTGACTTCAATTTGTGTGTTTTTGTTAAGTTTACAATCACTGGGTTGTGATTGCTTGGTTAAGAAGTAAGTGGTTTCTTATACCTAGGTGGTCTCCTGGGTAGAAGTCTAGAAGGGTAGAGATTAAGTGATAAGACGAAGAACAGGGGCTGTTGAGTCTTAGAATTAATTCTACTTAGTAGATTTCCTTCCTGGATTGGTATCCCCCAGAGTAGGTGGTGTTTGCACCGAACTGGGTTAACAAACTCATTGTGTCCTTTACTTTCTGCACCTTATTTTTCTGCTTCTGAACTTTATTTTTTTTCATACTCTGTTTTTAGTTCAGAACCAGGTCCTGCTAGGAATTTCAGATTTCATCAATGCACTCCATCGTTCCCAGTTCTTGCCATCAAGAACTAGAATGTTTGATCCAAAACCATTGTTATTCATCTTGCTTTGATCAAGAAATCAACACTCACACCTCACTCAGTTTTTCCCTACGGTGATTCCCCTCACACTTCACTCGTGTTTCCCTAAGATTTAACCCAGGCTCTCTATACCAATTGTTGGATCAATTTGCGCAGCATAAGTGCTTATTGAACTAAGCTGTTTTAAGCTAGATGAAAAGTAATGAACAAAACAGAAAACTAAAAAAAAGAAGAATGGAGAGAGTTTTGTGATTGTAATGTGAATCTCATTAAAAAATTATGTTGAATGTACACATTACACAGCCATTTATATACACATATGTCACTTGCTTGTATCACAAGCTAAGTAACAAACTCTAACAATCTCAGACTCTGAAACTTCATACTCTGAAACCTCAGACTCTGAAACTTCAGACTCTGAAACCTCAGACTCTGGTGTCACTAACTAACTTGCTAAGGAGCAGTTATGGATTAATTCTCAACATCAACTTCTTCAACAAATGTTCATTTTGGAAGGAAAAAACCTATAAGATCCTCCATCTTCAAATATTGCAAAGGAGTACAAATGGTTGTATAATGTGTTATCACGACATATTTTCAAGGAAGAAAAGCAAAGAAAAAATTAATGATAATGACCTCGTGGTCATGTATCATTTGGCTAATAACATCAAGCTAAAATTGCCTTATGTGATATATATTTTCTCCTGTGTCTAATATTAGGAAAAAATCTAAGTAGGTTTTCGTCATTGGATCCATTCTTTGTATTAATTTTGTGAAAATTGTTGTTTAGGTCAATTGCATTGCTCACATGCCCCTTAAACATCCCAAAATGTCCCCTTGGGTCCTAACTCCCAAACCTATGAAGGTATAACTCCGGATGCTTAAGTTCAGGAGTTATGATCCGATACACATTAGCAACATACCATATTCAAGTTGTAAGACTTTTCAAGAGTTACAACCTAATCCAAGATAGGGTCCCAGACCCAATCTATACAAAAACCTTATTTATTGCCCTTTATGTTTTGTTGCTTGTCTTGGACTGTATGTACATGCCATCGGAGTCACATCCATGTACATATTCCAAAAACTCTTAACATCTTGATTTTAATGTCTTGTTGCTTGTGGTATTGTGTTTTTAGGACAATTTCTCGAAGACATTTACTTTTTACAGATAATTTTTTTGTATTTTGATGATACCAGTAATGATAATGAATCAATGGTGATTTTATTATCTTGGTCTAGAAGTGATTGGAGACATTATAGATATTCTTGAAATTCTGTCTTACATTGTGTTTTCATACTTTGTAGTTTCACCATACACACTGATGTTTGGTGGATTATTCTTGAAGTTTTATAATGCGGATTCAATCACTTATTTTATTTTATTTTTGTTACAAAGCTAAACAAAGACAAAAGAAAAAAAAAGAGAAACTAGGCCTTAGGGAAGAAAACTCCTGAGGCGTCACTCTGAAGCAGCAAGAGGAGGTCTTCCGGATGTGCAGAGTGGACGACGAAATCAACATCAGAGGCGGCCCCTAACTTTGCCATGAAATCAACACTCTGATTACCTTCTCTGAGAGTATGATGAACTGAAAAATTATTGCTAGCCAACATATCCTTTATGTTTTGAATGAGGGCATCATAAATATGATAGTGCGGAGTGTCCCCCTTTATGATATTAATGGAGAGGAGGGAATCCGGGTAACAGGCCAAATCATCTATACCCATGTCACTAGCCATGCGCAGGCCATGGTAAATTGATGTCAGTTCAACCAGTAAAATGTCTTCAGAGTGAGAGATCATACCTGAGAAAGCCGAGAGGAAAAGACCCTCATTATTGCGGAAAATGCCGCCAAAACCAGTATGGAATGATGCCCATATGATTGTTGCAATTGACATAGCGATCAACAGTGGTTGTTGTATCATCATTTTTGAATGTCTAAATGATGTTGTCAGTTGAGTTGTAGATGTTGGTGACAAGGCAGATTAGGGACCAAGTTTCATTGTTGAGGCACATCAAATTCTGATTCCTCCAAGCCCACCAAAGGGTAGCTAGGAACAAGGGAGAGTGAGAAGTGTTAATACTTTTACGGATCCATTCAGATGCTCCATTGGTAGTGGGAATGCATTGGCCATGTACTTATAGCCTCCAGGGTACACGGTTCGATTCCCACGGAAGGCATGAAACTCCACTTGGGGGGTGGAGAAGACCATGAGTACATCTCGGCCCTTGAAAGATAGGGAGGCCAGCCCATTGGGAGCCACCGGATGTTACAGTATTGGTTTCAAAAATGACCCATATAATTATTCAAAAGAAACAAACCTACCATCATGTTCTGAAGATATTATGAAAGGCACTAAGGTGTGTTTTGTACCTGTTTCTGAGATTTCTGAGAAACAGAGTTTACCAGAAACAGAGACTGCTGATTCTGAAGTTCTGAACAACTCAGAATCCAAAACTTCTGAACCTAAGGGAAAGATGAAGGCAAAATCTAAAACTTTTCCAAAGTCTAAACCAAAAGGTTCTATGTCTAAGACTATGAGGAAAACAGACTTTATATCTGAAATGGTTGAAAGTCTGAAGAGTTCAGAACATAAGGCAAGCAAGTCTCAGAATCTGAAAAATTCAGACTCAAATTTTCAAAAGGCTGTGTTTATGAAATCTTCAAAAGATACTAAACCAGTTTATACAAAACCTTTTAAATATCAGAATGTCAGACCAAAGGTGCAAAGGAAACCATATCCTTTCAAGACTAACCAAAGAGGACCCATAAAGATATGGATACCTAAGTTTGAAATCATTTCTATTGCAGATATGCTTAACAGCCAAAGAAACAGAAAAGTCTTGGTACCTGAACAGTGGCTGCTTGCGTCACATGACAGGAGAAAAGTCTATGTTCCAAACCCTGACCATGAAAGAGGAAGGAGCTGTGGGATTTGGAGGAAATCAGAAAGGCAAGATCATTGGTACTGGTAAGATAGGTAATTCTTCCCTTTCCATTGATAATGTCTGGTTGGTAGATGGACTAAGACATAACCTACTTAGTATAAGTCAATTATGTGACAGTGGTTATGATGTCCTGTTTGATAAGAACACTTGCACTGTAATCAACAACAAAGATAAATTTGTTGTGTTCAAAGGAAAGATGAAGAACAATGTTTATAAAATTAATTTTTCAGAACTGGTTGATCAGAAGGTAGTTTGTCTTCTGTCAGTGAGTGATGAGAAATGGGTATGGCACAAAAGGTTGGGACATGCTAACTAGAGACTCATCTCTAAGCTTAGCAAGTTACAACTGGTCAGAGGCTTACCAAACATTGACTATCACTCAGATGCTCTTTGTGGAGCATGCTAGATAGGAAAAATTGCTAAAACTTCTTTTAAATCCAAAAACATTATTTCTACCTCCAGACCCTTAGAACTACTTCACATTGATCTGTTTGGTCCTGTTGGAACAGCATCAATCAATGGAAAGAAGTATGGGTTAGTAATTGTTGATGATTATAGTAGGTGGACTTGGGTTAAATTCCTAAGAACCAAAAATGAAACATATGATGTGTTCAACAAATTCTACAAGCAAGTACAAACATAAAATGATTTGAAAATTTTAAAAGTTAGAAGTGATCATGGTGGTGAATTTGAAAATGAACCATTTGAAACTTTTTGTGAAGAACATGGAATTCTCCATGAGTTCTCTTCTCCTAGAACTCCACAACAAAATGGAGTTGTAGAGAGAAAGAACAGATCTTTGCAAGAAATGGCCAGAACCATGATTCATGAATCTAAAATTGCAAAGTACTTCTGGGCAGAAGTTGTTAACACAACATGTTATATTCAGAACAGGATCTATATAAGACCAATTCTGAATAAAACAGCATATGAATTATTCAAAGGAAGAAAGCCAAGTATTTCTTATTTTCATCAGTTTGGATGTACATGTTACATTCTGAACAATAAAGTCTACCTAAAGAAATTTGATGCTAAGACTCACAAGGGTATCTTTTTAGGATACTCTGAGAGATCTAAAGCACACAGAGTGTATAATTCTGAAACACATATTGTTGAAGAATCAATACACATTAGGTTTGATGACAAGAAGCCTGATAATAAAATATCAGAGCTAGTTGAGAGTTTTGCAGATATACGGCTCTCAGTGGACACTTCAGAACCTGAACAGAATTCTGAGTCTGAAGAAAGTCCAGAAGCTGAAAATTCTCCAGAGACTGAAAAACTCTCAGATGCTGACACTCCTCCTGAAGTCAATCAAGATCAAGATATTTCTGAACAAGGTCTTAATGATTCTCAAGAAGCAAATCCACCCAGAAACTCATTCAAGTATAAGTTTTCACATCCTGAATAGTTAATCATTGGAAACAAGGATAATCCAAGAAAGACCAGATCAGCATTCTGTCAGAATGACTCTTTGCTTGGATTACTGTCAATGATTGAACCTACAACAGCTGATGAAGAACTTGCAGATGATGGATGGATTGTGGCTATGCAAGAAGAACTCAATCAGTTTCAAAGAAATGATGTTTGGGATTTAGTTGCAAAACCAAATCACAAGAACATTATTGGAACAAAATGGGTGTTCAAAAACAAGCTGAATGAACAAGGAGAAGTAGTCAGAAACAAAGCTAGACTTGTTGCTCAAGGCTACAGTCAGCAGGAAGGAATAGATTACACTGAAACATTTGCTCCAGTTGCAAGATTGGAAGCAATCATGTTACTTCTTTCCTATGCAGTAAATCATAATATCATTTTATATCAAATGGATGTTAAGAGTGTTTTTTTAAATGGAGTCATTTCTAAAGAAGTGTATGTCAAACAACCTCCTGGTTTTGAAGATTTAAAACATCCAGACTTTGTTTTTAAACTTAAGAAATCACTGTATGGTCTGAAACAAGCTCCCAGAGCTTGGTATGAGAGACTAAGTAATTTCTTACTTAAAAATGATTTTGTACGAGGACAAGTTGACAATACACTTTTCAGAAAGACACTTAAGAAAGAAATCTTAATTGTTCAAATCTATGTTGATGATATTATATTTGGTTCTACTAATGCCACTCTTTGCAAAGAATTTTCTAAGTTAATGCAGGATGAATTTGAAATGAGCATGATGGGAGAATTGAAATTCTTTCTAGGAATTCAAATCAACCAATGCAAAGATGGAGTGTATGTTCATCAATCTAAATATACAAAGGAGCTTCTGAAGAAGTTCCAGCTTGAAGATTGTAAATTGATGACAACACTTATGCATCCAACCTGCAATTTAAGCATAGAAGACACTGGCTCAAAGGTAGATTAGAAGATCTACAGAGGTATGATTGGTTCTCTGTTATACTTAACAGCTTCTAGACCAGATATTTTGTTTAGTTAATGCTTGTGTGCAATATTCCAATCAGATCCTAGAGAATCTCATATGACTGTTGTCAAGAGAATCTTCATGTATCTGAAGGGAACAACTAATCTTGGACTTCTGTATAAGAAATCCTTAGATTATAAGCTGGTTGGATTCTGTGATGCTGGTGACAGGATTGAAAGAAAATCCATCAGTGGAAATTGTCAATTCCTTGGTGAGAATCTGATATCCTGGACCAGCAAAAGACAATCAACTATTGCATTGTCAACATCAGAAGCAAAATACATCTCAGCTGCAAGTTGTTGCACACAACTGCTCTGGATGAAACATCAGTTGGAAGACTATCAGATTCTTGAAAACAGCATTCCTATATTTTGTGATAATACTGCTGCTATCTGTTTGTCTAAAAATCCAATTCTACATTCAAGAGCCAAGCCTATTGAAATTAAACATCATTTTATTAGAGATTATGTTCAGAAGGGTGTTTTGGATACTCAATTCATTGATACTGATCATCAATGGGCTGATATATTTACAAAACCCCTCACAGAAGATAAATTTAATTTTATTAAAAAGAATCTGAACATGCATTTCATCTCTTGAAAAAATTGCTTGACTCTGAATAGAAATTGAAAATCTGAAGTTCATCAGAAGCTAAGACTTAACAGACACTCACTTTGAGAGTCTGAAGAAAGTTTAGCTTCTGAAGACATCAGAGTCTGAGTTTCAGAATCTGAATTTTTGACTTCTGATAAAACTCATTATAAGTGGACACTTTACAAGTGGCCCACTAATGAGAGTGAATCTGAACAGTTGTCTAACACATGGTCAGAATCTGATAAGTTATAACTGCTGGGCAGTGATGAGTTAGTTTTGAAAGTTGTACTTTTCCCCTCCTAAATTCATCAATATGCAGTTGTGTTTTAATGTTTTTCTGTTTTCAGTTTCTGAAATGTTTTAAAAAAACACTCAAAACACAGTCACACTTTAACTTTCTCATCTTATATGTTCAGTTTTCAGACCCATTTAAAAACTCTCATATCTGTCTGAAAAAGTACAGTAGTACTGAACCATATGTTCTGAACAATTGTGTCTGAAAGAGTTCAGCAGTACTGAACCATATGTTCTGAACAATTGTGTCTGAAACAGTTCAGTGGTACTGAACAAAATGCTCTGAACATTTTTATCTCACGTTTTAACTCTCTTGTGTCTTAAAATTCTTGAATTTTCTTTTTGTTGATGACAAAAGGGGGAGTAAAAGTAACAAGTATTTCAGGCTCTGAGCTTACAGAATATAAGTTAATTTCTGATAATTAATTAACTTAGGAGAACAGCTTCTCATCTCTTAGCCTTTGTGAGATAATTCTGTGAAAAATCACTCAGAAACAGTTTGATTTTTCACCTGTTTGATTTAAACTGAATTTAATTAGCCTGGATAAGACTCAGGGGGAGCTTACAAACCTCACCTTGTGAATTATCAGACTCAGGGGGAGCTTACAAACCTCAGACCCTGAAGTCAACTTGTTAATTAAATTAACAACAATTTTCTATTAATACTTATGTTTGTCATCATCAAAAAGGGGGAGATTGTTGGAACAAAATGTATGAACAAGTCTCTTTTGAGTTTTGATGATAACAAAGTGTTAAAAAGAAATTGGATATGCTAATGCTTGTTATAAGTGTGCAGGACCATATAATTAATTGTTGTATCTAATGGTGGTTCTGGAAAATCAAGTTAAGAGCAAAAGGAAAATATTGAAGCTTGTGTTGCAAGTCTGAAGGTGCGTTTGAAAGACCAGCTTCTGAAGGTGCGTCTGATGAACAGTGCGTCTGAAGGTGCGTCTGAAGACCAGCTTCTGAAGACAGCGTCTGATGAACTGTGCATCTGAAGACAGCGTCTGATGACCAGCTTCTGAAGACAGCGTCTGATGAACAGTGCGTCTGAAGTCAGCTTCTGAAGAGGTGCGTCTGATGAATAGTGCATCTGAAGACCAGCTTCTGAAGAGGTGCGTCTGATGAACAGTGTCTGAAAGACCAGCTTCTGAAGAACTGCGTCTGAAGACTGGGAGTCTGAGTCTGAGTTTTAAGGAAAAGCAGAAGTCAGCATTTGTCACTGTCAACACTAAAGTACTGTACGGTCAGAACAGCTTTCTGCAACCTTTGTCTCCTTGGACGAAACACGCAGCCAGTTTTTAAGGAAACAATTCAAATTGTATTGCTCTGTTTTCTGAATTTGCACACAATGTCAGGAACGAATTTAATGCTGGCTGAAGCTTCTATTCCAAACGGCTCTATTTGATGACCTGACAATCTTCTCAACAGCTCTTTCTTCCTCTATAAAGATCTGAAGATTTGAAGAAGAACTTGTTTAAGACTCTGAAAAACAATACTCTGTTTTCTGGAAACGCAATTCTGCCAAATCTGAAAGTCATCAAATAACTTAGAAATTCTTACAAACCTTTTTATCTTAGAATTTCTTAAGTATAGAGTCTGAATCTGTGTTGTATTTTGTGAACACCATTGATAGTATATCAAGTGTTCAACTCAAACATATTCCTTTGAATCAAAGTCTCTCGCCTATGTGCTTGAGCAACCAGAAGTCTCTTACTTTGTGTTTGAGCATAGGAAGTCTCTTACTTTGTGTTTGAGCATAGGAAGTCTCTTACTTAGTGTTTGAGCAATTGGAAGTCTCTTACTTTGTGTTTGAGCATAGGAAGTCTCTTGCTTTGTGCTTGAGCAATTGTAATCTTTGTGATTATAGTGAAAATCTCTTGTAAGTAACAAGGGGACTGGACTACTTCCGGGTTGTGGAAGGAACCAGGATAAACTGCTTGTCTCTCTCTCTCTCTCTCTCTCTCTCTCATTTACTTTATATCCGTTGCAAAACACTCTGAAAATAGTTTCAGAATCTGATCAATATCTGATTCTGAACTAACCTTAGTTTTTGAGAAAGAAAAAGCCAACACAATTCAACCCCTCTTCTTGTGTTTTTCTCACCTTCAGAACGCAATGAAGGAAAATTTCTTCGTGATCTCCACATCGGGTGCAGGTGGCCGAGTGTGCTATTCTGCGATGATGGAGTAGGGACAGGGTTGGGACAGCATCATTACACGCCAACCAAACTAGAAATTTGTATTTTTTTGGGAGCTTTCAACTTCCAAATCCACGACCAAGCAATCTGAATATTGTCATCAGCTTGAGATTATGAGAGGGAGAGAAGCCAAGTGTTCCCTCTCTTTGTAGAATAAGCACCATTTTTGTTGTGGGACCATATGAACGTGTCTTCAATAGAGGCATTTAAATTGAGGTTGGTGTTGTTGATGTAGTCTTCAAGTTTGGGAGGAAGATTTGTGTAAAAACCTTGTGTGTGTTGTCCATTATTGGAAAACACGTCTATGACTGAATGATGAAGATTATGAATATCTATGAAAGGAACAAGAGTACGAAGAAAATCATGGGGGCTCCAGTTACTGAACCAAAAGGACGAAGATCCCGAGCCCGCTCTCCAGGAGTATCTGTTTTTAAGGATGTTTTTTGCACGGATAATAGAGGACCAAGATGGAGAGCTGTCTAGGTGAGCATTAGCCTGAAGAAAATTCGAATCGCCTGAGTATTTGTTGGAGAGGTGGTTTACCCAAAGCTTATTTTTTGATTGGACCATATCCCAAACAAGTTTTCCAAGAAGGCAAGTGTTGGCTTCCCTAGCTGGTCTAATATCCAATCCACCAAGGTGTCTCGGCCTAGCAATCTTATTCCAGCCAAACAAATGGAGACCTTTGTTGTTAGTACCTCTTCAAATAAAATTACGGGTAGTTTGATCATTGCTATCACAAATGTTTTAAGGAAGCCAATTAATCTGCATATAATAGGACGATATTGAAGATAAAATAGATGTTGCAAGAGCCAATCTACCTGTATTGTTTAGCAGTCTATTATTCCAAGAAGCTAGCCTAGTTTGCATTTTTCGATGATGAAATGGAAGTCATTTCTCTTTGGCCTCCCTTTTAGCATTGGGAAACCCAAGTATTTATCAAGGATGTTGTGCTTCGAATACCTGAAATGTTTGTGATGTTGTTGATTTTCCCTCGAGGAGTACCTGAAGAATAAAAAGCTCTTGACTTGGAGAGATTAATCTTCAAACCTGATGCTTGGCTGAATCTTTCAAATAAATCAATGAGAAACCTAAGTTGAGAGTTTCTAGCTTTCATGAATAGAAGAACATCGTCCGCAAAGTGGAGGTGAGATATCTGAGGTCCTCCATTGGAGATATGGATGGGCTCCCAATTCCCTTGAAGAATTGCATTACTGATAGCAACAGAGAGCTTTTCCAAGGAAAGAATAAAAAGGTATGGGGAAAGTGGATCACCTTGTCTCAGACCATGGGAAGGCTTGAAAGGAGGCATTTTGTTTCCGTTCCATAAAATAGAGAAAATGGAAGAGGAAACCCAATGCATAATGAGCTTGATGATAATGTCTAGAAACCCAAAATCACGAAGGCAAGTGTATAAGAAATCCCAGTTAACATTATCAAAAGCTTTCTCCAAGTCGAGCTTAAAGGTCACATAACCTTTCTTCTTCTTGGATCTTCTCATGAAATGGACTATTTCCTGCAAAACAATTGAATTGTCAGTTGTTCCCCTACCAGGCAGAAAACTGCTTTGATAGGGGCCAATAATATTATTATGGATTGGTCTAAGCCGGTGAACTAAAACTTTTGTGATGATCTTGTAGATAATGTTGCACAGGCTGATGGGTTTGAATTCTTTGTAAGTTTTGGGAGGGTCACTTTTAGGAATAAGTGCAATGAGAGTGTCTGAAATATCCGGATCAAAGTAACCAGTGTGAAAGGCTGTGTGGACTAAGTGGAATATGTCATCACCAACAATATGCCGGTATTGCTTGAAGAAGATGCAATGGAAACCAACTGGGCCAGAGGCTTTATAGGGATTCATGGAGTTAAAGGCGACATAGACTTCACTTTTGGTTACGGGTTGAGTGAGGGAATTTTTTCCTATGTCATCAATGATTGGGTGGCTTCCTTCATGAAAGGTGCGGCTATGGTGAGGTTGGGAGCTAGAAAAAAGGTTCTTGAATAATTTTTTGGCTTCTTTTTGGAGGGTTGTACTATCTGAGGTCCAAAAGCCATTTGGGAGTTGAAGTTTATGAATTCTATTTTTCTTCCTTCTTATAATGGTTTGCGCATGAAAAAAAGAGTTGTTTTTGTCACCAAACTTTACCCATTTTTTTCTTAACTTTTGATACCAAAGCATTTCTTCTTGAAAAATAATATGGTTGTATTCTTGTTGTAATTCTTTTTCAAGGAGAGTGTGTCTAAGGGAATCCACTTTTTCTAGGTAACTTTGAATCCCCTTAAGTCTGCTTTCAATATGTTTCTTCCTTTTGAAAATATTCCCGAAGACTTCATGGTTGAAAATAATGGAATTTCTTTGACAATTTTCAAAGCAGTGATAGCATTGTGGTTGGAAGAGTTCCAGGATTGACTTACCAAGTTCATATAATCATTATGGTCAATCCAAGAAGCTTCAAATCTGAAAGGTCTGGGTCCTCTGGATAAAGGGAGGCCTCCAAAGCGAAGGAGAGGATTGTGATCAAAATGAAGCCTACAAAGGACCTCTATAAATGCTTCAGGAAATGATATGCGCCAATCCACATTAACAAGGCCTCTGTCAAGTTTTTTGGAGAGAATTCAGATACCATTTCGATTGT
This sequence comes from Medicago ruthenica, assembly GCA_018208015.1. Classification (NCBI taxonomy): domain Eukaryota; kingdom Viridiplantae; phylum Streptophyta; class Magnoliopsida; order Fabales; family Fabaceae; genus Medicago; species Medicago ruthenica. The sequence goes on along the minus strand of CM031372.1, from coordinate 96,039,662 downwards.
GGTTCTAAGTGAACTGACCTCCTATGGTTGTGAGGTCTAGAAGGTTGCAATTTTCCATGAGGTTGGCGAATAAGTCAACTCTGTTTTGATGAAAATTACCCCCTCTTTGGTCTCCCAAGAGGAATGTTCATTAAAATCACCTATTAACATCCAGGGGCCAGTAATAGTGTGACTTATATTTGTTAGATAATTCCATAGGGTGAGGCGCATGGTGTGGTTAGGGCTAGCATAGATGCTTGTGCAGATGGTGGTGGCATCTCCACGGCTTATAGAGAAGGTTATGGAGTATTGGTTTGAGTCAAGGATAGTTGGGATAGTACTTGTAGTTGTGTGTTTCAGGAGCCAAATACCTCCAGAGTGGCCAATAGCTTCTATTATATGGACGTGGGTGTAACCATTGTTGCTCCAAAAGGTGGAGAGTCTTGCAAAAGGGACATGTGTTTCAAGAATAGCAAGGAAGGTTAGGTTATACCATCTTATCAATTCCTTGAGGTGCCTTCTAGCGTTACTATTTTGGGTCCCTCTAATGTTCCAAGAGAGGATAGTAATGTCAAGGAGGGCTTCCATAATAACACTGATAACTCAAGGAAACACAACATGTAGGGACTAAGTAACCATGTCCTCCTCACAATTAGAGGGAGAGTTTTAATTTTCGTCACTGTTTGAGGAGTTCATTTTCTCATCTCCAGTGTTGTCTTGTATAAGCATAGTATCCTGGACAATATCAGTGTTGTGTGGGTTGTATGGGCTATCGTTCTTTGACACCAAAATTTGATTGAGACTGTTTTGTGAGATGGGTATGTTTTGGCTTTTTCCATGTGTGTGATTATTGATTTTTAGTTCAATTTGTATGTGTGGGCCCGAGTTATTGTTGTGTTGAATTTGTGTTGGTGGGAAAGGTTTCATCGTGGGTTATGTCATGGTGACATGCTCCACATGATTCTCTAATGGCTGAGTGGGGTCAGTCTGTGTCTTGTTTGTAGGCTTGGAATTAATGGCTAATGATTAAATGTTCATGGGAGAATAAAGGGTATCATCCTGGCGGCGCCTTTTGGGGCCAGATGAGGATTTTTGTGCATGTGGAATTTCATTAGGTTTAGGTCTTGGTGGGAATTTTTGTGGGGTAGGTCTAGCTTGGTTGGACGTATGGGCCTAGGGGGTGAACCGATTGGTCTTTTGGTTAGCTATTTTTGAGGAAATTAATGTTGGGTTATTGGTTGGTCTCTTCTTTCTAGTAACTAACAACCAGTCACCATGCAAATCTTTTATTCCCTCATCAATGCTAATGATTTTGTCATTATCAATTTGTAAATCATTTTAATTGACAATTAATTCCTTACCGTTTCCAGCATCAGCAATTAATTGTTCCTGGGAGGAGGTTTCACGTTGGGGTGGTGGCTGACTGTTTCCATGGTGGTTCGCGCTTGTTTGTTGGTGGTTGGCTCTTTCCGTTGCGGTGTTGGCAGGTGTTAGAGTGCAGTTTCTTCCCAAATGATCGTAGCATCCATAATTGGTACAAATTAAGTGGAGACCTTCGTACTGGACTTTATACCAATGGCCATTCACCTAGATTTTCCCCACGACTGGTACTGTAAGGTCAACTTCGACGCAAACCCTTGCAAACTTTCCTCTTTCAATCTTCAGAGTGTTTGTATCCACTTTGATTGCCCGACCAATTGCTGAAGCCATGACTAAGAGAAAGCTTTCATCATAATAAACTAAGTTTAAGCCAGGGAAGCGTACACATACCACTTTTTTTTTCTACTTTAGCATCTGCTGAGGCAAATTCAGGAGACCAATGTATTACTATCAGACAGTGATAAAAAAATCATCCATGGTCCACCCGTGATGACTTTTTCTTTGTCTGCTGCTTGATCAAATTTCACCATGTAGAAGCCATTGCCGTTGTCCATTATCTCGAAGCCCCCTTGAGGTTTCCACACTTTATGGAGGCGATCTTTCATGTTGTAGCCGAGGTTTTTCCCCATAAGTTTCACGACTAAAGCATCTTTCCATGGTGTGCACAGTTCTTGGAAGATTTTTGGTTCTAGATGCACTTTGGGTAGTAGACGGTTGCCATTTTCGTGTTCAATGTGGACAAGTTTTTTCTCAATTGTGTTCTCTTTTTATCGGGTTGGGATTTCTTGGGAGGAACCTAATAGCTTGTCTCGAAATGAGGGCTTGTGTGGTGGTGGCTTGGGAGGGTCCGGTGGCTTTGCGTGTGGCGGGTATGGTTCACCTTGAGCGGAGAAGACAAACTCAGAGCTCATTGCACTTCTTCCTAAGATTCAACCACTTATTGCATACATGCCTATTATATATATATATATATATATATATTCATGTTTATTAACCGAGTGTATCGTGTCAATTTATGATAGAAGATTATAAGGAAAAAATAGGTTGTTATTATGCTGAGATGGTTGGGCTTTGATAATTTTTGTAACCTAAACGCCACTCCATAATCCAAATGATTTGCTTATTCATTTATTCTCGTCATAGTGGATGTTAACAATGAATTACACGTATGGTCATTATAAGTTTTCTATGATAGTTTTCCATAAATGAGTAGTTGGCTATGATGGTAGAGTACAATTTTCTCTTGTAAACTTTTTCTCCTAAAACTTATGTGTTTCCTAAGGGTTCTAGTATGGTTCGGGAGTTAGGCCCTAATCTTGGATCGGGTTGTAACTCATGAATTGTCTCATAACTTGAATCTGTTATATTATTGATGTGGATCAGATCATAACTCTCAAACTTAAGTGATCAGAAGTTAGGCCATGATATGTTCAGGAGTTAGGACTTGAGTAATATTTTAGAATTTTTGCGCAACATGTGACCAATCCAAATCAATTTTCTAATTGTGTTAGAAGAGTAAGAAACAAGGCCGCTCACTTTTTGGCTAGAGGGGAATTAATTGAGCCCAATTGTTCATGGTTTAACACATCTACTCGTATATTTCCACATTTGCTTGCTATGTGTGTTAACTTTGACTTCTAATAAAATTACTTAGGAATGAAATTTTCACACACAAAATTGGGCAATTTTTTCTTTGGGGTACATGTACTTACCTTTGGGTGATTCTAGTCATTTTTTTGGAGCAATAATATCTTTGTGTAGACTTAGAAGGTGAGAAAAACAAGTGAATGGAGTACCTAAATTAGAGGATTTTGGTACAGTACAGGCCCATTCCAATATCCATCCCTACCACCATGCCAAACCTATGGGGTACCTTGTGACTGACAGCTTAGAAGGGGGAGAGTGTCACGTGGGCACATTAAAGAAAACTGTACGGACGGGCCCTAAACCACGTGACTAGGGGCATGCACTTTATACGGTTCCCTCTATTTTGAAACTCCCCCTTGTTCCCACTTTGTCATAATTTATACAAAGAAATTAAATGAGTATTTTACACTCAATCGTTATTTTCTTGTTGATATAAACACTCAATGGTTTTTTATTGTTAACTCATTGGTGTAATGGGAAAAGTAGTTATGGTAATCCAAAACTCGACCGTGAGATAAATATAGTTTTATTGAGAATTGTTTCATCTAAAAATTAAAATTAAGTTTTTTCAAACGATTTATTCTTTGATAAAGTTCATTAACATTTGAGTTCAATTACTTAATTTAAACACACGATTGTTTTGCATCGTAGTATGTCAATAGGAGTATAATGCTATAAAATGAAAAATATAGCTGCATGTACACCACAGAAGACATAAACCCCTTTCCTCTCAACAAAATAAAAGACATAAACCTTTTTATTTTTGATGCAACACCACAAATAAATGAAGTAAATTCTTAGGTAGGTACAACGTAGGTAAAATGTTGTTCAAAATTTGAGTTTATTTTTAAATAAATTAATACAAAAATATAACATGTCACTAAATAACTGAATGATGAGTATATGTCTCTTAAAACTTTAAGAGTACAACTATTTTCACCAATAAATAAATGTTTTAAAGAGCCAATCATAGTTTTTATAGTAAGAGAAACTTTAACTTCTCTTTAACTTCTCATTCTTCATCCATCATAGAGAGTCGGTTTTGATTATTAATTTGCTCTCTCTCTGTCTCTCTCTCATTATTATATATAAGTGTTATTTACAATTTTTAATACATAATTTCTATCTTTAGTATACATGTAGCATTTCCATTTTTTAAATATGTAATATTTGAGCTAAAATTTGAACTGTCTGATCTTCATCAGACAATTCCAATTTTGTTAACCGTATGAAGTCATGATTGTCGACTGCACCTAATTCTGATCCCAAAAGCTAATCTTCATAACATAAGGTTTAATTGAAGCTGAAATACCAATAAAAGTGGTTTAGTGCGTAGTAGCAGGCGTAGCCCCGAGGGTGGACGACAACCTAGGACACCATTTTATTAGGAACACCAAAATTATTATTTTTACTTAATAGTTAATATTATATAGATATTTTTTTCAACTCTCTTTGATTAATTCTATTTAAATTTCTTTTAAAGAACTTTGATTACGAATAAATCTTTTACAACAAAAAATAAAAGAAAAAATACATTCGAATAATTAAAAGGGCACAACAATGAGTATTAAAAAGGCATACCAAAAGGCATCTCAATGGGTAGAGAAAAGCAATTGGATGGAGTACCTAAATTAGTGTTGATAAAAAATAGTGAATATTGACTAGGTGTTGACCTAAACCTAAATCAGATATTAAAAAACCTCATGGGATTGAGGTTTTCATCTCAATATTTAATCAATTACATTCCCTATCTATTTCTCTATTTTATAATAAAATGTTTCTAAGGACAAGGTATTCAATTGGTATATCATGTTTCCTCTTAGAATACATGAACGCATCTCAACAATAATCAAGCTTATTCTCATGGTTGATTATCATTGAGACCCTTCGAGTGCAGCCTTATTATCTCAAGACAATCAAACCTATCTTTGCAGATTTTTTTAGAATCTTGTCTAATTTCATCTGTTCCAATATCAAATTTCACCTCTAGGTTCTTCGTTTGATATTTGAAGTTTGATTCGATTTTAATATTAGACTTCACATTTCGGTTCTTCGTTTAATATTATATATCAATTTTAAAGACAATGAGAAAAGATTAGAAAACAACTTCATATAAAATAGAGTCTAGACTTGAGTTTGTATATGGATCAAATCATTAGATTATTCCCACAATCCCAAGACGAGAAGAGTTACTCACTCATGATCATAGTACACAAGAAATTAAAATATAATGACATGAAAGTAAAAAGCATAAAAGTAAATGACTAGAAATGTAAAGAACATGAAATAAAATGTAAGAATGTAAAGAACTAAAAGTAAAGAACAAAAACTTAAGCAAATTATAAGAACTTTGATTTCCACTTTGTAGCTAGAGTACAAGTGTACAAGATGCCTTCCAAGCCTGATATGAGGCCTATTTATAGTTTAAAATCTCAAACAATGAATTAAACATGAATTACAAGCCATAAACCAAGAAATTCTAAGAGTTTGTAACAACTATTTTTCTCTACACAGGGAGCACGGTCGTGCTTGGAGGACGCACAGTCGTGCTTGCTTGCGAACCTTTGAAATTCTACTTTGCTGGGAAGCGCGCACGACCATGCTTGTGAGGCGCACGGTCGTGCGTGTTGATTCGCTACTAAGGAGCACAGTCTGAATAAAGGTGAGCACAACCTATGTAAAAATGTGCACGACCGTGCTGCTACTTTTTGGCTTTTTCCTTGATTTTCTTCTCTTTCTTGGCTCTTTATCCTTGATCTTGATTGAGGTACATTGTTGTTCATATTTTTGATTCTGAAAACACAAACTAACGCTTAGTAGTAAAATAACAAACTAAATTTTATTGAATTTAAATACTATAAACACCATAAACTACAACTTATCACCGACCTTGCATAGCAGTAATTAATTTCAACTATGAATCCTATATATGTAGACGTCATATTGATTTTCTTAACTTCAACTCATTTTTCAACACACACATATATAGTTTTATCATTCATTTTTTTATTGGTCAAGTACCATAATGGCTCGAAATTCATCTCGTAAAGTGAATATGAGAGGAATTTAAAGTTTGAACTCTGACTCCTACATATATAATACAATGTTCCTACCAACTGAGTTATGCTCACGAGGACACTTTTATCATTCATTTAAATTATTTTATTTATAATTTTGTCTTTCTCTACATAATAAAAGACAAGAAAAAAGAAAAGAAAATAGAGGCCGAAAAAAAGGAGAGAGACGAGTTGGTATGTGTCATATTCATTTCTCTAAATAAATTATTGGCTTAAATGTACTTTTGGTACCTCTATCAATTTTTTCCTGAAGTTTTGGTGTCCCAATTATAAAATTCAGTTTTTTGGTCCTCATATTTCAATTTTTATGATTTTTGATCCCCCACCACCACTACAAGAAACTTGCCTTCTAGTGACATTAAATTTTCGTAGGTAAAAGTTCTTTTACCGTAGGAATAGTCCCAGGTACTTTATACTTGACTTTTAGTGATAGCAAATTTCCATAGGCAAAAATATTTATACCATATGTATAGTCCAAGTATCTAGAAACTTGACTTTTAGTGAGATAAATATTTGTTGATACATTCTTTTACCGTAGGTATAACCATAAATACATATACCTACGGATTTGTAAGTTCTGATTAAGCTTTACCTACAACTAAAATCCGTAGGTAAACCAAAGGTTTTGTCTGTTGAGAAAAATCTGTCACCATAGGCTATAGTGACGACAAAAAAATCCATGGGTATGGGTACTTGGGGCTATACCTACGGTTAAAAGGACTTTTGCCTACGGAAATTTACTTTCACCAAAAGTCAAGTTTTTTGTGGGGAGGTGAGAGATCAAACGTTAGAAAAATTTGAAATAGGGGGACCAAAAAGCTGAATTTTAAAATGAGAAATGATATTTGAACAACTATTTTTGACAACTTTTGTAACAACTTTCTTTTTCATACTCACATTATCTTTTTACTTTCTCTCTCTATTGCTTTGGTTTTTATGCTAGTATCTCATTTTCTTTGTAAAATTTTGGTTGCTCAAAAGTTGTCATATAAATAGATGTTCAAATAACACAACTCTTTTAAAATAGGGGTACCTAATCTTCAAAAAAATAAAAATAAGGAGTACCAAAAGTGAATTTATTTTTAAAAATGATGTAATAAAATGGAGTGTATGTTTAGTTCTGCAATGAAAAAATTGATTTTGAATGAATTGATTATGTAAAATTTATTGTGGTTAAAATTGATTTTAATGTAAATTGATTTAATTTTGAATACATTTATGTCAAAGTAGGGGTAAACAATAAATTTAAGCCCTTAAAAAATTGACTTCAAGTTGAATCAATTATAGAGACAAAATCAACTATAGTTTAAAGAAATCAAACATGTTCAAATCAATTATACACCTCTAAAATCGACTTTGACTTCTTCAAAAGTGAAATGAAACATACACGACAAATGATAACATCCCTTCTATCTAGGGATTTGAGGGGGATCAAATTTAAGAGTATAATTCAACAAAGACAAAATTAATTTTCAAATGCACATCATATACAAGAAATTCAATAAATTATTAGATATGTTCAAAGTAAATATTGTCAAGTAAATATACAAATAACTAACATTTACTTCTGAGTTTGTGCTCAATGTTATTTCATAAAGATCGATTATTATATCTGAGGTAAAATTATTAACAATCTCATCTTTAACATTCACAATCATATAATAGTATACAAATATAAATTTTAAAAAATAAATAATTAAAGGGGGAAACCATGACCTCTGTTGATCACCATTCTAGTTTCATCCCTTCTTCTATCACATGTCACTGTTAATTTATTCTAATTTCTAACCAGATTGTAATTTTTATTCTATCATAAAATACTCCAAGCATGAATTAAATAAAAAAAAATGTTAACGAGTATCCTTAGAGCATTGTTTACGCATCCAAAATTACTAACTTTTATATTGAAAATTGTGTAATTTTGACTTTTACATGTGTTTTATTTGTATTTTTAGGACAATTTTTTTTATAGGTTGCTTAAACAAGCATTTATTATCAAGACCCATTAAAGAAAGCATGAGGAGGTCTTGTTTGATTGGACTTGGCTTCATTTCATTCCATTTAATTTATGAAAATTGCTTTTCCCACATTAAACAAAGGTAAAACACACCAGAAAATGACATTTTTACCTTGACGGCAGTTAACTGCCGCTAGGATGGTGTCATCGGCAGTTAACTGCCGCTGCGGGCAATTATGCAGAACAGAACCTGCTATTTTTGCAAGCAAGCCATTTTTTGGCCTATTTATTACCTGTAATCCAAAACAACAATTCCAGAGGCAGTACAAATCATACATCAATTATAACCATTCATAAGCAAGAACAATACATAATCTTTCACAATTGACCAAAATAAAATAAATTCGACATTTCGTTAAAATTACACGAATGTTTGAAATTCAACAAAAACATAAATAGTGTTTGACATTCAACAACACATTACATAATATTACATGAAATCTCTACCGACATTCGTTGCACATACAGTTGGAACGAACACAAAGATATAATACATTTTTTCAACCATATGCCTAAACATAAATCCAACGTCACTATCCTCACGAATAAGCCGAGGCCAATAGACCGTTTTCCACATGTCTTCATCTTTATCTGCCCCCAGGTCATAAATCGACATCTGAGCAAATACATGACATGTATGATGATTTTCACCAACATGGAGAAAATAACTGTTAAGTTGTGCCTTCAACTCATTCATAGTGTCGGTCGGAGTTAGAAAAACCTTAATTGTCTTTTTGAAAGCAGAGTACCGGACATGAGCTTCAATTTGTGCAACCTCAGACATGTTTAACTTCACAAAAGTTTATGAAATATCAAACATTAGAATAATATTAAATTAAATGTAATAACCAATATATATATATATCAAATGCGGAAACATTATAACCAATAACAAAGTAGGTGCATATTCCACCACATAAAAGTTATATATTTATATATATTAATATGTTAGTGTTATGAAATAAACTAAAAGCACAAGATCACATAGGAAGAGGATGAAAGCTTTGTGTATTATTCTCTTCACAAGTGTGTCTTTACACTAAAATATGAGTCCTATTTATAGGACATAATGTGCAAGTGAATGATCAAAGTAATTAAGGTCCACTAACCATCCATTTACTTTAGGGAGTTATAGGAAGGTGGAAGACTAAGGATGGACATCCACTAAACTAATTATTCATAACACTCCCCCTTGGATGTCCATCAGGATATGCCTCATTAAAACCTTACTAAAAAAAAACCCAATGGGAAAAAATTCTAGTGAAGGAAAAAGAGTACATAATCCTTTTACATAATACATTTATTTCTCCCCCTCAACAATACAACCATCTTTGAGTCGACGAAGACCAATTTTTTGTATCAACTGTTCAAAAACTCTACTTCGGAGTGACTTTGTGAAAAGGTCTGCAAGATTATCACAAGAACGAATTTGTTGAATGCTTATATCACCATTCTTCTGAAGATCATGCGTGAAAAAGAATTTAGGAGAAATATGTTTTGTTCGATCTCCTTTAATGTAACCTTCTTTCAACTGAGCAATGCATGCAATATTATCTTCATAAATAGTTGTCGCATTTATTCTCCCGATAGATAAACCACAACTCTCTTGTATGTGTTGAATTAGAGACCTTAACCAAACACATTCTCGACTCGCCTCATGTAGTGCTAAGAGTTCAGCATGATTTGATGATGTTGCTGTTATGGTTTGCTTCACAGATCTCCATGAAATGGCTGTACCTCCACAGGTAAACAAGTAACCTGTTTGTGATCTTCCATTATGAGGATCTGACAAATAACCTGCATCTGCATAACCTGTTAATTCAAATTTTTGTACTTTTGAATAAAACAAACCCATGTCCATTGTACCTCTAAGGTAACGAAATATATGCTTGACTCCGTTCCAATGTCTCCGTGTGGGTGAAGAACTATACCTTGCTAACAGATTGACAGAAAATGAAATATCAGGACGCGTATAATTAGCAAGGTACATTAGTGCTCCGATTGCACTGAGATATGGTACTTCAGGACCAAGTATTTCTTCACCCTCTTCTCGAGGTCTGAAAGGATCTTTCCCCACATCCAGTGATCGAACAACCATTGGAGTAGACAATGGATGAGATTTGTCCATATAGAAACGTTTTAATACTTTTGCAACATAAGCTTCTTGATGCACAAATATTTCATTATTCAAATGCTCAATTTGTAATCCCAAACAAAATTTTGTCCTTCCCAAGTCCTTTACCTCAAACTCTTTCTTTAAGCAATCTATAGCTTTTGGAAGCTCTTCAGGAGTTCCAATAATATTTATATCATCAACATACACCGCAATTATTGCAAATTCTTTTCCAGATCTTTTTATAAAAATACATGGACAAATGGAGTCATTTGTATACCCCTCTTTTATCAAATATTCACTAAGGCGATTATACCACATGCGCCCTGATTGTTTTAGCCCATATAAAGACTTATTCAATTTGATGGAATAGTCTTCTCGAGATCTAGGACAATCTGTCTCAGGAAAATTAAATCCTTCTGGGAGTTTCATGTAAATGTTACTATCAAGTGATCCATATAAATAAGCTGTAACAACATCCATCATGTGCAATTTGAGTCCTTCATGTGCTACAAGGCTAATTAAGTACCGAAACGTACATGCATCCACTACAGGTGAATATGTCTCATCAAAGTCAATTCCAGGTCTTTATGAAAATCCTTGGGCAACAAGTCGAGCTTTGTATCTCACAATTTCACCATTCTCATTTCGTTTTCTCACAAAAACCCACCTATATCCAACTGGTTTCACACCTTCAGGTGTTCGGACTATAGGTCCAAAAACTTTTCGATTGTAAAGCGAGTTTAATTCAGCTTCAATTGCATCTTTCCATTTTGGCCAATTCTCACTTTGCCTACAATCTTTGATAGACTTTGGTTCATGATCCTCGCTATCATTTATCACATTTAGCGCTATATGATATGCAAAAGCATCGTCAACGTTGACTTTTTGCCGGTTCCATGTATTCCATTACTGACATAATTTATTGAGATCTCTTTATTTTCATGAATTTCAGGTACCTGATCAGTCTCTTCCGGAACTGAAATATCAATTATGTCTGAAGACTCTTTTAGAGTTTCTATATCCTCACTTGAAGACTCTTCCGGGTAACTTTTCCACTACACTTATTTTATCCAAATTATGTCTCGTTATATAAAGATATTCAACATCTCCTTCATTTCTTGTTTCAATATGATATCCATTTAGACGGATATCCTTGAAACTTAATAAATTTCTATGAGACTTGGGAGAATATAATGCATTTTCAATGTTTAAATTTGTTCCTCTAGGTAATTTTATATTAGCTCTTCCGGAGCCTTCAATTATTTTTGAACTTCCTGATATAGTACTAACATCGGTTTCTTGCTTTACTAAATAAGAGAAATATTTTTTATCCTTGAAAATTGTATGAGTAGTTGCACTATCAGCGAGACACATATCTCCATTATTGAGGTTAATGTTAATACTCATTCTATCTAAAAAAAAATAACAAACAAAAGATAAGTATAAAAATAAAATTATATAAACGTAATATTTATCATGACTAGCATTGGAGGTTGAAAACACACTTAGAAATAAGACTTTATTATCATTAACATAGGAAAGTTAAAACATAACATAAAATTTTTATTATCATAGGAAATTCAAAGTCATTTGTAAACATGATTATTTATTGCTAGGTTTTATTTCTTGACACTTCCATCTCCAATGAGATGATCAATCTTTCCATCAGGATCAGCAAAGAAATCAGCAACGTCTAAGTGGGTAACATCCATATTACCATAATCATAATCACCATCTTCACATGCAAAATGTGTCTCAACCTTTTTATCTTTATTTTTAAGTGATTGTTGGTAAAGATCAACAAGATGCCTTGGTGTACGACATGTACGACTCCAATGGCCTTTTCCTCCACAACGATAGCAAATATTCTCATTATTTTTGCTACTCTGACCACCCTTTGCATTCTTTCCAACATTTTTCAACTTCTGGTGAGAAAATGTATTTTTGTAATCGCTACTGTGATTATGATTAAGACTACGACCACGTCCACGACCACGACCACGTCCACGACCACGACCACGAGTTTGCCCATAGTGATCGTGCGTTGCTACATTCACTTCTGGGAATGGAGCACTACCAGTGGGACGGGCCTCATGATTTTTCATCAAAAGCTCGTTATTTTGTTCTGCCACAAGCAGGCAAGATATCAAGTCAGAATATTTTGTAAATCCTTTTTCGCGATATTGCTGCTGCAGGAGCACATTAGACGCATGAAAAGTGGAGAATGTTTTTTCTAACATATCTTCATCGGTCACTTTTTCTCCACACAATTTCAATTGAGAAGTAATTCTAAATACAGCCGAGTTATACGCGGTTACAGATTTAAAGTCTTGTAAACGCAAATGCATCCATTCGTAACGAGCTTTAGGAAGAATGATAGTTTTTTGATGGTCATATCTTTCTTTTAAACTGTTCCAAAGAACTTGTGGATCTTTTACGGTAAGGTATTCATTCTTTAGATCCTCGTGAAGATGGCGACGAAGGAATATCATGGCTTTTGCCTTATGCTGATCAGATGATCTGTTTCCTTCTTTAATAGTATCTCCATGACCTTCGGCATTTAAATGAATTTCGGCATCTAGGGCCCAAGCCAGATAATTTTTTCCCGAAATATCAAGAGCCTCAAAATCAAGTTTTGTAAGGTTCGACATAATGAGTACTATAATAAAAGTTTAAACAAGTTAGATAAAATACGTAAATAATAGATGAGAAATATATAGTTTTTTTTTTAGGTTGCACAATGGTCATCAATAATGCATAAAAACAACTCATATGTAGCAGAAACATGCGTAAAAAGACTACATAAAGTAATTTCAAAAGATAATTAACAAGTAATAATTTATTTTTATTTTTTAATTTGGATAAAACAAACCAGATATCATATTTTGGTGACTACATGATGACAATCTTAAAGGAAGAAACAATCACTAAGTAGCATGGCTTAAACATCAGTTATCATGTCAATTTGTACCGTTATGTGCAAAAACTTAACTGATACAACTTTCACATAATACATTACATACTTATATGGATCAGACTTGGGTTTAATAATTGCTTACCTTTTGAGATTTCATGTCATTAAGTTAAATCAAATTAGCATTTGCAAATTATGCTACAAATCTTATATTCATATTAAAAGAATAAATTTTTCCATTACCGCATGCCAAATATTACACATTTCAATCTATAGAACATATTTGATAGTGGTAATCACTTATTTTATTAACTCAGATTGAATAGCATAAAGTAAAAGAAAGTTGCAATTAACATGAAGTAAAAGAAAGATAAGAAACTATCACTAACTAGTTTGAATAGCATAAAGTAAAATAAACTTTTCTTTGAGAAAGTTAAGAAACTAGCATAAAGTAATCACCAGAAATATCCTAAAGAACATACATGGCTGGATATATTTAAGAGTGATAGAATGACACAACAAGCAATACCAAAACAATAGGGAATCAATTTTACCTCAGATTGTTAGAGATTCGTGCTGATAACGTGTTATGAAATAAACTAAAAGCACAAGATCACATAGGAAGTGTAACGACCCTATTTTCGTATATTATATTTTTATATATTTTATTTTATGGTTTGGTATTTAAAAATATTTTCTAGTAATCGAGGAATAATTATTTAGCGCGAAGATAAGTTCGTAACCGAGTTTTTAAGGTTTTGGGCCTAGAGGGTGAATAGTGTTGGGCTTTTAAGTTTATGAGTAGTAATGATCAAGTGGTTATGAGATGTAGTAAGCTTGGATTGGATTGAAAGGCTAGGATGAGTCCTTGAGAGTTAGTAAGGATTGGATGGCTAGGATTGATTGGATTGGATTATAAGAGAGAATCACAAAACTTTTTGAAACACTATTCATTCCTTTTGAGAAGAAGAAAACGTGAAAGAAGAAGAGGAGAAGAACAAGAGGAGAGCTAGGGCAAGAAAAGCAAGAGGAAAGCTTGAGATTTGCTAGGTTTGAGAAGGTAAGAGAGTTGGTATTACTTCTTCACAAGTGATTGAGAAGGGGAGAATGTCTATTTCTCCATCCCAAACTTCTCCTCACTTTGTCTAGGTTTTGATAGAGAGTTTTTATGGTTTAAAGTTGTTAATGAGTATGTTTTGCTTGCTTGAATGCTAATTGATGTTGTTAGCATGATTTGTTGGAGTTATTGTGTTGTGGGTTCATAGGAAAAGTTTTTGAAAAGTTATTGTCTTGAACCCTAATTTCTATGCTTGATGCAATCTTTGTTTGTGATGGTTTATAAATGATGTTTTATGATGGAAAGTTGTTTTTAACAAGTTCTGGAACTTGGGTAACCTTGAATGGGCTAAAATGGTGGAAAAAATCACATTTTTATGACTGTGTACTGATACGGTCGCTTGTAGCGACGGAACCTCGCTTGTAGCGACCGAAGGTTCGCTTGTAGCGACCAGACAGGATAATTCCCTGCCTATGCTCGCTTGTAGCGACCAGGGGCTCGCTGTAGCGACCAGCCCTGTACTTGCCAACTTCGTTGAGCTGTTTTGAGGGTCCTGGTGCGCGCGGAGATGTCTTTTTGATACTGTATTTTATTAATACTTTTTTGGAAATCTTGCCCACCATTTTAATCCATTCCTATTGCTTTCTAAAGATTATTTGATTCGAGAGAGTTTTGAGTAAAACCCTAACATGTGGGTGTGGGTTATCAAGTGTGTGGGTTTTCCGTTGAAACCCTTATGGGTGAGATTTTTGATATGATTTGTTTGGTTTAATTGAGATCGATGATCATGGTTGAGTATACACATGTTGTGTATTATGATATGGCCATGAGCGCCTAGTGGTTGTGTTTGTTGTTGTTGTTGTTGTTGTGATAGTTATCAGAGAGCTGATAATTAGTTGTGTAAATCATCATGCATTTCATGATTGTATGATACCCGGAGTGGGTTATTCGATGATATCCGGAGCGGATATGAAATCCAAGAGAGCTTGGTTATCAAGAGAGCTTGATAAGGATATAAGTTTATCCGAAATGAGTTGGTACCACATGCATTAGAGAATGCATTTTGAGGCATGCATCCTTTGTGACATTAGTGTTCATTTAGGAATTATGTGTGCATAAATGATGGTTATGTGATAATTGTTATTGATGAGCTTTGTACATTATGTGTGCATAATGGTTGTTAAATGATAGTTGTGGTTGATGAGTGTAGTGTTTTGTCAATTACGTGTTGAGTTTCGATTATGTATAATTATGTGATATTTATACATGTTTATTACTTTGTGATACTAACACTCTCTGTTATGTGTTATTTGCTGGATCTTTGGGGATCCAGATTATCAGGTTGACGAAGCTATCGTTGAGGAGTAGCTTTTGGTGTTTAGGAGCCTACGTTGTGGTGAGGGCATAGCTTAGCTATCCTTACCTTTTTGTACTAGGAGTAGTGTCCTAGTTAGAGTCTAGTGCTCTGATATTTGTAACACCATTTTGGGTATCTAAACGTTTGTGTATAGATTTGGCAATAGTCTATGTGGTTGAATTGCCTCTTTTGAAAATCTTATGTATATATTTTTGTGTATATATATGCATGCTTGGTTATAAGCTGTGTTGGTTGTTTTTCCGCTGCTGTTTGAGAATCAAATATATTTTGATTATGTGTTGATGTTTATGAAAATGCGTTTTCATCAATTTGTAACTTCCTATGTCCTTAACGTTTTCTTTATTAAAGTTAATAATCGGCGGTTAAGGGTTAGGGTGTTACAATAGTTGGTATCAGAGCAGGTCGATCCATTGGATCAATTAGGTTTAGTATACCCTTTGTGTAACATGTGTTTTCTTAAACACTTTGTTCTCATTTGTGTTATGTGGTGGTTGGTAGTGTGTAGATATGGCGCAACGAGCACTTGCTGATGCGATGGAGCGGATGGCGGATGCCATGGCTCAGGATGCTGCTAGTAGGACTGCGGATAGAGCCGCACAACAAGCTAGAGGAGGCGGAGAAGATGAGCTGAGACTCGAGAGGTTTATGAACAACAAACCGCCTATCTTCAAGGGAGGATACGATCCAGATGGAGCTCAGACTTGGTTGGAAGGGATCGAGAGGATTTTTGGGGCTATGCGTTGTCTGGATGCGCATAAGGTGTTGCTAGGGGCGTATGTTCTCCATGATGAAGCTGATCATTGGTGGGGAAATGCTAGTCAGAGGTTGGGAGCTGGTGGAGCTTTAGTTACTTGGGCTCGTTTCCGGAGAGAGTTTTTAACCAAGTATTTTCCGGCAGACGAGAGGAATCGTAAGGTGATTGAGTTCATGGAGCTCAAGCAAGGGAGTTTATCCGTTTCTGAATATGCGGCCAAATTTGAAGACTTGTGTCGTTTTGCTCCTCATTACAACACGGTGGAAGCTGAGGAAGACAAGTGTGTGAAGTTTGAAAATGGGCTGAGGCCAGATATCAAGCAGTTGATTGGGTTTAGTGAGATCCGGAATTTTCCGATGTTGGTGAATAAGAGCCGAATATGTGATAAGGATGGTAAAGCTAAAGCTAATTACTACAAAGCCGCGAATGAGAAGAGGGGAAAGGACATGGCTAGAGGTAAACCGTATAACCGAAGTGGGAAGAAACCTGATGAAGGTGGAAGTAGTGGTAACAAGTTTGGAGGTAATAGGAATTGTTTTAAGTGTGGACAACCGGGACACCGTTTCTTTGAGTGCCCAAAAAGTGATGGAAAATGTTTCAAGTGTGGAGATCCTGGCCACATGGCTGATCAATGCAAGAAAGGTCTAGTTTGCTTCAATTGCAAAGAACCGGGTCATAAGAGCAATGTGTGTAAGAAGCCTAGAGCGGCTGGAGGAAAAGTGTTTGCTTTAGATGGTGGTGATGCGAAGGCGGACAACTTGATCAGAGGTACATGCTTTATCAATAATACTCCTTTGTCTGCTATTATTGATACGGGTGCTACCCATTCGTTTATTTCTATGGATTGTGTTAAGAGGTTGGGTCTTAAAGTAGAAAATATGATGGGACGCATGGTTATTGAAACGCCTGCGAGTGGTTCTGTATCGACTACTCTAGTTTGTGTTGATTGTTCAGTCATTATGTATGATCGACTCTTTGGTATGGATTTAGTCTGCATTCCGTTGAGCGGAATAGACGTTATTTTTGGTATGAACTGGTTAGAATTTAATCGGGTTCATATCAACTGTGGTGAGAGGACGGTTACATTTCCAAGACCGGAGCCAGAGTTGTGTTCAAAGCTCATGTGTTGTCGAGAAGTGGTGAGATCAGTGAAGGCTCAAGAGGACGTGTTTGCTATGTTTGCTTCGTTGAGGGTGGAAGAGAAGATTGAGGTTGACGCGTTGCCGGTGGTGCGTGATTTCACAGATGTTTTTCCGGATGACATTTTGGATTTACCACCCGAGAGAGAGGTTGAATTCGCAATTGACATCGTACCTGGTACTAGTCCAATTTCGATGGCACCGTATCGTATGTCAGCTGCTGAACTAGAGAAGTTGAAGGAACAATTGGAGGAATTGTTAGAGAAGAAGTTTGTAAGACCGAGTGTATCGCCGTGGGGTGCGCCGGTTCTGTTGGTGAAGAAGAAGGATGGCAGTATGCGTTTGTGCATCGATTATCGTCAGTTGAATAAGGCAACTATCAAGAATAAGTATCCACTTCCGAGGATAGATGATTTGATGGATCAGTTAGTGGGAGCCTGTGTGTTCAGCAAGATTGATTTGAGATCGGGATATCACCAGATAAGAGTTAAGGCGGAGGATATACCGAAGACTGCTTTTAGAACAAGGTATGGTCACTACGAGTATGCTGTTATGCCTTTTGGAGTTACGAATGCACCTGGAGTGTTTATGGAATATATGAATCGTATATTTCATTCCTTTTTGGATCGATTCGTGGTGGTCTTCATAGACGATATTTTGGTATACTCGAAGACGGAAGAGGAACATGCCGAGCATTTGAGGATTGTGTTGGAAGTGTTGCGCGAGAAGAAGCTTTATGCAAAATTTTCTAAGTGTGAATTTTGGTTGCATAAAGTTAGCTTTTTGGGTCACGTCATTTCAAGTGGTGGTATAGCAGTGGATCCTGCTAAGGTAGAGGCAGTGCAAGATTGGGGAACGCCGGAGTCTGTTACTGAGATCCGAAGTTTTCTTGGTTTGGCCGGTTACTATCGGAGGTTTATTGAAGGATTTTCAAAGTTGGCGTTGCCGTTGACGCAGTTGACTAGGAAGGGTCAAGCTTTCATTTGGGATGACAAGTGTGAGCAGAGTTTTCAAGAGCTGAAGAGGAGGTTGACATCTGCACCTGTGCTAATTCTGCCAAATCCGAAGGAACCGTTCGTGGTTTATTGTGATGCGTCGAAGATGGGTCTAGGTGGTGTGTTGATGCAGAGGGGACAAGTTGTTGCTTATGCATCAAGACAGCTGAAGATTCATGAAAGGAACTATCCTACGCATGATTTGGAGCTAGCTGCTGTTGTGTTTGTTCTCAAGATTTGGAGGCACTACTTGTATGGGTCAAGATTCGAGGTTTTCAGCGATCACAAGAGTCTGAAGTACTTGTTTGATCAGAAGGAGCTCAATATGAGGCAAAGAAGATGGTTAGAATTTCTTAAGGATTATGATTTCGAGTTGAGTTATCATCCGGGTAAGGCTAATGTGGTAGCCGATGCGTTGAGTAGGAAGTCACTGCATATGTCTTCTCTGATGGCGAGGGAACTGAGATTGATTGAAGAGTTTAGAGACCTCAGTTTGGTTTTTGAAAGGACAACCAGAAGCGTGAAGCTAGGAATGTTGAAGTTGACGAATGATTTTCTTGAAGAGGTTGTGGAAAAGCAAAAGTCTGATGTGAGATTGATGAAGCTTAAGACGCTCATCGAACAAGGGAAAAAGGTAAATGTTGAGATCGATGAGAAAGGTGTGATGAGGTGTCAAGGAAGGTTATGTGTACCTGATGTGCCTGAATTGAAGCGGATGATTTTGGAGGAAGGTCACAGAAGTAACTTAAGTATTCATCCTGGTGTTACTAAGATGTATCAAGATCTGAGGAAAATGTTTTGGTGGCAAGGGATGAAGAAAGAGATCGCCGAGTTTGTTTTCGCGTGTTTGACTTGTCAGAAGTCCAAGGTGGAGCATCAGAAGCCGTCGGGGCTATTGCAACCTATGTTTATTCCAGAGTGGAAATGGGATAGTATTGCGATGGATTTTGTAAGTGGTTTGCCGAAGACGTCGAAAGGTAACAATATGATTTGGGTAGTTGTCGACAGGTTAACGAAGTCTGCTCATTTCATAGCTATCAAGACCGGTATGCTAGTACCAAAGTTGGCTGAGATTTATGTTGAGCAAATCGTGAGATTGCATGGAATTCCGTCAAGTATTATATTAGATCGAGATCCCCGTTTTACTTCAAGGTTTTGGGAGAGTTTGCAAGAGGCGTTGGGGACTAAGTTGCGGATGAGTTCTGCTTATCACCCGCAGACGGATGGTCAGTCGGAGAGGACAATTCAATCATTGGAGGATTTATTAAGATCGTGTATTTTGGAACAAGGAGTGAGTTGGGAAGCTTGCTTGCCATTGATTGAGTTTACGTATAACAACAGTTTTCATTCGAGCATTGGTATGGCACCTTTTGAAGCGTTGTATGGGAGAAGATGTAGAACACCTTTGTGTTGGTTTGAATCGGGAGAAAGTGTGGTGCTTGGACCTGAGATTGTGCAACAAACGACCGAGAAGATCAAGATGATCCAAGAAAAGATGAGAGCGTCGCAGAGTCGCCAGAAAAGTTATGCCGACAAGAGAAGAAAGGATATAGAATTTCAAGAAGGAGATCATGTGTTTCTAAGAGTTACATCGACTACGGGTATTGGACGGGCTTTGAAATCGAAGAAGTTAGCATCGAGGTTCATTGGTCCGTATCAGATTTTGAAGAGGATTGGGAAGGTGGCGTATAGGATTGCGTTACCGCCGTCGTTGTCAAATCTACATGACGTTTTTCACGTGTCGCAATTAAGGAAATACGTATCGGATCCGTCACATGTGATCGAGTCGGACGAGATACAAGTGAGAGAGAATTTAACGGTTGTAACGGTACCCTTAAGGATTGAAGGACAAGAGATGAAGAGGCTTAGGAATAAAGAGATTTCATCGGTGAAAGTCGTTTGGGGAGGCCCAGCCGGTGAATATGCGACGTGGGAACTCGAGAGCAAGATGCGGGATTCCTATCCAGAGTTGTTTTCAGGTATTTTCGAGGGCGAAAATTCTTTTTAGGGGGGTAGAGTTGTAACGACCCTATTTTCGTATATTATATTTTTATATATTTTATTTTATGGTTTGGTATTTAAAAATATTTTCTAGTAATCGAGGAATAATTATTTAGCGCGAAGATAAGTTCGTAACCGAGTTTTTAAGGTTTTGGGCCTAGAGGGTGAATAGTGTTGGGCTTTTAAGTTTATGAGTAGTAATGATCAAGTGGTTATGAGATGTAGTAAGCTTGGATTGGATTGAAAGGCTAGGATGAGTCCTTGAGAGTTAGTAAGGATTGGATGGCTAGGATTGATTGGATTGGATTATAAGAGAGAATCACAAAACTTTTTGAAACACTATTCATTCCTTTTGAGAAGAAGAAAACGTGAAAGAAGAAGAGGAGAAGAACAAGAGGAGAGCTAGGGCAAGAAAAGCAAGAGGAAAGCTTGAGATTTGCTAGGTTTGAGAAGGTAAGAGAGTTGGTATTACTTCTTCACAAGTGATTGAGAAGGGGAGAATGTCTATTTCTCCATCCCAAACTTCTCCTCACTTTGTCTAGGTTTTGATAGAGAGTTTTTATGGTTTAAAGTTGTTAATGAGTATGTTTTGCTTGCTTGAATGCTAATTGATGTTGTTAGCATGATTTGTTGGAGTTATTGTGTTGTGGGTTCATAGGAAAAGTTTTTGAAAAGTTATTGTCTTGAACCCTAATTTCTATGCTTGATGCAATCTTTGTTTGTGATGGTTTATAAATGATGTTTTATGATGGAAAGTTGTTTTTAACAAGTTCTGGAACTTGGGTAACCTTGAATGGGCTAAAATGGTGGAAAAAATCACATTTTTATGACTGTGTACTGATACGGTCGCTTGTAGCGACGGAACCTCGCTTGTAGCGACCGAAGGTTCGCTTGTAGCGACCAGACAGGATAATTCCCTGCCTATGCTCGCTTGTAGCGACCAGGGGCTCGCTGTAGCGACCAGCCCTGTACTTGCCAACTTCGTTGAGCTGTTTTGAGGGTCCTGGTGCGCGCGGAGATGTCTTTTTGATACTGTATTTTATTAATACTTTTTTGGAAATCTTGCCCACCATTTTAATCCATTCCTATTGCTTTCTAAAGATTATTTGATTCGAGAGAGTTTTGAGTAAAACCCTAACATGTGGGTGTGGGTTATCAAGTGTGTGGGTTTTCCGTTGAAACCCTTATGGGTGAGATTTTTGATATGATTTGTTTGGTTTAATTGAGATCGATGATCATGGTTGAGTATACACATGTTGTGTATTATGATATGGCCATGAGCGCCTAGTGGTTGTGTTTGTTGTTGTTGTTGTTGTTGTGATAGTTATCAGAGAGCTGATAATTAGTTGTGTAAATCATCATGCATTTCATGATTGTATGATACCCGGAGTGGGTTATTCGATGATATCCGGAGCGGATATGAAATCCAAGAGAGCTTGGTTATCAAGAGAGCTTGATAAGGATATAAGTTTATCCGAAATGAGTTGGTACCACATGCATTAGAGAATGCATTTTGAGGCATGCATCCTTTGTGACATTAGTGTTCATTTAGGAATTATGTGTGCATAAATGATGGTTATGTGATAATTGTTATTGATGAGCTTTGTACATTATGTGTGCATAATGGTTGTTAAATGATAGTTGTGGTTGATGAGTGTAGTGTTTTGTCAATTACGTGTTGAGTTTCGATTATGTATAATTATGTGATATTTATACATGTTTATTACTTTGTGATACTAACACTCTCTGTTATGTGTTATTTGCTGGATCTTTGGGGATCCAGATTATCAGGTTGACGAAGCTATCGTTGAGGAGTAGCTTTTGGTGTTTAGGAGCCTACGTTGTGGTGAGGGCATAGCTTAGCTATCCTTACCTTTTTGTACTAGGAGTAGTGTCCTAGTTAGAGTCTAGTGCTCTGATATTTGTAACACCATTTTGGGTATCTAAACGTTTGTGTATAGATTTGGCAATAGTCTATGTGGTTGAATTGCCTCTTTTGAAAATCTTATGTATATATTTTTGTGTATATATATGCATGCTTGGTTATAAGCTGTGTTGGTTGTTTTTCCGCTGCTGTTTGAGAATCAAATATATTTTGATTATGTGTTGATGTTTATGAAAATGCGTTTTCATCAATTTGTAACTTCCTATGTCCTTAACGTTTTCTTTATTAAAGTTAATAATCGGCGGTTAAGGGTTAGGGTGTTACAGGAAGAGGATGAAAGCTTTGTGTATTATTCTCTTCACAAGTGTGTCTTTACACTAAAATATGAGTCCTATTTATAGGACATAATGTGCAAGTGAATGATCAAAGTAATTAAGGTACACTAACCATCCATTTACTTTAGGGAGTTATAGGAAGGTGGAAGACTAAGGATGGACATCCACTAAACTAATTATTCATAACAGTTAGTTATATATTGGCCACAAAAAATTGGCGTTACAATATCGACCACAAAAAATATGTCGGTGTAATATCGACCAAAAAAAGGATGAACACCGACAAAAACAAAAAATCACTCATATCGCATCAAGTCAATTTGAACCATCTTCATCTTCCGCAATAACTTGAAATTCTTGCTTTGCTTTTTCAGGAGTGTCACACACAATTGGTTGGCTTGGTTTGACTCTTTTTTTGGTCGGAGCGGATTCTCTCTTTTCTCAAAGTTCATGAGGTCTCGGAACCTAGCTTGTTGATCCAAATACTCAAATTCCCAAGTCGATGCCTCTTCACTTCTGTGTATGTTCCACTCCGTAGATGATGGAGGTAGTGGACAACCATCTTTAAAAAAAACAAGAACAAAATGATTGTGAATTAAGCCTAGGCACATGATGAGGTTTTTTTGCTTAAGCGGTGGCACCCCTCTAAGTGGGAAAAAGGATTCTGAATTTCCGATTTCGTGACTTGTCAACTCCACTACAAGTCTATTGTAATAAGTTGCAACGATGTGACCCATGTCGGGAAAAGTCAACCACTTATTTACAAGTGCAATACCACCACTATTTGAGGGAGGATGCAAGCCATTTAAGATGTAGTTAAAACGATCCTCACTCGCAAATACCCGCACATAATCATTTCTATGATCTTTCAACTCTTGAATAAGATGTCTACGAACCATGACATGACTTTCTTCGGTGAAACCCAAGAACTCAGCTATAGCCCAAAAACCACAATTCTCATCGCCTTTAACATCCACAATTTTTTCAATAAATGGAACCATGAATTTTGGCATATAGTCAATAGGGCTCAAAACATCAAACACACCATGAACCGGAGTAGGCTTTGGAACCGGGTTAAGCTTAGGAAACCGAGTAAGTGGTGGAAGTGGGGAACGTGATGATTTGCCAATACGAGCAACCTTTCTTTTAGGAAATGATGACATAGTTTGCGACGATTGACTATCCGAAAATTGGGAATCAACACGCTCCCAATAAGAAGGGATTCGACTTGTCGATGCCTCATTTCCTTTACACCTCACTTTTTTCGACGCTCCCTTGGTTAGTACTTTTCTTGGAGGAGGAGAAACCATTGTGGATTCTGGAAATGCCAACTGACGCAACACCTCTTTGATTTCTAGTTTGATTTGATAAGGAACTTTCTTGAGACATTCCTGAATACCATTCCACTCCTCCTCGACAGAAAAACTATCTTCATTACTTTCTTCACCCATACATAACCTTTGCCAATGACGGTGTATCTCATCCAATCGAATAGGCATGTTGTCACGGATTTTCACAGAAATAGTGCATGCATAAGGTAGCCCATACGATGTCCTTATCACACAACCACAAATTTCTTTGTCCATACACAAGGTTTCCTTGGAACGTCTTTCTTCATAAAAAATAAAGCTCAAAGCAGTCCTAGACACATAACCAGCCAACACATAGTACAAAATGACGTCTTTGTATCTATGTTCTAATACAGTACAACACCTCCGAAATGATGTCTGTATCTTAGTTAACTGGATCACCAACATATCATGTATTTTCTCCCAACAAGTACCAAAATCACCTACACTATTGCTCAAATATTTCTTCAGTTTACCATGAGCCCCCTCAACTCGGTTGGTGGCTCTGCAGCCAAGATGCAAGACACGGCCTGTCCATGCCATCACTATTTTCTCCTTCACAACATCCAATACGGTGCTCTCGACATAAGTAAGAAACTTTGGAAAATCTTTACAAACATTTTTGAATTCCATTAACGCACTTGCATATAATTCTTGCGTAGGTGATTCAACAACAACATCTCAAGCTCTCATTACCTTGTTAACTATGTCACTTGGCTTCACCTCTTTCCCATCCTTCGATTTCACTCTACAGTCAGTGATGCACTTTGCTCTAACATTTTTACCAACATGAAAATAACAAAGTATTGCACTAGTTCCAGGGAGAACAGTTGCTACCACATTCATCAAAGTCGTATCTCTGTCAGTCACAACCACTGAAGGCATATTAATCTTTGAGTTAAGAAGTTTGACCAACATCTATAAAACCCAAGTAAAATTATCGTCTTTCTCAGATGTCAAAAATCCAAAACCAACAGAATACGTCAAATCGGTCGAGGTGACCCCAACTATCTCAAACAATGGCTTTCTGTACATGTTGGTTTTATAGGTGGAGTCCATAACCAAAATTGTTGGAAAAATGTTAAACAACTTAACAGATGTTGGATGGGCCCAAAATATGTCTTGAACAGTAGTACTCTCACTTTGTGTTCTGCTGAAATAGACATAGTTGTGCTCCTTAACTTAGAGATTAGATACTGCATATCAGTCTTGTTACCTCTGTTTGACTTGAATATTTTTTGACGTTCATTGTAGACTTGCTTGATATTTGTCATGCAATCTTGTCTTTTTGTCTTCAAATTTATCAAAATATTTTTCGGTAGCACCAAACTCTTGGTCAAGTCACGTACAATCTTCTTGTC
The DNA here is from genome assembly GCA_018208015.1 of Medicago ruthenica. Classification (NCBI taxonomy): domain Eukaryota; kingdom Viridiplantae; phylum Streptophyta; class Magnoliopsida; order Fabales; family Fabaceae; genus Medicago; species Medicago ruthenica. The sequence goes on along the minus strand of CM031372.1, from coordinate 96,014,278 downwards.
ATCCTCCCTTAATCTACCCGCAAGCATGTGTCCTTCTAAACTTGGCTCCATCTCATGGTTGTGAACTTTGTTAAGAATGTTCAATCTCCAATCATTTGTTTTCCTACTAAGATATCCACGAACCATGAACTTACACCCACATTTTCTTTAACCCGTTGCCTCATGCTTCAATCTTTTTTTCGGCACTTTGTGGTCGCCACTCCTTTCACAAATTAGTTGCAACATTGGATTGATCAAATTGGATCTACGTATAACAATTGTAAATCCCGCCCTATTTGTTTGACGACATACCCAATTAAGCAAGTCATCTCTATCTTTCCATTTAACTTCGCTTGAAAAAAAAAATGAGTCGTGTCAACTTCGTTGGCCTCAAGAGGGACAACACCGGAGTCAACATATAATGAAGCTTCAACATGGACAGAAGCATCAACCTTAGGCGGTATGACATTTCTGGAATTATCGACAAAAATAGGTGTTCTCGACCGGATCAACATTCACATTTTCATCCATAACTATGAATAAACAACAAATAACTATGAATAAATAACTTACAACTGCAATAACATCAATATCAAAATTAATTAAACCTAAAAAAAGTAAAAAAAAAACCAAAAAAACCAAAAAAAATTCAAAAAAATTAGGCAGTAAGCCTGTTTTTTTGAAGTTTCCCATCGGCACCTAGCTACCGCTGCATCGGCAGTTAGTTGCCGATGGCCCCATACAACGGCAGTTAAGTGCCGCTAGCCCCATGTCAGGTTTTGACGAATATTGACAGAAAAACAAAAAAAAATGGATTAAATGATGCATTACCTGTTTCTTGACGTCAAAAGTGTGTTGAAACCTTCTAGTATTGCTGCTTCAATAATTTTGGAGAAGGATTGTGGAAAAAAATTGGATTTAGGTGTTTAGATTGAAGAGGAATGAGGAAAGGGAAGATGATGGAACAATATAGGAGTAGGTTATTGTAATGAGCAATATCAAGAACGCAACGGCAGTTAACTGCCGATGGATTCAAACGTGGCGGCAGTTAACCGCCGATGGGATATATATATATATATATATATATATATATATATATATATATATATATATAACCGTACTTTACAATTAACCTCACATCCATTGATGAATTATTTATGGACACAAACGTGCACTTGGCAGATATATGTGACTTTGAGGATACGTAGCTGCTTAATTCTGGCCAGTGGGGTTTTCATTTTCATTAATATCATTAATTGTGCTTGCAAAGTTAGTAAGCATCGTCACATTCAATCAATAGAATTCACTTCTAGCATCTGTTCTTATAGTCAATTGGGACCACGATTGGCCCTCAACTTCACTTTTGGTTATTATTCTTGCTACATATATGTTTTCTCTTCTATCTCCTCCATCATTTATATATCTTACCTTTACATTTTAATTTTCTTTCCAACTTCTCTGTGCCAAGTTCCTCTTCCTTCTTTATGAGATCGTTAATTCTCTAGCTCCATATGGTATCCTATGAAAATGAAAATATAGGCAAGTGGTCCATTGTTGATTAGTATTTAAAATAATCAAAATTTCCAAAAACAGTCGACAATACTATCTAAAAATAAAAACTCAATGCGAGCTACATTTTTAATCCTGTTGTTTTAATCAAACTAATTTTAATTAAGTCGGTAATTCAATTATAAAAATGAAGAGAACCATTAAAATCTACTAACAAAAGACAACGTCGGTGATATTAACATTTCTCACAAATATAATATATTTGTTAAAGTAAGTAATGACTAGGAATGAAAGAGATGGAAGAAAAAGAAGCTGGGATGGCAATGGGCACCCTATGGGTAGGGAGTGGCCCTCCACATGCTCGCGTTTAAAAAATGTCTGTACCTGAGTCTGTATCCTCGTGGGCAACAACTTTAGTGCCCTTTTTCATACCTTCTCGGCACCTAAGTGCCCATACCCGCACCCTTTACCTGCACTTTAATTATGAAAAGACAATAAAAAATGTCACAATTGAAATAAAAATATGATCCAATAAATTTCAAATAAATTAAGCAGATTTTTTGTTAAGATTTAGGCTTGAATAGCTAAATAAATAAATAAATTGTACAGTAAAAAATAAATAAATTATTTATCATATTATATAAATAAGTATATGCGGGTTGCGGGGCTGGATAGTATAGTGCCCATACCCGGGCACATACCCATTTAAATTTGCGGGTAATTACCCGGATCCAAGCCCAAATCCATGAAAGCGGAGTTTTACTCTACCCATTGTGAGTATTTTTTTGTGGATGCCCATCGGATCTGGGTCCAATTATGATCCCTAAAAAGAAGTGACTTGTTAAATTGAAAAAAGAAAAGGAGTAGCGGAAAGGCCGCAGAGCCAGATCAGATTGTACGGACTTTTCAGGTAGGACATGTTATTATGGGAGAACTGATGTTTGTAAACTCACAAACAAGTGTTTAAAGAGAGATTTTGGTTTGGATCGACTATGTACTTCAATTAATAATTAATATCAAATTATTGTCTACTATTTTAATAATAAAAATAAATATCTAAGAACCACATGCTTGGAGATAGAATATATATACTAGAAAAAAATAGGCTAAATCACACTAGGAGTCCTTTAAATTATTTAATTGTAACAAATTGGTCTTTTAAGTTTTTTTCGTATCACTTCGATCCTTTATGTTAATTAATTGTAACAAGTTGGTCCTTTAAGTTTTTTCCGTACCAATTAGATCCTTTAAGTTATTTAACCGTAACAATTTGGGGTATTTTAGATCTTAAAAATGTAAGTTATTGGGGGTTTAAAAGTTACAATTAAATAACTTAAAGGACCTAAGCGTTACGAAAAATACTTAAAGGACCAACTTGTTACAATTAAATAACTTAAAGGACATAAGTGGTACGAATAAAACTTAAAAGATCAATTTGTTACAATGAAATAACTCAAAGGACTTTTGGTGTAATTTAGCCAAAAAATATATATGAGTGTATGTTCGTTGCATTTTTGAAGGGGTAAATTAAGTTCATTCTAGAAAATTAGACATGATTCTATTAATTTTGACTTGGGGTGAAAATGTTAGAAATTAATTTGAATATTGTTTTTGTGGAGAGCTGAATTGAACCGCATAAAAATCCCAAGAGTTTTTGGTATATCTTATCATCACCGGAAGAACTAGATTTTGCTGGAAATTAATTTTTTCCTATACATTTTCCATCACATAAAGAATGAATGGATGAGTGGGTGAATCGGGAAAACTTCCTAATCAATATTAAGTACTAAGGAACTATTTAATTAATGTGACGCTCATAGTTAATGTGTTATTTGCAAACCTTAATATTGCGATAAAATACAAACAAATGTGGATGCAATTGCAGTTGCGATGCTATCGGAAAAATCTCTAGTTAAAACCTTTATACCGCAATCATAATTACGGTTGTTGATCACAATTTTGCTGAAAATTAATTTTTTCCTATACATTTTCCATCACATAAAGAATGAATGGATGAGTGTGTGAATGGGGATAACTTCCTAATCAATATTAAGTACTAACGAGCTATTTAATTAATGTGACACTCGTAGTTAATGTGATTATTTGCAAACCTTGATATTATGATAAAATACAAACAAATCCGGATGCAATTGTAGCTGCGATGCTATCGTAAAAACCTCTAGTTAAAACCTTTATATCGCAATCATAATTCTGGTTGTTGATCACAATTTTGGCTCAGATTGAGAACTTGTAATTAGTTTAGAGCATCAAGAGTAGGGGTGGACATCGGGCGGTTCGGGCCCAAAAGCTTAACCCAGCCAAACCCGCGGTTGAATATACCAGGCCCAATACTGCCCAGTCATAAGGTTCGGTTTTCACGGGTTGGGTTAGCGTGGGTCGCGGGTTACCGGATCGGGTAATTCGGTTTCTCCCAAACATAAAAAAAAAAGCAAAAACTCAACAAAATTCTCCAAATCTAAAAAAATAGGAATAAAAAAACCGGATCTGCAAGTTGTGTGTTAATGGAGATGGAAAGAATCTGAACTAAGAATAAAAAATACCACTGAAGCTTAGATCTATATCATCAACCAACACAAAAACTTAAAATAACAAAAAAAAAAAGTGAGATACGATTAGAGAAAGGGAAGAAATCGATCTATATAGTGTAGAATCGGAGCCGCCATAGTGTAGTTTTTAGCTTTGACGAAATTAATCTAAAGATGTGAGAAGAGGAGAAGTGAGAAGGACATTGAAAGAGGAGAATGAAAGAAGAGAAGAAGCTGTAAAAGTTTCTAAAAGAGAGAAAGGAGTGATTAAAGTGACATAATGGTTTTGGTCTACCATCTCTCTTGTATAATTAAATTTTCAGGTAATAAAAAATAATTTAATATCTCTAATTCGGGCGGGTTCGGTGACCGCCGGTTTGGATTTGTTCACCCGGACCCGCCCATTCTAAACCGAAAAAATCAGTGTATTTGGGCCCGCGGGTTGTAGACCCGATTATATCTGAACCGCTCCGGTTTTTCCTATCGGGTATTACGGTTTGGACCGGGCTGCGGGTCCTTGTCCAGCCCTAATCAAGATAATCAAACTTGTTTGATTGATGGCCTAGGTCCCAACCTATAGTTTGGAGCCTTGCTACATGTCTTTGAGGTTGGACACATTGAGTTAGATGTGTGGCCCCAAAATCCAGAGTGTTCTGCCATCTTTACAAACACAATATTTTAAAGATATATGAGTGTTATTTGAACAATCATTTAGTTGACAACTTATATGACAACCATAATTTACAAAGAAAAAGTAGGTATTTACACGAAAACCAAAACAATAGAGAGATAAAGTAAAAAATAATATGAGTATAAAAGAAAAAAATGTTACAAAAGTTATCACAAAATAGATGTTCCATGAAACCTCTAAAATCTGTTCCCACATCTACATATATAACTTGACTTGACGAAACCAAAAGGGAGAGTGTGTACCAAGATATATGGCAAATGAAAACCAATTATGCCAACAAGAAACTTGTGAGAGGATGATCCTTGGGAGAATCATGAACCTAACTGAACATACATGTGACATATCGTCATACTTGTGGGAAAAATCCTATCTATTATTGGTTATTTTAGGTGGTGTATGCATGAGCTTTTTCAACATGCTTACTATATGTAGCACAACAAACTTCTTGCAGATATATGGATGCAAAATAATAAAGGGGTCCATGCTATTTCCCAATATCAAAATCCAATTATTGACAAGCGAAATCCCAACATTTGACAAATACAGGGTTGACACAACATACAATGAAAGCACACAAATCACGGATTTCTCTAAGACCATTTACAATAGTTTAAACATTTAACACTATCTTTTTCTTTTTCTAACACTCCAGATCATTTTCTCTCTCTTCCACCTAATAATTCAACACTCATTCAACTTTTACACTCTCCAATGATTTTTTTAAAAAACATTCAACACTCTACCCCACAACTTTTTATTTCATATTCTTAATTAATTTTATATTTTTGTTTTTATGATTACATAAAATTACAATTATCGATTATAATTAAATTAAAATAATAAACACTTAACAATTTATCTTTTAAATTTTTTTAAAAACAAAATTTATTTAAATAATTTATTTTTATTTTCTTATCTTATATTATTAATAAAAAGGTTTATCTTTCAATCACTACAAGAAATCTGGCTATTTGACAGGGATATACCACAGGGGTAGAAACCCCTGGGAAATTTGCGAGGGGTTGAGCCAGGAGATGCCCCTGGGAAACTGCATATGTTGGTACCGAGACAATTTACTACCTCAATTTCACTTTCTACTGCCTCAATTTACTTCACTCTTCTCACTTTTCTCTAAGAAAATCTTAAGAAGCTTCCATATTATGGTATATAAACTCTCTTAATTATTTATTTATAATTTTATTTTATTAATTTGTTCTACTTATTTATAAACTATATATTTTCTTTGTTGTTAGCATTATGTCAAAGCCAAATCTTTGTTGTTGAATACATGTTTAATTATAGTGATATTAGAATGGCAAAATGAATGTGGTCCAACAATAAGTTTTCAAGCCTATACTGTTTTCTTCTTTTTCAATCTCGAACTTCTTTTCATTTTAAAAAAAATTAGAACTATTTTAATTTATTTTAGAGAAAACTCTTTATTTTTGAAAATTTAAAACTGTTTTTTTAAATGTAGAGAAAACTGTTTTTAAAAACTATTTATTTATTTTTTTAATTTTAAATTATTTTTTATTGTAGAGAAAACTATTTTTGAAAACTGTTTATTTTTTAAAAACAGTTTTTAATTTTTTTAATGTAGAAAAAACTGCTTTTTAATATAGTGTAATCAAAAACTGTTTTTTTTTTTAAATTAAAACTGTTTTTAATACTCATTATAATAAAACTATTTACAATCTGTTTTGTTTTTTTAAAACTGAAACTTTTTTTTTAAATTAAATTTGTTGTGTTAAACAAACTGTTTTTTAAATAAACAGTTTGATAAGAGAAAAAAACAGTTCATAAAAAAAATAGTATACTAATTTTAAAATAAGCAGTATAAACAAACTGTTTTTTATTTTAAAATAATTTTTATGAATTTAAACAAAAATTAAAACAATTAAATTTGAAACGAAAAATTGATTTTGAAAGAAAATGTTTTTTAAAATTATTTTGAATATTAATTTAAATAATTTTTATGTTAAAAATAATTAAATTTAAAAAAACGATTTTGTAAAGGAAAAATGTTTTTTTTTAAATTATATTATAATTTCACAGGGGCAACCCCTCGCAAAGCCCCTCGTAAAATTTGTGTCGGACGTGCTTGACTGATGTGACAACGAGTCAGTAAAAGTGTGCGTTAGAAAAAGCAGTGCAACAGAGCAGTTGCGTCAGTGTTGTTGACAGGAGTTTAGACATGGATTTTGACAGGAACTGAGCCAGGGCCTCTGCCAGGACCTTGCCCCTCACAAATTTGCCAGGGGTTAAACCCCTGGTTTTAAATTTGCGATGACCTGTTTTGCCAGGGATTCTGCCCCTGGCAAAACCCCTTGTGAAAAGGTCATTTCTCAGGGCTTCCTGTACGTTTGTCAGGGATTCCTCCCCTGGCAAATCGACATATTTCTTGTAGTGAATTAAATAAACTCTAGAAATAACAATAGTCATTATTAAAACAAACAAACATTACAAATAACTTAAAATGCAATACAATAAACTAAGCACGCGGCACATATGAGTTGAATCCTCTGCATTTGGAGTGACTTCATTAGCACCTGCCATGCCATCAAGAGTTATTTGTGTTGAAAATTCAGGAAATTCAGGTGCACCAACACTCGAAACATTTTCATTCCCCATTGGCATATAAGCATTAAACGGGGGTGTTTGAGATGAATATGTCAACATAGATCTATAATATGGATTAAAGTTTGGAACATAGGATGACTGGTTGAAATGTGGTGCAAAACCAAAATTAGGCATGTTTTGAGGACGTTGGTTGGAAGATTGATTTGGATTTTGATAATTGTTGGGATTTTGGTAGCTAAATGGGTAATTGTTGGGATAATTGTTAGAAGAATTCTGGGTGTTGAAAGGATTATTATTGAGATCAATTTCACTAAAAAAAGATTAAAACTTCAAAAGAAAAGCTAATAGAAAGATAATAATATTAAGATAGTGAAAAGCTTCGTTTTTTTCTGTGTCCAAATCAAATGAAACAAGATTTTATTTATAGACAAAAAAAATCATTAATTTTAGTAAAAAAAAATAAAAAAAATTCATTTGCAATGAAATAATTGAGTTCAAATAATTATGATGAGATAAGATTTTTGCAAATTAAATCAGCCAATCAGCAAGCGCCACATGGCAAAGGCAAACTTTTTCCCATCTTCTCTCTCCGCGTCTGCTTTCAACCACTCTCATCCTCTGGTGAGTGTGAGCCACGCGCACTGGCAGCCATTGCTTTTGCGCCGCATGGCAGTCTGCAGGCCCACCAAGTCAGAATTCAACATGTTGAATTCTTTCATTCATGTGCAAGCCAATCCTTTTCAACTCTCATTTTCAACCATTCATTGCATGGCTTTCAACATGTTGAATATCACTTTCAACACACCATTGTATTTGATCTAATATGGACCTTTAGAAAGGTTTTAAATGTGAAACTTTATCAATTTTAGTAAAATAGTAAATTTTATAAGGATGTGTATAATACGAACCTCTAAAGAATAGATTTAAAGATACACTATTGTTGTCCCAAAAAAGATAGACTAAAGGCATTTTTAGTAAATTTTAATAAAATATTACTTCTTTTTCTCCTTTTTATCATTATAAAATTTATTTTTCACTAAAAATTGCAAAAATCCACCTTTATATTAGACAACCATATTTTGTAATAGTAAAAAAAGTAAGTGTCCATGCATCTTTTGAATAATTTTTTAGAGGTTTATATCATATGCATTCTAAAAATCACTAGTTTTGTTCAGCTTATTTATATTTTTTTAATGTGCATTCTTCAAGGAATTTTTATGTGGTTGTAACGTGTTTTTTTGCGACCACTTATAAAGTTATAAGTAATTTTGGATATTTATTTAATCCTCTTGAAATCCTTGATTAAGTTGATATGATTATGGTGTTTTTGACTTGTCTTCAAGATATTAAATCCTCAAGGGATCAATCTATGTGGGAAAGAGATAATAAATGAAGTTTAATGGAGATTCACTGTAATAACATTCAATTAAAATTCATCACTTCCTCGTTAATGAATGTCATATTTTCTCTAATAAAGGAAGAAGAGATAATAAAGAAAATGAAATATAGTTTCTATCGAAAATGAATTCCTTTTATGTGTAATTCACATTCAAGAGAGTAAAATGTGATTTTTCACCATTCACCAAGAGAGAGATACATATAAGCAATTTAGATAAAGTGAATTTGAAGAATAATAAATCACATTTTACTCTCTTATGTGTAAATTACATGTGAGAATATTAATTTTTGGCTTCTATTACTCATGCTTCTTACCGTTCACAACAAAATTGGAAGAAGGGATTACTTTTTAATTTGGCATTTTGTAAATTATGGGGAATTTGGGTGGCCATGAATGATTTGATTTTTTAAAATAAGATCCCCAATGCAGGTAATCTTGTTGATAAAATTAAAGTTATGTCGTGCAAGTGGTTTAGTTAGCTAGGGTAAAGGAAGTCATTGTATGTATTATATATAACTAGTGCATAAATTCGTTGGAGTGTGTACATGTATCAATATGAGCTTGGGTGGGTATATGAGAATTTTTTAACTAGAGCTGTCAAAATTAATCTAACTTATTTGGTCGGTTCCTCGGACCTTAATTTGGTATAAATTAAGTTGTAAAAAAATATGAGAAATCAATCATATCTTTTTGGCGTGCCTAATTAAAAAATGAATTGAGTGGAGTTGGTCCCCTGAGCATCAAGAAGACACATTTTAAATATTAAAAAAAATCATTTTTGGGCTTACCTATTTTTTTTGTGGCAAATAATTGCTCATTTTACTCTCAACCCAATAAATTAAAACCCTAATTAAGTACTACCCCTTCCCTAATTATAGGGCCCTTTTAAAAAAATAACGGGAATTAAGAAAATTGATAGTGGTAATAAATTTGTTTGTAATTACTATTGTTTTTACAATTTTATCTTTTAAGAGAGATAGTTAGTTTATGTTTTCAACATAATATTTAGAGTAAATTACACAATCATTCCCTAAGAGAAGCTTGAATTACACTCTCCTCCCTCTTATGTTAAAATATACACACTCCTCCCTTGAAAAGTAAAATTTTTACTCCCCTCCCCAGATGTTTGAATTACAACTTTATCCCTTAATAATTAAATATGCACTACACTTTAATCTATTTTAACATAAATAAATATTTTTATAATATATATTAATTCTGAACCACCATTTAAGAAAAATAAATTTATATCTTTATAGTTTAAATGTCAATGATAATTAAATTTAAATATTATGATTTTCACCTCATACGGCTCCTGGAAAGCCTTAAGTAAATCTAAAGACCGGTATAGGGTCTTAACAAGAAAATTCCTATCAATAATAATAAAAAAACAACAGTAAAATCATATTAAATACAGACAAAAAAAAAATGAGGTGGGTGAGTAATAGAATATTCAAGAGTTATTAATTTTATAATATGGAGAATAAAATTCACTTTTAAATAACCAAACTTAATCGACTTTAGTAATTTTTACATATTTTAAATTTATTTTGGGTTGTTTCATATTTTATAATAGGGTTTAAAACTATATGTTAATGAAATTGTGAATAAAAAATAGCGAAAAATATGTATTCAAATTTTGATTATATTAAAATGGACCCGCAATACGATTTTTCTTCGAAGTGTGTTAGATTTTTTTTGCTAGATTATTAGAAATAAAAAAATTTATTAATGGAGTAAAGTGTAGATTTTAACATAAGAGGGGAGAGGAATGTAATTCAAACTTCTCTCAAGGGAGGAGAGTGAAATATTTTCTAATATGTTTTGAATAAGAGGAGAGAGAAGTGTATATTTTAACATAAGAGGGGAGGGAAGTGTAATTCAAGCATCTTTGAGGGGAGGGGAATGTAATTTACTCTAATATTTAATGTTGGTTAAAAAAACGATATAAAATAAACAGGAGTATGTTGGTAAAAACTTAAGTAATGTAATTGGAAATACAAAATGTGTCTTATAAAAAGAGACAAAAAAAATTCTTAAAAAGGTCTTACATTTAGGAACGGAGGTAGTATAATTTTAGATATTTTTACCCTTCTTTCTTAGACTCCACATGAGTGTGTTTCTGACTTTCTAAGGTTGTACTTCGTGAACTGTGACCAATATTCTCTATTTATGAATGAATGTAGTTCTAAAATATAGTATTTATAGTATAGATGTTTTAAATACCATTTTACTAGGTTTATGTGATATGTATTTTGCATTGATTAGTTTATGTATCCAGATTGATATGATCCATTTACACATGCTGGCCCACATGGCTAAGGCGGGCCGAACCATCTCATTTGACGACTCTAGTTTTAATCGCGACTTTATATATAGAAAATTGCTTTTCCCACTTCAAAGAAATCTAAGAAACACCAGTATTTTACGTTTTTAACCCCATCAACAGTTAACTGCCGATGGGAAGGAAACCATCAGCAGTTAGCTGTCGTTGCCATCCGGCGGCAGTTAACTGCCGATGGGAAGGAAACTAGCGGCAGTTAGCTGCCGTTGCCATGTTTTGCCTATATTTTCCAAAATTTCACATTTTTTTCATCTTATTGTGAACAAAAACGATAAAATGACATGCGATTAAAGTGAAAAAGCTAAAAAAAAATGACAGCTAATTTTTTAACTTAAAAAAAGTTTTTAATTTTTTTAAAAACAGATTTAATTTTAACAAAAACTAATTATAACATAGTTTTAATTTTAAAAAACCAGTTTTTATAAAATGTTATAATTTTAAAACAGTTTTCAATTTATTAAAAAAACAGCTTTATTTTTTTTATAAAAAAATTGTTTTCCAACAATAAACTTTTTTAGTATATTATTTTCTAAGAGGTATTTTTACTAAAAAACAGTTTTTTAAATTAAAAAAATTAATTTTTAAAAAATATCAGATTTATGACTACACAATGTGGCTGTGAATGTATTGTTAGTTATGGATTGATAGTTATCAATGGTTGCCTTCGTGTGAGGAAAAGCAAAAGAAAATTGTTGTATATACCTTGAAACTTGCCTCTTTCCTCACACGAAGACAATCATTAATAACTATCAATCCATAACTAACAACACATTCACAACCACATTGTGTAATCATAAATCTGATATTTTTTTAAAAAAAAAATTTAATTTTAAAAACTATTTTTTTAATAAAAATACCTCATAAAAAATAATATACTCAAAAGGTTTATTGTTGGAAAACAATTTTTTTATAAAAAAAATAAAGCTGTTTTTTTAATAAATTGAAAACTGTTTTTAAATTAAAACAATTTATAAAAACTGATTTTTTAAAATCAGTTTTTTTTAAATTAAAACTATATTAGAATTAGTTTTTGTTAAAATTAAATATGTTTTTAAAAAAATTAAAAACAGTTTTTAAGTTAAAAAATTAGCTGTAATTTTTTTTAGCTTTTTCACTTTAATTGTATGTCATTTTATCGTTTTTGTTCACTCATTTTATCATTTTTGTTCACAATAAGATGAAAAATATGAAGTTTTGAAAATATAGGCAAAACATGGCAACGGCAGCTAACTGCCGCTGGTTTCCTTCCCATCGGCAATTAGTTGTTGCTGAATCCTTCTTATCGGCAGTTAACTGCCGATGGGTTAAAAACGTAAAATACTGGTGTTTCTTAGCTTTCTTTGAAGCGGGAAAAACAATTTTCTTATATATATATATATATATATATATATATATATATATATATATTGTGCTAGCATCAATCGAATGACATCATTTCCATCTAGTTGGTTCACTTGGTTTAGAAAGCACTTTAATAGTTCCTATTGTTTTGAATTTTTTTTATTCATAATACCACTCTCGCATAACTAATAATCACTTATTTTCGTAATTATTTGGCAATCCCCAACGTTGAAGTTTTTTTTTTAACAACCCCCAGAGTTGGAGTTAACTCATGACTAATGCAATTTTTTGAGTAGTTAGTGTTAGAGGAGACCGCATGCATGTTCCAATTTAAATTATTTTCTGTAATTTTTAATTGAACTGAAAGTGTTAATTGATGATTCAAAAGTTAAAGAGTTGAGTTTATACCACATTTTGAAAGATATATGGAATAAGGAATCTTCTCACCTCATGAGGACCGTGGACCTTCCCTAATTGTGACACTTTAAAATATCAAAACAAAGATCTATATATAGCCATATACACATTTTAGCCACGTTATTCAATTGTTTATTTTTTAAAAAAGCTTAGCAGGGAAATTCACATGAAATGCTGACAAGTGTATGATTACCGGATGGAATAAGCGCCGCAACATATTAAATATCTTTGATGTCATTTATCGTATGAGTTGTACTTACGAGACAATTGTCTAGCTTTTTAATAATTTGAAATTCTAACATTATATCTTTGTTATTATGATTGAAAGGTTTTAATTATAATCATTAACCATAAATGAAAAACCATAAATGAGCTAGATCCACACAATGAGACATACACGTGCTGATCCACACAATGAGGAAAATGAGCTAGATCTTCATGATGGCATTAAATTTAGGGTTTGCTAAAGATTAAAATGTGTATCTGGCTACATGTATAACATTTTTTTTGAGAGGCCACATGTATAACATTTAGAACAGGACCATATATACAGCTAATTCCACCAATAGGATTAAAGAGAAAGAAATTTTTTAAAAAAAACAAAAACAGAGAGAGAAAGAGAGAGTAAATTAAACCACCAATTACATAAGCACACTATGGTTTTCAACTAACAAATAGATAGACGCGTTCCTTTCTCTATATATTGCCCAACCTCCCTCTACTGTTTCCACTCAAAATAGATCAAAATCATCCTTTTGTTCTCTCTCTCTTCTTACCTTTGTTCTCTCCTTTATTTTCCCTTCTTCTTTTGTTAGATCTCAGGCGTTTTGCTATAGATAAACACATGTATATTTAATATAATTGTATAGAATTATCCTTATTCATATTTTAATTATATGACTTATTTCAAGTGTATATATATCATCTTTTTTTTGGAGAAGTGTGTATATATATATTATCTTTATTTCTTGGAGTACTCCTCCTTGATATAAGGATTAGTGGTATCACTCTAATTTGTTTTAATTCATATAACTTTAAGTATTTTTATATTTTATTTTTCTCCTTTAATTTTTAATCTTCTTCAGTAGGGAGTTGATTGTCACAATTTAGTGTAATCTATAATTGGTTTTGAACTGTTGTAACTATCTGTCTGTTGTCCTATCCCGATCTATTCTTGGCACACCTTGTGTTTAGAGTAGTCTTGTTAATAAATTTTTCCCTTTAAAAAAAATATTGAATCATCTCTTCCTTCTAGGGTTAAAAAGGCTTTCAAAGTATGGTTAATTTGCCTTTTAAAAAACAAAGTATGATTAACTAACTATAAATCCAGTTTTTTAGGTTTTCTTTGATCTTTAAATGTTTTGAAAGCATGCCCTTTTGTCGTTCTTAATGAAGAAGCTGATCCAATTAATTTTTTAGTTGTTTTCTTTATTTTAAAAAATTGGGGTTTTGGCTTTTTTTGTTGTTGAGTTGAGGCATGAATTGAGTTCAAATGAGTAGATTCCTTTCAAATTATGGTCCTCGTGTGCTAAACTTGTTCTAACCACTTATAGCATGCCACATCAGCATCTTCTCGTGGGCTTGTCCACATATATAAAATCTCAATTTTCTTTCAACCCTTCTTTCTCTCTATTCTTTTTTCATGTTGGTCTTTTTTTATGTTTTTATCTTTTGGAGAGTGGTCTCTTTGAGTTGTAAGCTATACCCTATAAGACTTTCTAGCCATTATAAGCTAAAGAAATCAATAATATGCTATTGCTAACAATTACATATATGCCTATGGTGGAGAGATTGGTCACAGTCGTTGTTTGCAGATGTAGCATCATCAAGATTCATATGTGAATGATGCAGTGGAACTGCTAATCCATTGATCTTTTGAAATGAGAATCTTGATGATGCTGCATCAGCCATATACGACTTTATAAAGTTTAATTATAAGAGAAAAGAAGAACAAAAGAGGAGTGCACAAACATTCAGATACTGTCTGTAAAAGACAGATATGAGATCAGGTGGGTTTCATGATTCTTATTTATTTATTTTTTATAGTAAATTTGTTGTGTGAAAGTTTTATTCTCATATAAACTGCTCATATGTACTTACTTGTCTTTCCTTAAAATATTATTTATACAGAAGATAGATGTTTTGCATTTGCAGACAATTATACTAGGTTATCGAATAAAAACTATTTGGGGTCTGAGTGGGGAGTGGCTGCAGTTATATTGTTAGGTTCTATTTTTTTGATGAATTTATTGTTAGGTTCTTTATGTGTACTGGCTTCACAGATCTATGAATATTCTTTTACAACAGAAATACCAACTAATTGAGTAATAATATATGGTGTCTTTTTCATTTTCTTATGGAAATGTCATCTTATCCAATCTAGTGGGAATAATTTTATAGATAGGGAAATTAGTATTTGAGATTTTAGGTCATTCAGTGGCGTTGATGTTGTCTATATTGTGCATTTGGATCCTCTCCGGCCCTCTAGTGTAGAACAAATTAAAAGAAGATAGAAATTTCAAAAGAGTTGGATTGAGCATTGTTGATCACATCAATGTGGCTGCAATATTGCAGTTTCTCCAACTGCATCAGATCGCAATTGTGGTGCGATTGTAAATCACAGTAAAAATCACATTTTAACACCGCAACATTTTGGGCACAATGGCGGCATCACACTAGATGAAACCGCAAGATACTATGTATTGCTCACAAAAATTATTTTTCTAGCTTTCACTCTTTAATTTTATCATACATTTGAGGGTATTTTAAAAGGATTACGGATATATTAAAGTGATCAAGAGTTGATAATGATATAAATATGAGATTTTATAGAGGAAATAGGAGATGCATGTGTAAAGTATAAGGTAAGTAGTAAATTACTATAATAAAAAAATAATTTCACCCCACAACGAGTGCAATATGCATCATATAACAACTACAATGCCAACAATCAAAGTGGTCTCAAACGAATCTGTGATCGCAGCCGCAATTTAAAATCATAGAATAGATCTCTTGAGAAGAGGATAGGACTATACTTAGATTTTTGTTAATTTGATTAGTATAATTTATTCAAGTTGTTAAGAGTCCCACATCGGATAGGAATTGGTCTGACAATGTGTTTATAAGTGGAGACAATCCTCACCTCACAAGCCGGTTTTGTGAGGTTGTGTTAGGCCCAACCACAGTTTCTAAGATGGTATCAGAGCCTCTTCAAGATCCATTGAACCACCTGCTATCAGGTTTCCGTTATTGGGTCACCCACTATTTATGTCCACGAACCAAGCCCAATAATGTTGGTCGTGAGGGGGTGTGTTAAGAGTCCCACGGTCTCTAAGACAAGCTGGTTGATCAAATTAAGGTATATGCTCTTGGTTATTTGGCAAGGGTAAGGGAGACATTGTCTCTAGTATAAATGGTGTGCATACTCTACCTATTGTACTTTAGTATATGGCTTAACTACTTTATATGTCTCTTAATGTTTTCTTACAAAGTGTAATAGGTTGGAGTATCTCTTGTATATTTTTGAAGCAATACTCTTTTCTTTTTCAAAGAAAAATCCGAATTTTCACATTTTTAGTAAAAGTAAGTTTTTTCATCAATATTTGCCTTAATTAAGTTGCATTCACACACACACATATATTGTACTTTAGTATATGGCTTAACTACTTTATATGTCTCTTAATGTTTTCTTACAAAGTGCAATAGGTTGGAGTATCTCTTGTATATTTTTGAAGCAATACTCTTTTCTTTTTCAAAGAAAAATCCGAATTTTCACATTTTAGTAAAAGTAAGTTTAATCATCAATATTTGCCTTAATTAAGTTGCATTCACACACACACACACACACACACACACAGATATATATATATATCTTAATTTCACCGTGCTGTTTTTTTGGTGCCTAATTGTATTGAAGATATCGTATATCCAGAGAGGGACAAGATACTTATGAAGTGTTAATTAATTACCTTGAGGTGCAGATATTAAAGCCAGATGTTTTCTTGGTTTGAGGAAGGGGTTAGAATTTGAGTTCCCATGACCACCAGCTTCATCCTTATTACTAGCTACATTTAATATTAATTATATTTACTGTATCTAGGAATTAATTAAATTAAGAAATTAATTTGATGGACATTGTTCCAAGTGGTTTGCATATGAGGATCAATGAAAATTGAAGCTTGCTTGGGAATTGAAAATGCAAAATCACGGAGTACATATTGTGTCAGTTTCATATTTGTCAAGGTTTGGCTTTAGCATGCACTGAATCACTCACTCACTAGCACTCATGGCTGTGGATGTACTCTTGCATCATGTTGGCAAGTCATCTCAATTGCAGAGATATTTCAACTCATCAATTATTCACAACTGAAAATAGTTATTTTGATGCAATATTGATGTAAAGAAATCTACATTGTCAATCAAGTTATTATGAAGAGAAAAAGAAAAACATTTATGATTGACCAGCACCAATTAAAATAACACATATATTTGTAAAGTCTTGAGTTTTCGAAGAGACTTTACTTCACTTTTTTTTTTTGTGTTGTAGACGAAATGACAAACAATATTTAAAATAATACATCAAATTGTAAAGTCGTGAGTTCGAACTTGAAGGAAGGTGTTCAGTCAAAAGTATCAACATTGTTAGTTGAACCGAGTTTTACACATATATATTCTCAAAGATTTAATAAAGTAAATGTTTATTTTCTTCTAAATAACAATAGATATTCAAATATCTTGTTCATAATTCATGAAAGTGATGATTCAGTCTTATTTAAGATCTTATATTTCATGGAATAAATGTGTGTTGAGCTGGCATCGCTGTCCAATCTTGGTTCACATATTCTCACTATGCTACACATACACTCTTCTGTGTGCCCAAAATATATCACCATCTTGCCCTACTTCTTTGTACTACCTACTTATTCTCTTTCTCTTTTATTGGTTCTGTGGGGATCATTCATAAGAACCATTATTATGCATGGGATTCTACTGACATGTAGACAGTTTATTATGGTAGTTTGTCGCTATTTTTTTTAACTAAAGAGAAAGTTCAGGTGACGGATATTTCTTATGACATTTAATAAATTTATAAGTTTAGCAAAATTTGTTGTAGAAGTCAAATATACGTGACTTTTATTACATTGAGGTGTGTAGTGTAAAAGGGTTAAGGTGCAGAGTGTGTAATGTTGTAAATCACGGGATATTATTGAATTCGATTTGTACCGGTAAAAAATATACACTCTCTTGTTCATTTATAAGAAAAATTTGAGTCAAACAAAATTTGATGTATTTAGTCTAAATTTTGAATTAGATACATTAATTTTTGTTGATCCAGATTTTTCTTAAAAATAGGACCAAATGAAGTATTATATAAAAACTTCTTAAAATAAATAAATATTGTTTACATGAACAATAACTCCAATTGGTAGAAGTGTCACTTGATTCTACCTTTTTGGTAGATAAAAGTATCTCCACGTTTAACTACGAATTTTAATCTTTTGAGATAATTAAATCTATCAAAGGTTGATATATATCTTCAAAGAACTTTGTCCAACACTGATATATTTTTCTGAATGGTTAACTTAAAACCTCATTAAGCTACTTAACCTAAAAAAAACTTAAGTTTAATTTACAATATAATACAGATTGTGATACTATGAACTTAATAATAAACCTCCATTAATTGCGTATATATAAATGTTTGAGTTAAAAAAAGTCAATACATACATTTTTTTAGGTAAAAATTCAATGCGAAAAAGATATTCAATCATTCATAGTGTCAAATAATTTTGTAGTAATAATTAGGCTCAACTCATGTCGTCAAAGTCTATTTTTTCGGTAAGCACAACTCAATTGGTAGCTGCAAGGACAATATTATACAGGGGTCGGGGTTCGAATATCGGACTCTCCACTTCTCTACATTTAAAATGTGAGAGCTTCAACAATTTGGCAAAAAAAAAAAATTCTCTTTTCTTCTTTCCCTCTCCAACAAACGCAACTTTTATTTTCGTCATTGAGGATGATTTTGGGTATTTTTTTTTTATCATGAATCATTCATCTTCATCTTTTTTCACTCTTTTAATCGAAGTAAGTGGTTTTCACATGGATTTAAGTTTTTTTGTGTGAGTTCGTCGTCTCTGTTCGACATTGTTTTACTCGTCATCTTGGTGGGACATTGTTTGATTTTCCATCTTGGTGCGGTGTTCGCTTGATTTAGATTGACAAATCAACTTCAATAAATTACATATTCAATCAAATGACTAAGTGTTCAATGTTGTAGATACGAACACATGTGTATTCCAATCACTTTGATTGTGTCAAATTATTTGTAGGCATTTTGCCGTTTTTATAATACTCCATCCGGTCTCATTTATAAGAGAAAGTTAACATTTCAGATACATTCAACAAATGATGTATCTAGTTTCTAATATAGACTAGATACGTCATTTATCGAATCAATCTAAAAGTTAACTTTCTCTTATAAATGAGATCAGAGCAATATTAACTTGGATGTTGTGAGTTTGTTCACAGATTCATTTTTTTTTTTTTTGAACAAACCACAGATTCATTATTTTTGTTTTTAACGATGTTGAATTTTTGCTTGATTCGAATGTACTCTACCAATTTAAATAAATGATTATATCGTTACTTTCAGTAAAAAAAACACTCATGTTTCGAACAAATTAATTATCTTTTAACAATAAAATTTTATGGGAAATGCTAACAACTGGGCACTTGCTAAAAAGTTTAAAGAGAAAATTTTATTTTGTGAATGGTCTATTAACACATTGAAACTTTGAAAAAAGAATTTTTTCTACATAAAACTTGTCAATTATTTCTTCTTTCGAATACTTAACAAGTGTCCTAAGGACAGGACACTTGTTAATAAGACCCAAAATTTATTTAATAATATTAATGATCAATACTTATTTTTAGAATAACTAGCTAGACTAGATGCTTGCCATTTATACACCAAGCCTATATCTTCTATTCTAATTTTCACAAAGATGCAAAAAGGTGAATTTTCCCTGTTTCCAATATGACTAACACAAGTTGGGGTAACTTTATGTGTCAAGATGAACATAATCACATGCCTCCACACCATGTACTGCATTGCTTCCATCATCCAATGTTTAAATATATACTATTCCTTTTACTCAGTCTGTCTAGAATCTAAACCATTATCAAGGATCCATATTTGAAGTAGGATGCTTTATAATGTTTTGTTTGAATGAGTTCTAGTCTTCCGTACAAAATGTTGCTGATGAGATTCGTGACATGTAGAAATGATGAAGCCTGTTGATTTTTTTTGTCTAAAGTATAGTTGAAAGAATAATTAATCAATTTAGTCTCCTCTAAAAAAAAAATCAATTTAGTCTCTTAAGGTATATTTTTCTCAAATTTAGTCTCTTAAACTATATGAAATCCATCAATTTATAGTCATAAGAGTTTGTCAATTAAATCATTGTAAAATCTTAATAGGATATTCTAATTTAACAAATTTTTATATAATTGAAGTACTACTTATTATATATTTTTGTTTTGTTTTGACATATACTATTTATTATATTTATGTACTTTAGTCACTAAATCGGAGCGATAGTAATACTTTTGTGATTAATTTGATGGTTTTTGTTTTTAGATTATTATAGATACGAAGTATCCATCTCCATTTAACAGAGATTAATCTTCAGTGAAGAATATGTTATATTTTTTCATACGCAAGAGTAAGACATTAAAATAAGAAAAATACTAATTTGTGCCTTTGAAGGCACAACTTAGTGCATGAGAGGTGAGTCCGGTTTCGCAGCTTATGGCAGCTGCCATGAAATCATCATCGTGAGGTGAACACAAGCAGTCGTGGTCTCATGAACGTAGTACATGTCTGCATAATACTCAAAGCCTCCATCGAATCGGTTTCAACCACACCTTTGGAAAGGGGGATTACTCTTCATTAATACAACAAACGAATGAGGGAGGGAATAATCTTATAAACTATCAATGACAACTAAATTAGGACCCATCTAATATAAATCTTTCAAAAATATTTTAAAGACGTACTTTTACCATTTTTAATAAAAAATAAATATAAAATTTATTAAAAATAGCGAGTATTCATTTAGATTGGGTTTATATTAGACGTCCAGTTTATTATTGTATGTTCAAAGTCAGAAACATCAAATGAATTTGAGTAGTGGACCAACTATAGTGGCTCATTTCCTTTCTCTGCTGGTTATTATTATTAGGGGGGGAGGGGATTTTGGTCCCCAAATATCGTACCTTATATATGGTCCCTGCGTATGGCTATGCCAATACCATAGTGGTGTATATGTGGCAGACATGCAACTCAAGGACTATCTAGGGACCCATGCAGATACGATCTCCTTGCAAAAGCAAAAACAAAATATCTATTTGGAATAGTAAAACTTTTTATACTTTAATTTAAGGCTAATTTTTCATATCTAATTTCATTAGTTTTATGATATGATGTAAATAATTTTGTATATGTTTTTTAATGATTAAATTTAATATAATGTTTTTACATGTCATAAATGCAAACTATCATCAACACTAATTTCTATCAGCAAATCATTGGTCATCTGTAGTAGAGTGTTCCTTGTAACCACAGTCCACATCACATGGCTAAGAAATGGAGCACAGTCTTAACATAATTAAGTACTTGATAAAAAATAAAGATATCTCGAATAGATAGATATTAGTGCGAGATTGTTTTTTACCAATGGAAAAAGAAAAAAGCAAAGGAGATTAAATCTAAATCATTAAACTCCTAAAGCGTGTGATAGAAGAGATCTAGAGACTAGAGAGAGTAAAGGGTAGAGATTCCACATGCATTCTAATTTCTAGAATCCAACTTGGTCACGAATTTGGAACAAATCTGCACAACTGTTACCTTCACATAAGGTTTGTTGAAAATGTAGGTTCCAATTAGAGGCATTCATAAAGGATCTAACATATTGAATGATGGGAGCATAAGGATGAGCGTATATAGGATTATTCCTTACACTCAGATTCTATCAGATTGGAGATTATAGTCTTGCAGTTAGATTCACAAATGGCATCCTTAAAACCGTTACTCCAACATCCCAAGTGAGCAAAACCAAACTATGAGCAAAATTGCATGTAATTCAACATCAATATTATAAGTATAGTCAATAACCTAATATTATTCGATAAACCAAACATTTTATGGTGTAGTCAAAGAGTCTTAATGTCATTAGCAATGTGTCAATCTTTCCATCAATTATAAGAAAAACATCGTTACTAGATTTTCGAACCAATACCAAGAAATAAAAAATAGTTGCCCATTAGCAATGGTAAATATTATTTATCCCCTTATCCCACCATTAAAAAAAAAATGCACTAAATAGATATAATAATCGCGCAGTCACACAAAGAATGCAAAACTATCTTGCGAGAAGCACCACATCTACAACAGGAAGGGTCACAAACAAGATTGTTTTCTAAAAACATTTGTGAAATGACTACGGTCTGCTAGAATTGGATATCATAACAGTCTTACAAAAATATTTGTAGTCATTTAATTTAATGTATTATAGGAAAAGACATAAAAGACTAAATATTTAGGTTAAATATGGTGTTTGACCGCTACGCGTAGCTCAAATGGTTGAGTTGAGTATCCGAATGAGCTTGAGAAGGAGATTTAGGGTTCTAACTTTGGCTACTAACATAGCATAATTAAATTAACATTCGACTATCCAAAAAAAAAAATTACAATGCAACTTTAGTATTTTATAAAATACTTTACTCACTTTGAAACAACAAAAAATGTTTCTGATCCATTAATATTAGAGGAATGAGCGGATTCAACTGCATTTCTTACACAACCCTATTTTGAAGAATATTTTCAGCTCTAGAATTGCTAAAATTGATTTTAAAAAATGGCTTAAATTATGTCAAAAGTGAATTGAACAAGTTTGAGGCTAAAGGTTCCATTTGAAGGAAAGAAAATAAATCTGACATGCACTTAATTAATTGCCAAAATATTGAGACTAAAATTGGAAAAAAGTTGAGCATTCGGTATAACAGAAACTTGATTGTTAAATGAACCCGCAACTGTGCATCTTAATTAGAAGAGCACATTTTGGTTCTTCCAATTTCATTGTACAGACTGTTAGCAAAATCTCACTAGTGTTCACAACTCTCGATCTGAATTAAGTAGCTCCTTACTATAGCTCCTCTATACCAAAACAAAATAGTTTTGATATAAACTCAAGAGACCTTACTATAGACAGCGGGTCGACTTAAGACACAACAACAAAGTTCCACAAGCCAAAAGGCATAGGAGGAAGAGTTGGGATAGTTGTCAAGAATTTGAATAAAGAACGGGTATCCTACTACCTTTGAGGAGCACCAGAGATAATGGGATCCTGGACTGTGGAACTACCCTTTCCCAAAGCCGAAATACTAAGAGAACGTTTTCTCAACTTGGCTTTTCCTGATGGTGGCAGTCGCTTTTCAGCTTTTTCCATAAGCAAAGAGGAATATGAGCAGAAGGACTCTGGCACCGGCTCACTTCTGGTTCTAAGGAAGAGATCCAGGTTTTGACGATACTTAATTCCATGCATTTTAGCTCCTAGGTCCTCATGACCAATAGCAACTGTACTCCTGAATTCTTCATCATCATCTGACCAATATCCATTTTCAGGCACATCTTGCATAGCCAAATCATCATACTCTTCATCAGACTTAGTTGATTCCTCATCAACTGAACCTACCTGCACAACATGAAAAAGTATATATTAGAAATCACTCAACGATAGTTCCATACCATAATAACTCAATTAAGCTATGGTATTTGCAAAAGTTCATAAATATACACATGGCAACTGAGACATTGACAATTTTTTAATA
Organism: Medicago ruthenica; assembly: GCA_018208015.1. Classification (NCBI taxonomy): domain Eukaryota; kingdom Viridiplantae; phylum Streptophyta; class Magnoliopsida; order Fabales; family Fabaceae; genus Medicago; species Medicago ruthenica. Next base: position 95,990,579 of record CM031372.1, on the reverse strand, counting down.
ATAAATTCAGCACCGAGCATCAATTCATTGCCTTTGCGAGCATAGGCAACCCAAATGGTTGAGACTCTGAATTTGGGTATATTTCCTCAAATATACATGCATTTTAGATAAGGTAAACTTAACACTACCTCCTCGTGAATATGTTTGTCACCATCGTCACTGAAATCATCATCACTGCCCGCCTCTAATTGATCGTCAATCTCTTCTTCATCACTACCATGCACTGAAAGATCCTCTTTGAGCTAAAAACATATAGCAAAAAAGGGTGGATATCAGATGAAGGGGATAAATTTTAATTGATATCTTCCCATTTGATACAAACAAGCAATTAATTTCATGTTGAACGGAAAGATAAACAAAACATTCCAAATTACCTCCTTTGAAGGTCCATTAGACATCCTTGGTGAACTACAGCAGGAGGATACATATCTACTACCTGTGTCAGTCTCATCAGCTTTTGACTCGTCAACACTTCCAGCACGGCTTGTACCACCATCACAGGGCCAAGCACTGATCCCATAAAAACCAAACTGAAGATTTACAGGTTCTGCCTTTCCAATTCGCAAGGGTCCATACATTGGACTTCCAATTTCATTCTCTTGTCCGTTGCCCCAAACAGGCTTCCCGTTACAGTCCAATGAATTAACAGGCCAAGCCTTTGCCACAGACCCATCAGTATTTACAAGAGCCATAAGATGCCTTGAAGAACCTTGTCGTTGGATCAATTGAAACATTCCTTTTGAGCTCAAGGAATTGGCGGCACATTGATTTCTATATTCCTCATCAATAACAGTTACAATATTTCTACTAGGATCATATAACTGTTCCCCAACTTCACGCCTACGTAGACAGCTGAACACGGTAGCATGGATGGCTGCTACACTCTTGTCAACATTTGTATTGTTTATTTTGGGAACTAAATGTTTGTCAGCCCGCTTACAGAGATAATCCTGGATTGTTCTTATATTTCGGATATACTTTACATATTTGTTTTTAGCAGGGTCCAGGGTCATATACTTTGCACGTACGGCAAATCGTTCCATATGCTTGTCCTCGTTTGTAATGTATATCATGAAGGGTATGATTGAAGGATGTTTCTTCATAAGCCCCATCTGCATGACATTAAGTTAGTGTTGTAATGTGAAAATGAAAGCAATACAATTTACGTACAAAAGAATCCAAGAAGTATTGAACGACCCAAGAGAATCAGACATACAACAAAGTTGAGACTCAAGTGAACACCCTCAACAACAACAGACTCTTTTCGTTCTTCCCATGAAGTGATTAGCCTATCTAGGCTGTCAATCACCATTTCACTCTGGGCCTTGAATCCTTCAACAGCCATTTGTTTTGAATTCAACCGTTCAGTCGCACCACAGGCCGCCTCCGATGTAGGTATATCAAATTTGCTAGAGGTGTGACCCTCAGTTACTTCATCCTTAGGTAGTGACTGTGATACACCAGCCATCTTTTTCGCTCTCCTTTTTGCCTTTGCTTCTGCAACAGCAACAGGATCCAAGCACTCGCCTGCATGGTAGGTAGAGGCCCATAACAAGGGGTTTTCCTTTTCATTAGCAAAACCTCTCATCATGTGCCTAATGGAATCAGTTGATACAACTGTTGTGATTCCCAGCCGACTTCCCTGAAGTAAAGATATAAATAGAACTTGAGTTATTAAACTGTAAAGATATAAATGGTACTAAGTTTCATTTTCATTATTAGTCACTGCAATTACATATCCTGCCGCAAACTATGTAAAACTGGCCCTACATATTGGTTATAGCAAAAAAAACAACTACTTCTATATGCAAATATACCAGCAATGCAGACAATGTGGATTTGCCACAACCACTAGTTCCACACAAAAGCACTGTCACAGATTCCTTCCGTTCTCGTATCCTGCCATCAAAGAAAATAGTCACTTATTCAAGATGGGAAAATTGTACTGCATTTTGAAAATGGTGACAAATTATAGGTATAAATTTTAACCAAGTTGTAGTGAACTTCAAATGTTAATATGTTGTGCTCGTGTTGAGATTCAGTAATTTCACCCAGAAGGAAAAAATATTTTCTATAAAAATAACCACGAAGGAACATTTAGTCTATCAAGAGCTTATTGATAAATAGAACAGAACCGGAGGTAGTAAATATTTACAATATAAAACAGAAAAAATAGAGTGAATTTGTTTGACCCGCCAACTAGAATCAAATTGGCTTGCCTATGATTTGAAAAATTGAGATTCCACATAAATCCAGATTCCAGATTCCAAATTCTCCTTTTTACAAGCTTCTTGCAAATCAATCCAGATTCTGCATATTGTCCACTTTGGCAAAACAAGCATATGGATTTGAAAATGTGTGTGAAAGTATACAAACTAGCTGGTCATTAAAAATATCAACCACAAGAAAAAATACGGAAAATCATTATCGGAGCAGATGCCGCAAACCACAATAAAAGAATTTATATTTTACTTCTATTCAGATTCTATCAAAATAGTTGTCATAAAGATATAAATACCTGCAAGCTAGCATCAAGTCTGCTCTCTGGTTTGGACCCACATATTTGTACTCAGCCAGAACATCACAGACAATATCTAGAAAAGTTTCCCTCCTAACAAATACAGTTGTACGCCTTTTGTACAACTCAAATGGCACGCTCTTACTTCCATGACCTTTCCCAGAAAGTAAGTGGTTGCCTACATCCGTTTTCCCCGGGCAAGCAGAAGCTTCTTGACAATCTTTTTTCACATTTCCTCTAGAAGCATCGAAACCTGATAAAACAATTCCTTCGGATTTGAAAGCATCAGTAGAACTCCCACTCCTTGTGAGTTCAAAAACCCTTCTGCTGATCTGATAAGAAGAAAAGTCATTTATTAGTAACATGAGGACTAAGTTTCAAACATTCAATAAAGAAGTCATTTAGATATACAAGATATCAAGTAAATTAGCAGACGCAAAATAATGAGTAATGGCTACTGATATTAATGGTGGATGCAAGATTATGGCTAATATTCTACAATATAAATAGCATGATCTGATAAGAGGAAAAGTCAATTTATTGGAAATATGAGGATTAAGTTTCAATAAAGAGAGGTAATTTAGATATACAAGATATCAAGTAAATAAATTATGCAAAATAGTGTGTAATGACCACTGATATTAATGGCGGATGCCAGATTATGGCTAAAATTCTGCAGTATAAATATAGTGCTGTGGGCATGAGGCCTATAGCGGAAACATGGTAGATATAATGGATGTTGCAGCCTGTTGCAATCGGCACAGAATCCACCATTTCATAATGCCGTGGCAGCAGTTTATTTGTTGGTAGCTCCATGGCGTCAATTTTGACAACAAACCATATTATACCACCCAAAAAATATAAGTATTTCATTTTATTGTGTGTAACAAATATTTCTCTAGTGAAGTTGCACCTTCCCGGCTAGACAAAGTTTGTATTCTAGGACCAAACAACCAACTTCGCCTTTCAGGCTTATGGCTTGGGGGCTGGGTGTCGTTTGTTCAAATCGAGCTATGTGCCCTATCTAGGTCTACCCAAGTCAACCTCGGCTGTCCTTTTTCCAGGACTTACCTGGCCTAGCTTGAACCACATTGGTGGGCCATGTATTACTACAACTGCGCACTTGGAAGAGATGCCAGGCAATAATTAAGAACCTAAATCAAGATATACCACGATTAATTGGATTTTATCATAGATTGTAATTTGTAACCAACCTAAAAGGGAAACATATCCTCAATTCCCTCTTTAACAATAATGACCTCTATCAATCAATGATCAAAAGAAGGCACGCGGCAAGAACAAGACAAGTCACATTTGATTGTCATTGAACCTCAGCTCGACACTAGCGGTTGGAGCTAAAATTCAAAACTTAAACACCAAGTGAACAAACAAAATATCCCCTATGGTCCATTGAAGTTTAACAAAACAGAAAAAGAAGGGTCTAATTTTAGCCACAGCAGTTACTTGACGGTGTAACTCAATTATTCTTTCACTTAAACAAATAAATAACACCAAAAAATGAAGAAAAAGGGCAAAGTTTATGTGCATGTTAAACCCATCTATAGTTTTATAATTTTGAAATACACAAAATGGTCTTGTTTGGATAAACATCTTATTTGCAACTTATAGCACAAGCGCTTATCATGGTAAGCGCTTATGTGTAACCTATTTCTATAGCAAAAATAACAAAGTTATAAGCAGTTTTCATAAGCTATCTTGGAGAACTTAGGAAAATAAGTTGAAAACAAATGTCACAAACTATTTTCACAAGTTCTCCCAAACAGGCTCACAAAAATTATGTCAGTAATAGACAAACTCAAATAAGCCAATCCAAACCGGCTCAATATCTCCATAGGCACAAGATAACAAAATAGTTCACATGGCTACAATGTTGAATAATGGAAACAGACACATAAAAGCCAAGGAAGAAATGCATTCCTGCCAAAATAAACACAGTCCAAAACCACAGCAGAAACAAAAACATCAAAGTCAATTAAATCGTGCCCCGGAAAAATACCTAATGATAGATAACTCTATAGCACCGACTCTTCTGATTGAAGGCGTGTCCAGTGTCCAAAACTAACACAACGTTGACACATGCAATTACATTGAATCATGTCATTTTCTCAAATTATTATCAGTGTCGACATGTCAGTGTCGGTGTCTGTGTCTAGTGGTTATGCTTCATTGATGGATAAAGCACAAATGCAGACAAATGAGTACAAAAACCAAAAGATCAAAAAATTCAAACGAACAAACAAAATTAAAACACTAGCTTCACCGATAATAAAATAATCCACAAAGAAATCAAAAACAAACAATGTAATTTGCATAATAAACAAAATCATGAAATAGAATTTGAACCTTGAAAGCATGACGAGCTTTACATCCCATAAGCTGAAGTGTACTCTGTAAAACAGGACGCGTATACCGAAACGACTCCTTCTCATTTTCCTTCAACTTCACGCCTTCATCAACCACCACCATATACAATATTTTCTCAGCCATCCCTGTAACAACAACACGATCCAGATTCAACAATTCAACAATAAATTCGCTAAAAAAAAAAGATCATTGCAAATTGCAATGGCGAGAGAATGAAAACAAACCTGAAGCGTTGTTTTGAGAGTTAGGGATTTGGATCAGAGAGAGAAAGAGAGAAAACGGTTAGGGTTAGGGATTTGGATCCGCCATTGGAAAATGCGGTTTTCTGTGAATGCTGATGATTGTTGTTTTTGGTGTTAGCGATTTTTGCATTTTCTTCTTACTCTCTATGATGTTTCACGCTGCATCTCTTTTTTTATATTTTTTTTTTTCGTTTTTTCAATCGCTTTAAATAAAAATGTTTAGTCAAAAGAAAAAATATTTAGTCAAAAGAAAAAGAAAATTATGTTTTGTAGGGTATGAGATGACGGATTTGACCTTTGAACTGTGCGGAGAATTTCAACAGGCACCTATCAACGGAGCGAAGCGTGCTACGTCATAGCATGGGTTTGAATGGAAATATGGAATGGGGAAAAATAAATATAATTTAAAACTTTACTTTTTTTCTTTAAATAATATAAATATAATAACGTATTCAATAGTATTAAAAAATTCCTTTCAAATAAAAAATATTGAAATTTTTTATACAATTATAAGGAATATATGTAAATAAAAAATATATATTTTTATATATTATAAAATATTAATTAAATATATAACAAAAACATAAAAATAATGATATTGTTATTAATCTGCTTGACCAAAAATAAATAAATAATGATATCATTTTTTTAACAGACTAAAATGATATTATATTACCACAAACACTAAGTTATACTCGGCCCAAGATGTGCGAGGATAAAATTCAAAACAAGTTTAATCGAAACAGCTCAAATGAGAAACAATGTCAAAAAAAAACAAGATAACAAACTAAATGACGACTCTCAAACATAAGATGGATTAAGCCACCAAGAATGAAAGTCAAAAACAAAATTATTATTTCGCTTTCAACCACTAATAAAAAGACAACTTTACTTTGTTAATAAGCGATTGCAAAGATTCTTCTTTATGCCGAAAGATGCGAAAATTTCTTTCCTTCCAAATTACTCATACAGTAGATAACCAAATAAGATGTAACGAAGAACACACACTTTTCAAAAAGTGATAAACCATGCATAACCAACACGCCAACAAAGACCAGATATTACCAAAGAAATCACAACCCAAAAATAGATTATCAACATTTTTAATGCTTCCACAACCACTTGCACCCATATGAAAATTAACTGGAATAATGCATATATTAATCAAATTATCCTTCGTAGGGATTGGACTACGGAACAACGCCAAACGAAAAGAGTTACCTTCAACGGAATAGCTTTGTTCCACATAATGTTAGTAACTCTCGACAGACAACCAGACTCTTCAGATGACAACAAATGATAAACTCCACTAATTGTATATCCTTTAGTTGAGTCCAGCCTCCAAGACCACATGTCCTTTAATTCATCCTGCAAGACAATGGGTCTCTACAATTCGCAACACTCCCCCACTTGCTCTTCTTCTCATGCTAGTAATTGTCTCCACTTCCAATTCTCGCCCTCATCTCCCAACCTAACACCTTCGTCTCAACAACAGTCACATATTTGTTTTCAGCTAAATAAAAAAGACGGTTGAACATAACGCGCAACAGACCTCCCTTCAACCAAGGATCCCACCAAAAAAATGTTGATACTCATTATCTAACAAACGCCCCATATTATCATCAAACTAACTACTCACTCCTAAACCAACACCTGCCATAATTTCCATCATCTCCTTCCACCAGGGCGAACTCTGACGTCCACCATCTCTAGTTCGCCCCCCTTCCTCACCATAACGCTCAAGCAACACCCTATACAACAAACACCCCCACATGCAATATCTAACATCATTTACCAAGCAAAACAACTTTGTTAAAGAATTAAACGGTGGTGGATCGACAGTCCAAAACAACTTTGTACACACAACCAATCAAAACATTTAGAGTTGCCACGTAAATTAAAAACATTAATTGATGTGACAATTCTAAATATTTTGATTGGTTGTATCTACAAAGTTATTTTGGATTGTCAACCTACCACCATTAAACTCATTGTTAAATACATAATTTCTCCGTCTATTTTCAATGCAATACTATTAATGTTTTTTCAATTATATTTTCTAATTAATATTGTGTGCGTCATTATTAAGTCAATATTATACACTCCCTCACTCTCATGATTGACTTTTGACCATTTTACGCAAATTAAAAAAAAAGTGTACAAATAAAGAGATGCAATAATATTTAGAAATAACAATCAAACGTAAAAAGAATTAGCATAGTCCAGTGTTGCGTAGGTTGACATATGATTTGTGTTTTTTTAATAAGAATATTGCTCTTCTCCCATACAAAATTGTTCACTCTCACGTAAACTGACTAAAATAACCTCTAACGTGAGTTAAGTCACGTTGAGCCAACGTAAGTTAACTCACATTGGTTTTGTTTTCTACGTATTCACAATGTTAACACAGCCAAGGTGTTTCAATGTGGCCATGGTTTTGTTGATCAAGGTAGGTCAAGAGGGTACAACTCCACGTGTTATAAACAATTCCCCCTTCTAAATACCCTGCAATTGAAAAGGAATGCATCATGCATGTGTGACACTAATAATAATACATTTAAACAAAAGAAGGGATAATTTCAACTCAGCACAAAGCATATTTATTAGGCAATGAAACTCCACGTGTTATAAACAACTCCCTGGTCTTGTCGGTCAAGTGCATAAATTGAGCAATGAAACTGTCAGACTTTGCATATCATTCTTAGTGTTTAATTAATTAATGAAAAATAATAAGGATGTGAATTGTCTATGAGTTGTTAGCTCATTGGCAAGAGTGTAATCCTACTACATGTGTTCAAATGCCTAATGTAATATCACTTTAATAAATAATGGTTTATAATGATATGAAAAATAATAAACAGAATGCAGAAGGTAATAAGGCAAAGGACTTGAGGAGTAGAGGGTTGTGCTTGGTTCCAGTGTCTTGCACACAACATGTTGGAAGTGAAAATGTTGCTGATTACTGGGCACCAACATTTGGAAGTGGATTTTAATTAACATATGAAGCAAGGAAATTTTTGGATGATGATATAACATCATGAGCAGTCATTATATGGTAATGAAAAGGCTGATTGCTCACGATGCTATATATATGCATGCCATTAATTATTGTTGATCATGAATAACTGGAATGTTTAAATCCTCTAATATAATTAAATTAGATGATGTATTGAGTTGATCTTATTAAGTTTGGTTCAAAACTTCAATTGATATGTAAGTTTGGTTCTTATAAATATGTTTTGTGTTGAGTTGAAATTATCCCTTCTTTTGTTTAAATGTATTATTATTAGTGTCACACATGCATGACGCATTCCTTTTCAATTGCAGGTTATTTAGAAGGGGGAGTTGTTTATAACACGTGGAGTTGTACCCTCTTGATCTACTGTTTTGACTGACAAAACCATGACTACATTGAAACACCTTGGCTGTGTTAACAACATTGTGAATATGTAGAAAACAAAACCAACATGAGGTAAGTCACGTTGGACACCCAACGTGACTTAACTCACGTTGGACACCCAACGTGACTTAACTCACGTTGGCTCAACGTAACTTAACTCACGTTGATAATATCGAACGTGAGTTAACTCACGTTGGAGTTATTTTGGTCAGTTTACGTGGGAGTGAGCAATTTTGTATGGGAGAAGAGCAATTTTCTTTTAATAATTCTCCCTTCCCCGGGTTGCATGTTAGTCTGGTTAGGCTTTAAGGGCCTGTTTGATGGTCGGGATAAAATAGAGACATAATAGGATTTGTAGTTGGATAGAGACAATATATGATATGAACAAGGTAATCAAAACCGGACCGGACCGGCCGGTTGGACCGGGAACTGGACATGTATTCGGTCTGATGGAGGCTCAAAACCAGCCAGCACTAGAACCGCTCAGAAAACCGGAAAACCGGCAAAAACCCACCAAAACCGACGGTTCAGTCAGTTGAAGGGGTCGAACCACATTTCTTTTTTTTCCCTCTAAAACTCAAAAACGGAGATCTATATCGCACTTTTCTTCCCTTTGTAACCGAACGTCAAAGTATTGAGTTTATTTTCCATTTGCGACTACATTTGGATATGAGAAAACAAATTGCCAGACAAACAAAATAATAATATTTTGATTAGTTATTTTAAATATACGCTCACAAACAAAATAATAATATTTGACCTCTAAAAAAAATAATAACATATTATGCACCACTAAAAAAACTATGAATACTATATTATTATTATTATTATTATTATTATTATTATTATTATTATTATTATTAGAGGATGAATACTATATTATCTTTTTTGAGAGAAAATACCATATTATTTTTGTTTATTATGTTTTATGTCTTATATAAATAATTAAAAAACATATATTTTATTGTTGCCGGTTGAACCCTGGTCCGACCTTTAAACCTTGAACCTCCAACTACACCGGTTTAATGTCCGGTCCGGTTCTGATTACCTTGGATATGAACATAATAAACATTAATATTACCATGTGTTTGATGCACACATGATAACAAACAAGATATCATTATTATTTTTGGTTACATATCATTATTTTATTATAATTAAATGAAATATTACTCTCAGAATTAATTAAATCTTTTAAAAATGGCATGTAATTAATTACAATAACAAATACATGATATCATTATTTTAAAAATAACATAATATCGTGATAATAAATAAGGAATGAATTTATAATCCTATCAGGATTTAGGATAGTTTCTAACTTAGCCTATACTAAAGATAAAAATTACAAATGCAAGGATATGATAGAAAACTGGTTTATTTTATCATATCTCTTTGGTGCATTAAACATGAGATTTAATAAGGATATGATTAATATATCATATCTTGTCTCCCTATCTTGACCATCAAACTGGCCCTAAGAGTGATTTATGATGTCATCCTTGTTTTTTCATTTTTTGTTGTCGAGTTATCATTCTTCAATAATATTTTTGCTACATCACTCTTATTAAGTATTGAAGTGTTTAAGTTATGATTAGTGTGTGATATTAATTAGAGGTAATATCAGCTTGAAAATTGAAAGTGTCAAATATTTTTGAAAAAATCTTGGAAATATGTCGACTATTATGAGACTGATAGAGTATTTTTCATTTATAATAATGATGAATATACCAATCAAACATGACATTTATTAAGGGACAAAGAGAGTTGATATTTGGCCATTTTAGTAATGATGAATCGATCAATGGCCAAACATGACAATTATTATGGACCGAGATAGTTGATCTTTGGTCACTTTAGGTTTTTAGCTTTGTCTCGAAACTTCGATTTGTTTGTAAAATCAAGGTATAATTAAATAATATATTTTCTTTTATACCCTTACAAAATCCAAAACAAGATTGTAATGGTACATGCATAAAAGTTCTGACCCAATTATCTTTTGGGTCATCCAATAACAAAGCTCATTAAGAACACGACATAAAGGCCTAATACATGAACCAAGTCCACCAAGGTGACCACCTCGTTTTGCCACATGGTGCAACACATGATCTGACCTCCTACACCATCCCAGGGGATACGTCGTATTAGAACGATGTGTGGCACAAAAAAAGAACCTTCCAAGACGTCTCAGAAAACCACTTCGTTCCCACCTCAGATGCTAACAGAGCGTCGATGTGCTCAAGTGCCTTAAAGCATAACCAACTTCTAGATAACGATCAAATTCTTCCTGTCAACAAGAATCTCTTTTGAATTAGATAGGAACCTCTATCTATCTCGGGTTCAATTACTCTAAACACGTTGGAATGTCACCTCACTAACTACACCAACTTGTAGAAGAAAATATAGTAAGGACATGGAATGTATTATCATAATACATCACTTTAAATAGGGGTCTCGCCCCCAAGTATGATCACCTCACTTTTTAGTCACTTTGCTACCTGCTAACATCTATACTTACTCAGGAGATACAACCTGCTCGTTCATATATGATCAAATATATTAAATAAATTATATGTTACTATGTATTTTACATTTAAAGTACGTGAGTAATTAATATAGTTAATATATTCAGACACACGCACATAGTAAATTTGTAAATGTCTATGAGGTGTTAAACTCAGCAATAAAAGTTTGACACAAGGCACTCGACTCATCAATATAGACGTAGAAGTTAAATAGTTTGAGTTAAAAAGTGCAATGTTAAATTTTCAGAGGATTCAAATTGAAATAAGATAAAATGGTAGGTGTAATTTAAAAAATCCAAGAGGTTCAGGTGCATCGATCCCTGGTCTATATGTAGCTCTGCCCCTATGTAAGTTACCACTCCATCTGTCAGAAAATAATTGATCTACTTGTTTGTTTCATATATGCCAATGCATAATTTTGAGCTTAATATATTTTCTTATCTATTAGTAAAAATTATAAAAAGTTAAATGCTACAATTTGTCTTTATATAATGATAAAAATATATATTCAATATATATAGGCAAAATTACACAATTCGTCTCTTAACTTATTTCAAGTAACACTTTCGTCCTTTATCTTTTTTTTCCCGATTTAATTCTTTATGTTATAATTAAGTAACATTTTCGTCCTTTATCTTTTTCTTTTCCTGATTTAGTCCTTTATGTTATAAAATATCAACATTGTTATCCTTTTTTATAAGTTGTTTTTTATGATTTTTTTTATTTTGATTTGATAAAAAAAGGACAACAATGTTGACATTTTATAACATAAATGACTAAATCGGGAAAAGAAAAAGATAAAGGACGAAAATGTTACTTAATTATAACATAAAGGATTAAATCGGGAAAAAAAAAAGATAAAGGAAGAAAGTGTTACTTGAAATTAAGTTAAGGGACGAATTGTGTAATTTTGCTATATATATATATATATATATATATATATATATATATATAGATGAATAGTGCACATGATTGAATGGGTAAACACCAACTTCTCTCCCTCGCTAAAAAATACTCTCTGACTTCTATCTAGTTTTGCATCGCGCCACCTTCCCTCCCAATCCAAATCTTTGTTGTTCACGATGTAGATGACGGTGGATGGTGGTGTGATGATGGTTCAACCGTCCACACCGCCTCTCAGCCCTGATCTTTCGTCGGTGGTTCGTCGGAAGTATGGGTTTCAAGGCGTGTCTGTTTAGTCCGACGGTTGCGCCGGTGGTTTGGGCTCGCTCAGATCGTGCCGCCGATAAACCACATAATTATATAATTTATATTAACATTTTGGGTATAGTTTATTACATTTTTGTGTTACTATTAATTAGATACTTATCTATTTTTCCTTATTTTATGTAGATAAGAAAATATGAAAAAAAAAAAAAAGTTAAGTTTGTTTACATGTTTTTAATCCACTTATGATCACGATGATCTATGTCAAGGCATCTAGGCTTTTGCTTCTCTACTGGTCACATTCACATCAACTAAAATTAAAGACACATTTACTTAACGAACATAAAGTAGTGCATGGGTGAAAAAGGGAATTAAATGAAATAGAAAAGAATGAAGATAAGCCCAAATAAAAAGCTTGCGATGGCCCAATACAGATCAAGAGAGCTTGTGTCTTGTGTAAACATAAGAAAAGTCAACTTTGTCTACTTGAAAACACAACCGGAAGCACAATAAAATAAAGGGTAAATTACACTTTTGGTCCTTTAAATATTTTTTAAGTTTCATATTGGTCCCTTAATTAATAAAAGTAACGTTTTGGTCCCTTAAATCCTTCTTTGTTGTCACTTTGATCCCTTCCGTTAGTTTGTGTTAAAAAACGTTCACTTTTTGTCCCTTTAATATTTTTCAGGTTTCATATTGGTCCCCTAATAGAGGACCAATATGAAACCTGAAAAATATTTAAGGGACCAAAAGTGAACGTTTTTTAACAAAAACTAACGGAAGGGACCAAAGTGACTAACATAAAAGATTTAAGAGACCAAAACGTTACTTTTATTAATTAGGGGACCAATATGAAACCTGAAAAATATTTAAAGGACCAAAAGTGTAATTTACCCTAAAATAAAACAGAAGGAGGAAAATGAAAAGGAGGGGGAGCGCAAGAGACAAAGAATAGGGGGGTATAATGAAGAAGAGGAAAAGCTGAAGCAAGTGGAACTAGGAGACAAGTGGGGGAGGCGGTTTACAAAGCCTTAGAGAAGAAGAATTCGGCAGCAAGGAGAATGGATATAAATAGGCATCACAATTCAGTTTGGAGAGAATACAAGCTACTGAGTGAACACGCTACAAAGATGAAAAATTGAGAATTGAATGCATTTTGGGTTACCTTGAAGAGCTTTGGGGATAGAGATTGAAGATTTAAGTCTTGGAGCACGAATTTTCCTTCCTTTTTGGGTTATTTCTTACTTTTAATTTCATGAATTCTATCTCTATTTTAGAGTTTTTTTTTTTTTGGATAGCTGAATTAGTTTCTAGTTTATTAATTTGAATTTCTATTTCTATTCCAATCAAGTTTGTTCTATTGATTTTATCACATGATTAGGAATGATCAAACCTATTGCATGTTAACAATCAATTAATTGATCAACGACCGTATTACAGTTAATTGGTGGACCTATAAGACAATTGAGACTAGAATTATTGCATGATCAAACCTTAATTTTAGTCTTCCAATCATTCAACCTTTTTACACTTTATGCTTTTCTTAAATTTCAACTCTTTGCATGATCAAACAAAGTGTTAATTTAGGAAAAAGAATATTAATCATGAATGACCAAACAAATTAATAGTTTTAGTAAAGGGATTGATGATATTGAATAAAAATAGAAATTTAATTAGAACTAGACATAAAGGAATCGAAACTTTCAAGTGAAACCGCGACCCTAGACCTCTCTCTATTGATCTACAACTTCGTGTTTTTATCCTTCATCGTCATTGCTTTTTATTTAGTTACCGAAACCATTTTAGTACTTGTTTGTCTACATAATAATAATCTTAATTAATTTGGTACTTGTTAATTAATCTCTGTGGATACGTTAATCTTTTATACTACTTCTGCGATAAAGTACACTTGCTCTAAGTGTGTTTGTAGCACAACAGCCGCCGTGACTGTTCTCTGGTTTGTTCTAACAATCCGGTTTCGATCCGGATTTGATTTCTTAAAACCACCGTCGGCGCCGCCGTGGTGGTATGTTTCTTTTGGTTTTGCAAACTGTCGCTACCTACCTTTTGGTGGTGGTGGTGGTCTTCGCACCAGTAGGCCTTGCTGTTCAAACTGTCGTCATCGTTTTGTGGTGGTTGCGGTTGTTGGTTTGAAAAAATTGTCGCTACTCTCTTCTTGAAGGTGGTGACGGTTCTGGTGGGTTTTAGAGAACTTGGGTTGTGTGTTGTTGTTATGAAGCTTGAGTTCACATTCGCTTCGCCGGTCTTGTGTTAGCTCGAAAGAGCGTATCCTTTATTCTGGATGTTTAATTCAGGTGGCCGTTGAGACTTACTGTTGTCGAGGAGGTTCGTGCGGTGAGTGGTGGACTAATGGATGTGCAACCGTGTTGGCGGTCGTATTCAATGTCCAGTTTCAAAGCTTGGGACTGGGTTTAATGAAGATATTTCTTGCTTGGTTTGGACTCGAAAGGGTCGGTAAAGCTGTTGCTTTTGTTGCAGAGGCTATTGGTTCGTGAATCTTTTTGTGTTGACAGTCGATTCATACACCATTCCCGGGTTTCATTATTATCGGGCGTGTATCTAATTACTTTGGTTTGTCAATGATTGCGGCTTATTACACATCTCTTTATTTTGCAATCCCGGTTTCGGGTCCCACGTTGGGCTTGTTGGGTTGTGTTGATGTGTAATTTTTTTGCAAGGCAATTGGATTCATCACAAGATTTTCGTCTAGTTAGCTATTATACACCACTTTTTGTTATTCACGTTGTATTACCCTCTTAGGGATGATGTGTGGTTGCTGGGTCAGGTTGATATCCCCCAACTTTTGTAATTCCTTTTTCTTTTATTTAATATCTATTTTCGTTGCTTAAAAAAAAGAATAGTGCACATGATCAAACAAAATCAGATATTTTAGGAGAGATGGAATATATGTTCCTTTTTAATTGTTTTTTTTTACTTTTTATACATAACAAAACAATCAATAAAATTTGTTACTTTTGATATCATTATTCATGTTTTTTCTATAATACCATTAATCCTTTATCATCTTATTTTATTCATTTATCTTTCTGCACTAAATAACTAAAAATATTTTTCATAAATAATTATTATTGCATTAAACATTAAGACAAGTAAATAGAAAACATAATTTTGCCGCAAATACGATAATAAAACATAAATAAAGGGAGTAATAAATACTACATAAAATTACATCCATCATTCCTTATTTTAATTTCATATAACAATTTCGTTCATTATATTTTTTTCATGTAATTTTTGTCTTTTTGGTTTTTTGCATATAAATTTTCAAGCATCAAATCTAAAATTCATGTGAAAACATGGGTGAAGATAATAGGTTTGAACATTAAGAAGTCATCGAAATAAAATCAAAGATTTGAATCTTCAAAACAATATGCAAATTGATCAAAAGGATGAAAATGACGTGAAAAAAGATAAAAGACGAAATTGTTACTCGAAATTAAGTTAAAGAACTACTAGAGCAATTTTTGCATAAATACTACTTCCTCAATTCCAAATTTATTCTTGTTTCAACTTTCAAATTGTTTCACATAGATTATGAAATACTCCATGCAATCCTATTTACAAGAGAAAATTGAGTCGACAAAATATGATGTATCTGGTTATAAAAATATATAGTCTTTTTGGTGTCATCCCTCTGTTTCCTTAGACTTTGTTTGCGAGTTTGGATGTAAAGGGATGAGAGGGGTTTAGAAAGAAAGAAAGGAACAAGTAGAAGAAATATATGATGTTGAAAGAGGAAGACTTTGAGGGTTTATTTTTCTTCCTAATACAAAATCATCCTCATTTGGGGGAAACTAAAAAATTGTACTGGAGGAAAGTTTTGGGGAGTTTACCTGAATTCTTCAAATTTAATCTAAGAGGTTATAATATTTTTAAAATTAAAAATATATTAATCACGATTTCAAAAAATGTGAAAGATTTTACCATTTTCCCCTATATTTTCAACCCTCCAAAGCCTTCCATTCGCTTTCTCTCACCTCCAAACTCCCAAACAAAGCCTTAAGGAAATGATCGCTAACAAGTTCGACCGAAAAATAAAAAATCTGATCAAGAATAATTCCACTTAAAATTAAACTCGTGTTTTTTCCTTCTTAAAAAAACTAGTGTTTTTTCCGAACGATTCGTGGAACTCATTAACCATTTTGAGTTCATTACTTAGTTAAAATATATCTTTTGTTGACAACACTTTGTCTTTATAAGATCGAGTGAATATGCAATTACCCCCCTGAAATTGTAACTTTCGTCGAAACCCCCATGACTTTAACAAAACTTCAATTACCCTCATGAAATTGCATAAAGTTAATCAATTTGCCCCTTCCGTCAAATTTCTCTGTTAGTCAACATGATGTGGCATTTGACTGTCTACGTGACACCGCCACGTGTCTGATGTGTCATGCCACGTCACATGCGGTAATTTTTTTTCAATTTTTTTTGAAAAAAAATATGGATTTTTTTTACGGTTATGAGCAAATACCCCCTTAAAATTTTGCACTTATATGCAAAATGCCCCCTGAACTTGAAAATTTATATATTTTTTTTCTTATCATTGACTCAAAAGATATTAAAGGCAAATAATTAACAGTTAGCTTTAATACTTTAAGCTTTAATACCTGATGGAAGTTAGTGTTTGTTTGGGAGGGTGATTTTGGAGGGAAAGACTTGTTTTTCTTTTCTAAATTAAGCAAGTTATAAAATGTTTCTTAAAAAGAATGAAAAATGATTGAGTTGTTATATGATCTTATATTATGGTATTCTTTTAATTTTTTTAAATCTCAAATATATATTAAAATATATACCTAACCCTCCAAAACTTATACTAGTGTATTTGTTGCTTTCTACTTCTAGGATAACCTTATCATTATAACCATTTTGACCTCATAAGATAGAAATAAAGATTCACTACTGTGCAAGGGCCAACAAATAAAGATTCACTATTGATGCATGTCATAAGGAGAAAAAAATATTATTTTTTGTCATAGGAACCAATTTGCTTGATTATTATCAATTTCAGGGGGCATTTTGCATATAAATGTAAAATTTCAGGAGGGGTATTTGTTCATTACCGTAAAAAAAATCTAGATTTTTTTTTCGAAAAAAATTGAATTTTTTTACTACAAGTGACGTGACATTACACGTCAGACACGTGACAGTGCCACATAGATAGTCAAATACCACATAATGTTGACTAACAGAGGAATTTGACGGAGGGAGCAAATTGACTAAAGTTTGACAATTTCAAAGGATTTTGCGAAGTTTTGCAAAATAGGGGGTTTGACGAAATTGTATCAAGTGGGGTTTGACGAAATTTACAATTTCAAGAAGCAATTGCCTATTCAATCTTGTAACATCATCATCAAGGGTAATAAATGAACAAATAAATTTAACCAAGTGTCCAATAAAGAGAGCTGGTCTCCTCTCATAGATCCCCTCCCACGTTGCTTCCTATTTCTCGTCTCTCAACTTCTTCTGTTACAGCAACAACCGGAGTGTGAAGAAGGTACAATGAGCACTGATGATCGACGAAAGCATAGAATCTTGATGGTCTCAGATTTTTTCTATCCTAAATTTGGTGGTGTCGAAAATCACATTTATTATCTCTCTCAATGTTTGCTCAACTTAGGCCACAAGGTTATATTTCCATTTTTACCATTCAATTCCATTCTTTTCTAATTAAGGTAGTAATAGCTTCCTAACGTTATATTTAGTAACTTATTTGGCTTATTACAATTTTTCGATTTATTTGGGATTTCCAAGATCTTATTTAGATTTATATATTATTCTGTAAGTGCTTCTTAAAATAGCTTATGACACGTGTCTGTCCCTAAAGTTGTTTTTAGCTTACCTAGAGTTTAACTCCATTTCCTTTTTATGGTTAGAATAGAAAGCAATTATACGCGAGCTTTTATATGATAGTAAATGCTAATTCATTAAGCACGTAATTAATCTGTATATCCAATGCCCCTTAGTTGTACGTCATTATTTTGTTTTGGTTTTCATTATAGATGGGAATGGGAAGTTTATATAGTAAGGTCCTGTTTGGATAAACAACTAAATTAAGCGCTTATAATATAAGTGTTTATCATATAAGTTTTTATGTATAAGAATAAGATATTTTTATAACAAAAGATAAAATAAAGTCACACAGTTTGCATACAAGTTATATGCTATTTTCATAAACTATCCTAGAGAGCTTATGGAAATAAGCTGAAAACAGCTTATGAACATGTCATAATTTGTTTCCATAAACTCTTCCAAATAGTCTCACAAGTGCTTATGATAGTAGATAAGCTCAATTCAGTCAATCCAAACAGGCTTTAAATGCACAATGTGAGAGCAATTTACGTTTTTTTTTTCTTTCTAACTCATAACAATTTGATGCTGTGATTCAAAGAGTCAACTAGACATAGTGGGAAAGACTTGGTTGTTGTTAGTTATGCTTAGGTTGTATTGATTGTAATAGTGTGAAATTCAATGAAATATAATAATTCAGGTGGTGGTTGCAACTCATGCTTATGGAAATCGATCCGGGGTCAGATACATGACTGGTGGTCTGAAAGTATACTATGTTCCATGGAGACCATTTGTTATGCAGAATACGTTTCCCACCATCTATGGGTTGTTGCCAATTATAAGAACGATTCTCATTCGAGAAAGAATTACAGTGGTGCATGGACACCAAGCCTTTTCGACATTTTGTCATGAAACTCTCATGCATGCAAGAACCATGGGATACAAGGTTGTGTTTACAGATCATTCTCTGTATGGTTTTGCTGATGCTGGAAGCATTCACATGAATAAGGTGTTGCAGTTCACCTTGGCAGATGTGACTCAAGCCATATGTGTTTCTCACACAAGCAAGGAAAACACGGTGTTACGGTCAGGTTTGCCACCAGATAAAGTTTTTGTAATACCTAATGCTGTTGACACTTCCATGTTCACGCCACCGGCAGTGGATTGTCCAAGAAGATTGGAAGAGATTGTTATTGTTGTTATCAGCCGATTGGTTTATCGGAAGGGAGTAGATTTGCTTGTCGAAGTCATCCCACAAGTATGCCGATTACATTCCAATGTGAGTTGATAAAAGCATTGTCTATCTGTCTTGCATAACTAGGAAATTTGACATATCCCATTTGGAATGTTTTGGCTTTTCATAATGGTTCTTATAGTTGCAAAATATGCTTGGTGAAATTTCATTGTGGTGCTTGCCCTGATGCTCTATGCAAGTAAAATATGCTTTTGTATGAAGCAAATGGGCTGTTTCGTGCTGTCTGTTAAATACTACTCCCTCCGTCCCAAAATATAAGCAAAAATTGGTCAACAAAAGCTAATGTATTTGGTTCAAAATTTGTACCAAATACATCAACTTATGTTGACTCATTTTTGCTTATATTTTGGGACAGAGTAGTATATGTTTTTATAATTTTAGAGACTAAAGTTTTGCAAGGATTTTCATTAAGCAGCACGCTTTGATGAGTGTGTTTCATATTTCTTTGTGGTGATAATTGGAGAATTACCTGAACATATTTGATGGAAATAGAAATTTGATTTTATTCATGTCGAAGAGGAGACTAATTCAAGACGACCTTCAAGAAAAAAGACAAGGACTTTACCAAGATGGTACTACTTTCATGATGAAGAGTTATATAGCACACTAAGCAACGTTATAAAAGGATTAGTTGTGGTCACTGTCATTTATTGCTTGTTAACATTGATTTTTATCAGCCAACTCAAACATGCATGAGAGGTCATCCAATTTTGCAATTGATGCTTAAACAGATAGAGATGCATCCTCCTCCAACTCCCCTCCCAAACCAAAAAGGCGTGGAAATATTGAATTGGCAGGGTTATATGGGGCTGCAATTGGACAATTAGTATATAGATGATTACTGGCCTTTTTAATATGGGGTAGTATGGCCAGTATACACGTTATTAAACCTTTCACAAAATTTTGTACAGGGAACTTTCTCTGTACCTTCATTGAAAGTAATGTATATATTTACAATCTTTGATGCCAACCTTAACACAAGTGCTGAAGTAAAACTTGGTTTGTATTCCTCCAATATATCTTAGCACTCTGATATATCTTGCTAACGAGTGCCCTAAGGGCACTCTTGAAGGATTCCAATTAAGAAACTATTCATTGAAAAATTATAATACTTCACTTTTCGATACATTGAATGCACAGATTTTCATAAAAACTTACTATCTAAAGTCTTTAAAGAGTGCCCTTAGGGCACTTGTTAGCATTTCCCAATTTTATATCTGTTGATAGACAGCACTGTCTTTGGCGTTGACCTGTACTAAAACCGCACCTATAAAAATAAATAATGCTACATGAATGGATTGGAGTAATTTTCTTTTTTTAGTTTTCTACCCTTTCAAAGGCATAACTTATATATATATATATATATATATATATATATATATATATATATATATCTGTTTGAAGGTTCGTTTCATTGTTGGAGGTGATGGAGCCAAGCGTGTGCGGTTGGAAGAGATGAGAGAAAAGCATTCTTTGCAAGACCGAGTTGAAATGTTGGGAGCTGTGCCACATGCACAAGTCCGATCTGTTCTGATACGTGGGCATATCTTTTTAAATAGGTTCAGCTTCTTAACAAGTTTCTCTGCTTTTTTTAAGCTCTACAATAGTGAGTTTATAATTCTTCTGCTTCAATGCGGAAGTTGAACAGTGCTTGAAGCTTGAGTTTACTTCTGTGATGGGATGTTGGGGTTTTTAACGTCAGCACCAGTTATTGTGCACATCTATTTTTAGTCTTAATAAATTACATTTGTATTGTTTCAGTTCCTTAACGGAAGCTTTTTGCATAGCTATATTAGAGGCTGCTAGTTGTGGATTGTTGACAGTCAGCACACGTGTTGGAGGAGTTCCTGAGGTAGGCAGTACAACCGATTTTGCTTCTATGCCTGTTTGGGATGAGAACATAGTAATTTACAATGTTTGAGAAATTTGTTTAACTTCGGGTTCCAATTCAAAAATCGTGGAATGCTATCCTATAGAGGCTTGATATAGATGCAATTCTTTGCTATATAGGTTTTGCCAGATGACATGGTTGTTTTGGCAGAACCTGATCCCAGTGATATGGTGTATGCAATACAAAAGGCCATACATAGGCTGCCAAAAATTGATCCACAAGTTATGCATAATCGAGTAAGTTTTCTGTTTAAAATTTAAGGGTATGCTTGGATTGAGGGTTTTGGAGAGGAGGGCTTACTTTACTTTTTAAATTACGGACACTATAAAATGATTTTTTAAATCAATTAAGTGTGATTGAACAATTATATAATCATTAATCACGATGTTCTTTTAATTTTAAAAATATCAAATATACATCAAAATATAGATTTAACCCTCCAAAACACACCCTAAATGATCTTTTCTGATACTGATACATTTCGTGGGGAAACTAACTCCTTTTTGTTTGTGTTTTCTGTAGGTGAGGGAGCTCTACGACTGGAACGATGTTGCCAAAAGGACTGAAATTGTTTATGATCGTGCTTTGAAGTGTTCCGATCAAAATCTACTAGAGCGTCTCTCACGGTATAGTCTAAACATCACAAATTCAACTTGACAATAATGGCAATATGCAGTACATAGTTGTAATCCCAAGTCTATTATTTATTCAGTCATGCCATTTTGCTATTTACTTTTTTTTTGGCGTTAACCCCGGTTCCTTGGGGAAAGGGGCCTTGTTAATCCGGAGTTCGGCTCTATCCTAGCCAAGAACTGTTCCACCTATGAATCGAACTCGGGTTCTCCCAAACGATTCATCCTTGGTGAAGTTCATTAACCACTTGCGCTCAATTGCTTGGTTCATTTTGCTATTTACTTTAGCAAAACATTATTTTACCTTCTTTAACATAAGCTTATTGACTTGTCAAAAAAAAAAGCTTATTGATACATGGTAAATCAATGTATTTTTTGAATCTTTATTTGGCAGCACTACAATCAAGGCAATTCTTTTCTATGGGTATAGTAGTTCAAGTGTAGAACTAATACCTAGTTTAGAAGAAGAAACATGAATCTTATTAAGTATATCTAGATCTTCCTCTCTTTATTCAAAGATTGATGTCAGTTTAATCTTAGAATATGCATGTTGTATTGAATTGAGCAGCTATCAATGCCGATTTTCTCTATTTTCTTTAGATACCTCTTTTGTGGAGCATGGGCAGGAAAGTTGTTTTGCTTGGTTATGATTGTTGGTTATTTGTTATGGCAGCTATTGGAACTATGGCAGGTAGGCAGTGGTCTTGGATGTGTATGACATTATCAGCATGATTATGTTTCAGATTGCAGTAACTGTATTACTTGTATATTTCCTTTATTAGCCTGCAGATGATATTGAAGAGGTGCCGGATTTCACTCTTCCACACAACTGTGATGAAGAAATCTTGGAAAATACACAATGATATTAATGGCATATTTTGGTGTACCACGAAGTTCTGTTTTGCTCACAAATCTGAAATGAAGAATACTGATGGTGTTCTAGTAGCTGCATTTCATCCCAGTTCCCAGATCTTGTTAAAGATGATAATCACTAGATCTTGATGGCATATACTGATGTGTCTGAATTGGAGACGGGATGCACTTGCCTTGTAGAGAACCACGGAAGGCTTGTTTGTGTTGATGCCAATGTTTTTAACAGTAGTTAAACACATAAATTTAGTCTGTGAAATAAAGGTCCTGATTTTTTTTTGGGTACAAGAGCATCTAGAAGCACTAGCTCTTTCCATCAATGAAGAATATCTCCCCTCCCCTTTTCCATGAAATGCCAGATTGGTCAATAAACTAATAGCTTGCATGAAATGTCACATTAGATGAATAATTAAAGATGTCAAATTCTCAACATATTCCATGCAAAAGGAATTATTTGCTGCTTTACACAAAAATCAAGTTTTGGAGATCCTTAAAGAGTGTCCCGATGACACTCGTTAACAAGACCCTTGAAATATTGATACTCTAGAAATTATCACAAAAAGTAAACAAAGGCCGAGGCAACAACCCATCAAGATTCAAGTCAAAGCTAAGAGCATGTTTGAATGGGCGTTTCATTCACTGCTATCACCCTAATGTGTATGCTAAAACTACCATCATATCTTTTACTTATTTATTTTCCTCCTAACACATCGACTCAAAATTAACTTCACTCCAAAACTTGATTTTAGTGTAAAGCAGAAAATAATTCCTTTTGCATGGAATATGCCGAGAAGGGTCTTGTTAACGGGTGTCCCGGGGCACTCTTTAAGGATCTCAAATTTAGAAAGTATTTCTAAAAAAAGTCAAATGTTATAAATTTCAATGCATTGATTATCCATATTTTCATAAAAAACTTACTATTAAAGGTTCTTAAAGAGTGTCCTAGGGCACTCGTTAACATCCCATATTTCAATATGCATGTTTGAATTCATGGAGCAACTTGATATAGCGCAGTTCACTAAAAAGTTAGACGCACAATTTTTGTTGGGGGTTAAAATGACGGGATTCTATTAAGAGCCTGTTTATTATAGTTTTTTGGTTTAAATGCAATTTTGATCTCCATATTTACATATTTTTTAACTTTTAGTCCTCATATTTCTAAAACTAACTTTTTGATCCCTTTATTTATAAAGTCAACAAATTTTTTTAATCCCCCTCCTCTTTAAGTGATAACAATCTATTACGGATTCAAAACTCCATCATTTTTTTTTCAGATTCAAAAAATTGGGAATTAGGGTTTTATAATTGTTTTAGAATCAGAGTTTATGAAAATGGATGAATGAATATGGGCATGCGATGGTTAATCTGGGTTCGTCGGAGGTGGAGGCTTGGCGACGAGGAGAAGGAAAAGCAAAATGAAGATGACAAAAAAAAACCCAGATTTGTTTCATGATTTAACTTCATTTAATTTCTTTTTTTTAATTGTACTAACTTTTAATTGTTTTTTAACTTAACGTGAATGAAGTAGGAGGACTTCGAGGTTTCTAATTTCCTCGATTATTGATGATGTTGGTGAGTGATAATAATGCAGTTAGATGGTTTTTAGATGATGAATGTGGTTTCTTATTTTCTGCACCTGAGATGATGATTGTGGGGGTCAAGAAATGTTTAGTTATTAATTGTTTTAATTAAAAGTTTTTTTTTATAGAAGTAAAAAAATAAAGAGTTTTAATTTTTGATGAAGAAATAATTTTCATTAAAATTTGAAGTTATAAAACTTAATTATTTATATATTTAATTAAAATGCTTATGTGGATTTAATATTTGACCAAGTCAACATGCTGATATGATGCCACATCATACAAAATGGAGGGGGACTAAAAAATTATGTTGACTTTATAAGTATAGGGAGGGATCAAAAAGTTGGGTTTTAAAATAGGGGGACTAAAATGTTTAAAAAATTAAAATAGGGGACTAAAATTGCATTTAAGCTTAGTTTTTTTTGAAAAAAAATCATTTTTTTAATAAAAAATACTCACTTTTAAAGTTGCAACAGTTTTTTTTAATTCGAATTTAAAAAAAATTTAAAATCAACTTTAAATGAGAAGCTGTTAAGAGTAGTTTTTTTAAAAAATAATTTTTTTTTAGAGTAGCGAGAAAATAAGTGTAAAAAAATTGAAGTAATTTTACAACAGAATCCCTTTTGCATAGTTGTATCCAAACAATCAATTTTTTTTATAAAAAAAGTGATTTTTATTACAATAAACAAACAAAATAAATAAATTATGATTTTTTATAAAATCTCAAAATCATTCAATGTCAAAATCACATTCATTTTAATCCGTAACAAACGGGTCTAAATATACCATACCATATAGCTTATGCAAGCTGAGAAACTTGTGCTGACCTTTTTTTTCAAATTAAGAAAGAAAAACTTACAATTTATCTAAGATAGATATTCCACTTGCCACTAAGTTGTTGGTCAATTTTAAGTTAAAAAAAACAGTTTGTCAATTTTTAGTAAAAAATATAAAAGGTTGTTGGTCAATTTATACTAAGAAGAATATCATCAATAATTCATAATATAAACATAAAATAAAAGGTAGTAGCAAATCTATGGTAATTTAACTTAATAGTGTGAAACAAATAGTAGACTTGAAGTTTTCCCATTTGAAAGGGAAGTCTACAAACAAATCATAAAAAACCTAACTATAAAGATCATCTTCATCAGCCCCTCCAGTAGCAGTAGTAGTAGTAGTTGCAAGGTGGTCAGATACAGTAGTACTAGTTGCGGTATTTGAAAATCTAAATTCACTTCCGAATCCCCTTGATTGTTGTAGGGTCTGAGCAAATGCTTGATATTTGCGTATATCAGCATCACTAACACTCCTACGTGCATACTTCATGGACTCTTCAAAATGAGCCGCTTTAATCTCTGCAACTTCTTCGTCGACCAAGTCTTCATCCATGGCCCCAGGGTTTTCCTTCCTCTTCCTCTCTTGCTCTATGTCCTGTAACCACAACAATATATAAGCTCAAACATTATCTAAAGAGATTCACCGAGTTTGTATCATAATTATATACAAATTAGCAGGCACGCTTTCATCAAATCAGAAAGTTCTAAGGAATAAAAGAAGAATTAATACATATTAACCAAAAGCATACCTTCTCTATGTTTTCTCTAATAGCATATTTGCATGCTCGCTGGCATATTTCTGTAATGTCGGCACCACTAAAACCTTGAGTATGCCTAGCCAATGCTCCCAAATCAACATTTTTCGCGATCGGTGACTTTCTCAAGCAAGACTTGAAGATCGAATGACGGGAATCCTCGTCAGGTAGAGGAATATAGATCAACTGATCTAGACGGCCTGGCCGAAGAAGTGCGGGGTCAATGATGTCAGGTCTGTTAGTTGCCCCAATAATGAACACAGTCTTTTTGGCAGACATGCCATCCATTTCTGTCAGAAGTTGATTTAGCACTCTATCAGCGGCGCCACCAGCATCCCCAAAACTGCTCCCTCTCTACAAGAACGACACAATGATTATATACAAATACAAGCTGAAAATTAGAAATCAAAGAGATGCATGCAATCACAATGAAACTAAAAAACATCAAGGGCCTATTTGGATCGTCTTATTTGACCTTGTCTACTTGGCATAAGCACTTGTGAAATTGTTTGGAAGAGCTTATGACATGTCAATAACCTCTCTAGAATAGTCTATATGAAAACAGATTGGATTTATTTTTATCTTGATATAGAAAAAGCTTATATGTAAGCGTCCACATGACAAGCGCTTGATTAAGTTGTTTATCCAAACATAAACAGGGCTCAACTTGATATCCACATATTTTCTTTTCTTTTTTAGAAGAGTACAAGCACTAATAACATGGTCTCAAAAAAAAAAATATACCTCACTTGAGTATCAACTATGGTTAAAGCATAATATAATAGCAATCCATAAGTTTATAGTAACTAGATACCAACCTGAGTGGCAATGGAGTCAAGCTCATCAAAAAAGAGGACACATGGAGCTGATTGTCTAGCCTTGTCAAATATTTCCCTAACATTGGCTTCACTTTCACCAAACCACATTGTAAGCAATTCTGGACCTTTTATACTGATGAAGTTAGCTTGACATTCATTTGCAATTGCTTTGGCTAACAAAGTTTTTCCACATCCCGGAGGACCATAGAAGAGAACTCCTTTTGATGGTGACATCCCAAACTTCTCAAACTTTTCCGGGTGCTCAACGGGATATTGAACAGTCTGCGTACACATAAACCAAAATCAGAAACAGCTAAAATTGGTAAGGAAATAAGGTGTAATTAAGTACTAGGAAAGATTTATGACCTCTTGCAGTTCACGCTTGACATTCTCAAGGCCTCCGATGTCCTCCCAGCTGACATTAGGTACCTCAACAACCTGTTAATACGGACATTAGTAAGAAATCAGACCACAGAGAGGAAGACCTCATTAACTGATCAAGTAATCAACTAATGATTTCTAAATATAGGAGTCGAAAAAGAAAAACTAACAGTTTCACGTAGAGCTGATGGGTTGCTTGTTCCAAGTGCAGTATTGAAATGCTCATTTGTAACTGCCATGGAATTTAGTATTTCAGCATCAATATTCTCATCCTCTAAGTCAATGACGTCCATCTTCTCCCTAATGCATTGCAGAGCAGCTTCAGTGCAAAGAGCAGCAAGGTCAGCACCAACATACCCATGAGTATCTTTTGAAATTCTCTCCAAATCAACCTACAGAGAAAAATATAAAATTGAAAATTTGAGGAAATTGAAAAGCAAAATCACAACCAAAGCTGTGTAAAACTTGATTGTGTGTATAAGCATTAAAATAGAAGAGAAATCAAGGTAACAAAACCTTATTAATTTTGCAACTATCATAATTAAATAAATAGTAGTGATTTTGACTAATGAGCGGAACTATAACCACAACACTATAGCCACATATCAATTATGTAAATATAGAACAAAATAGACCAACATATGTGAAATTTAAGTAATATGTAATGCCCGACTTACATCATCAGAGAGCTTCATGTTTTTGGTATGTATGCGAAGGACTTCAAGTCGCCCGATTTCATCTGGAACACCAATATCGATTTCCCGATCAAATCTACCAAACCTTCTCAATGCTGGATCAATGCTATTGGGACGATTAGTGGCCCCCATGACAATAACATGAGCACGAGATTTTAGTCCATCCATAAGAGTCAAAAGTTGCGAAACAATCCTTCTTTCTATTTCACCGTTTGTCTTCTCTCGCTTCGGTGCAATAGAATCAATTTCATCAATAAAGATGATGGATGGTGCATTCTTTTCGGCTTCTTCAAATGCTTTCCTAAGATTGCATTCACTCTCTCCAGCCAGTTTGGACATAATCTCTGGTCCATTAATACAAAAGAAGAAAGCTCCAGTTTCATTAGCAATAGCTCTTGCTATTAATGTCTTTCCGGTACCTGGGGGTCCATAAAGCAAAATTCCTTTAGGTGGTTTCACACCAATTGACTTAAAAAGTTGTGGATGCCTCAGTGGAAGCTCGACCAACTCGCGAATCTGTGCCATTTGCTTCCTAACACCACCCACATCATCATAGCCAACTTCATCAAGCCTTTCTTCATCCTCTCTTTTCACAGGTTCCCCCTCACAGAAAACCTCAGTGTCTGGAGCAACCACACAGTACTCACCAGGATCAGTTTCAATGACCTTAAACTCTACACTTCTCATCCCTCCCCGCACAAGAAATAGATCTCCTTTTCTGACGGGACGATAAGCCTCCACGAAATAGGCTTTAAATTATATACATTAAAAAAGTTAGACTTGTGCAAAGATTAACATATACATATTCAAACATGTAAAATTATAATGCCTCTAAGAAACTAAAGATTAGACAAAGCTAGCAAAATCAAGTGATCAAAATCCACTAATGAAAGGTGGGAACTCACGTTTCAAGAAAGCATCAAAGAGATTTCCAGTGAGACCTTCAATTGTATCATCAATAGGCAGAATGTGCACACGTTTACCATACTTGACATCAGGACACTGATGCACAGACACAACATCTCCAAGCCGAACTCGCAAATTCGACCTCACAACTTTGTTCATCCTAACCCTAGGCTCTTCACAGGTATCATCAGCAAGAGCTATACAAACAGTATCCTTCCTTTTCCTTCCCTGCAACACAACATAAACCACATTAACAAACTCAACTCACCAGCCACCAAGCCTAACATATATATTTCAGTGAACATTCAATATGGTCATTAAACCTAAACCATCACACACTCTTCTATATGATCCCTAAACAATACAAATATATAAATAGTCCCTAAACTATTTTCTTAATCTATCATGTTAGTCTCTAAACTATCACTTTCTCTCCTTCCTTTCTCTCCTATTATGAAAATTTTAGGCTATGATTGGATGAAGGGTTTTAGAGGGAGGGAAGGGCTTACTTTTCTCTTTTAAATTGCATACACTGTAAAATGTTTTTTTTTTTTTTTAAAATTTAAATTAAGTATGATTGAAGTATTATATGATCATTTATCATGTTTTTCGCTGATTTTTTTTTTAAAAATATCAAATATATTTTAAAATATTGGGAATATAGACTTAACCCTCTAAAGTACTCCCTCCAAAACCCCTTCCCAAAGACTCTTATAGTTTGTATGGAGTAGGTTTTTGGAGGGCTTTGAAGGTTTAAGTCTATATCTTGATATCTTGATAAATATTTGATTTTTTAAAAAATTAAAAGAACACCATGATATTATATGTCTATGTATCATGTTGTTCTTTCAAAAAAATTGAAATACCAATTGTATATTAAAATATAGACTAAACAAGTCTTCCCTCCCAAACCCTCCAAAATATATCCAACTTGGTAACACACCATTTGACTTTGGAGACAATTTATTACTTATTAATATATTATTATAATTTAGGTGCCAAATTGGAAATTTACTTCATATAGTTAAATAGGGCAGTGATCAAAATACTACCTTGATGAGGATAGTATCCCCTCGGAAAAGCCCTAACTTTTCCATGGTTTGAGGGTGCATGGCGACAATAGAGTTATCATCGTTAACAGCCTCGTCCACGACAAGCCGATTTGGCGACTTCTTACGTTCCAGAATCGCGGTGGAGAAGTCCTTCTTCCCAGATTTCCTGAAATTCAAACCAAAAACTTCAAATATTATCAAACAAATTCCATGGACAATGAGAATCGAAATTTGTGTATTAGAAAGTTAACTTACGAGTCCGATGATGATTCGGGTTGAGACATTGTTGATGAAATTTGAAAATCAAAGAGAGCGCAGAGAAAAAACCTTGACTTTGTTTGTGTCGATGAAACAAAAGGCAAAGTAGTGAATAAACTTTATATGGTTTCTATATTTGAATATTTATGGATGTTTCAATTTGTTTTATCTTGCCACTCAAGTCTAATTTTATATTTTATCTTTTTTAAGAAAGATCTAGAAAGCATGGAAGATCTGATATTATTTACTTTTTTTGACAAATAAATCTGATATTTTTGAATTGTACAGTATTTGTATTTCTAATAATTTCTTATTTTTTCTCTTTCAAAAAAAAAATCTTATTTTATGAACATATTTTGTCTTTCCAATAAATTTGATTTCATATCTTTCATCATTAACAAACAATTCATATACTTTCTCTCTCCAAGAAACTCCTATTTTTTTTTCCACATTTTATCTCTCCCATAACAAACGATTATTTTTCCCCATAAATTTGCACTTAATTTGTTAACAATGTTACAATTTTATTTATATAATTTCTACTATTCATGGATCCATTGTTATAGATAACAAAAGTTTGTTTTTAACAAAACTATGTTTAAAACAAACAAACTTGAATAGATGAATCCATTAGTATATATAAGTAACAAAACTTTGTTAAAAAAATAGCAACCTTGAAATTTTCCAAATACATAGGACTAGTTAGTTTTACTGAAAATGAATGTGAGTAATTGAGAAAAGGTATAATTGACAAATTATATTTTAAAAATAAAAACGACAGTTAATTAGAAACACTAAATAAAGCATCATACGACAGTTAAAAAACGGAGGACGTATATTTTTTGGTAATTTACTTTGTTGATTTTAATATATCTACGACAATATATAAACAAGATATATCATTTTGTGCTATATCATTTAAAAATATATAAAAGAGATACACCCTTTTGGGATGAATTTTCTCTTCCATCTTTAACCTTCATTTAAACTATTTTATCATTTTTATAATATTATTTAAGCTATCAATTACAAAATTAGTTAAATCCCATTAAAATATGAATAATCCAGGCCAATAAGAGTACAAATGCAAAACATTAGGAACAATACTAGACACTATAATTTTTTTTATTATGACCTTATATAAGAATATATTTTGTTTTTTCTTATAAAAACAAATATTGTGTTTTTGCATAAAAAAATTTCTTCTACTCATTTTACCTTTCGTTTAATTTTTTAATTATTTTTTGCCAATAAAAGCGAAAAGACAAGCACGTCAGTGTCTGTCTTGACGCTAGTCATAATAATATTCATTTTTTTAAAGATAGTCATAATAAATTTCATGTTATTTGAATATATCTTAATTTTAGTTTTAATATCTATAGTATACATTTTTAAATAAAAAAACTTAGGGTGTGTTTGGTAAAAATAAGTTATAAGCTAGCTGATAGCTGAAAATCTAACTTATAACTGATAGCTGATAGCTTATAGCTGAAAAGTTAGTTTATTAAAATTAAAAGTGTTTGGTAAAATTAGCCGTTGAAGTGGCTGATAAATATAAAATGACATAAAAGGAAATGTTTGCTTAATTTTTTTATATAAATCATATATATATATATATATACTTTTTATTTCTTAATGGATTTCTTTTAAATATTTAAATATGTTTAAATTTATTTTCATCTTCAAAATGATAAATGTATTTATGAATTCATTCGACATTTTTTATTTCACAAATTTTTTTTATGAATTTTATTTAACTAAACTTGCTTCACTATTTATGGTGAATTTTATGTAAAATCAATTATTATATAAATTATGAGCATGGTAAAAAAAAAATTGAACAAGTAAATCTAAAAAAACCATACGGTGATATATGACAACATGCAGCACATGGGCGGTTTAATAAGAATGTGGGTAATTTTTTTTTTTTAAAAAAATTAAATAAAATTAATAAAAGGTTAAAATTGGAAGAAAATATAAAAAGCTATAAGCTATAAGTTCAAAGGTTGTGTTTGGTAACGATGAAAAACTAGCTTATAGCTTATTGAATTAGCTTATAAGCTTGTTGGATCAAAACATGACATGTTTGATAACAAACTTTTCTCATGAACTTATAGCTTTTATTAATCGCTTCCAATTTTAACCTTATTAATTTAATTTTATTATTTTTTTAATAATAAAAACTACCCACATTCATATGTAACTACCCACTTTTAGTAAAAAAAAAAGTAACTACCCACTTTTTATATTTTGGTACAACCAGCATGTTGCACGTTACTAGACCGCTCATGGTGCAACCAACATGGTGCCACAACTCAAGTTGGTTTTTCTATATTTTCTTTGTTCCATTACTTATTACCTCTTGCTTTTAATTCATATAATATAATTATAATTTCAAATAAAATATACGATAAATAATGAAGCAAATGTTTAGTTAAATAAAAAATGTTAATTGAATTCATAAAACACATTTATTATTTTGGAGATGAAAGTAATTTGAAATAAATTTAAATATTTAAAAAGAAATAAATTGAGTAAATTTTTTTATGTATATAATTTATATAAAAAAAATTAAACAAACATGTCCTTTTATGTCATTTTATATGTATCAGTCACTTCAACAACTAATTTTACCAAACACATTATTTTTAATAAACGAGTTTTTCAGCTATAAGTTATTAACTATCAGTCATCAACTATAAGCTAGCTTTTCAGCTAGCTTATCAACTACCAGCTAGCTTATAGGTTATTTTTACCAAATAGAGCCAAAAGCTACATGAAATAGCATCTCAAAAATGCTATAAGCTAATGAAAAAAGCTTTTTACCAAACATGTCTCATTCTATCAAAACAAGCTTATAAGTTAGTATAATAAGTTATAAGTTGGCTTATTTGTGTTACCAAACACAACCTTAATATTGTTAGAAAAACATGAGAGAGAGCAAGAGAGAGAGAGAAAAAGAGTTGCACAATTCCCGTGAGCATAATTTAGTCGGTAGCGACATTGTATTATATATGGAGGAGTCGATGTCTGAACCATGAATTCTCCACTTATTCACCTTAAAGATGAAATTATAGCCATTATGATACTTTACAAATAAAAAAAAAAGAGGCACACCATCGTTAGGGTTTTGCGCTGCTGCGGCAAGATGCACCTTTGTGAGATCTCATGGGAGAAACAGGGCGGTGGGGTATTTATTTATTTTTATCCAACTCCAACTAAATTTGTGTAGACAGGGACGGATCTAAAAATTTTAATAAGTGGGGTCAAAGTCGTTTATCATAAATATTTATACAAAAATATATAAATTCATAACAAATAGTTAAAGGTATAAATCCTACTATGTATCATTCAGGAGAAGGTATTTCTTGAACGATACATCTCAACCAGATAAAAGCACACATTTTGAGGATTATAGGAGGATGCATTGTCTAGATTCACTTGGAAGCATACAATCATATCAAATTCAATAAGTTAGTTGTATTAGAAAACTACAAAGATTAATCTTTCAAGTCTGATCTTACCTGATCAGAAATGGACTACCGGTGTAGTTTGACTGGTGGTTGTATGCAGTTGAATGGAACGACGGGGGGATGTGTACTTGCAGGCACTCCGACGCTTAAGTCAGTATGAGATCAGAATAGAGGTTGAGAGAGTGAGGAGATTCTAACCTTGGGGACTGCTGAGAGTTTCCTTTATATAGAGGTGGGTGGTGCATATGTGGCTCGGCGGTTATGGATTCGTGGGGGAATCGTAACCGTCGAGCGAGTTTCGCAGGAGGCTTGATGGAGACGTTACTAACTGTTTGAATCAATCTCTGTTTGCTCCGAGCACCCCCCTCGAGGGGAGGGGGTGTGTTGCGAGTAATATTACCAGATGTTGGATCTGGGTTTTTGTATTGGGCCTAAGCGAATGGGCTTATGAAATTTGCTCCCTCCAAAACAAAGTCAGTTAGAACAAATCCATAATACATCAGATATTTCGTGATTGACCATTAGTTATTGATGTATATGACAACTCATGTCTGACTACATATTGTACAATATGGAAAGCAAACACATAAATAAAATGATGCAGGATGCGACTGATAAAAATGCAAGACATGATCAACTAGATGCTAAAATAAAAAGAGTGCTATCAATATTTCGTAATATAAACATACCAGATCTAAATTTTAAGTGAAACTATAACCATAGTAATTTAAATTATGAGCGTGAAAAACAAAACATACACTTCAAGTTTTCCAGGAAAGTAACACAACTAGTGGTAGTTGAAAGGGGTCAGATCCGGTAGTCCTATTTGCGGTATCTAAAAAACTAAACCCACTTCCAACCCTCTGGTTGTAGTAAACTTGTAAGGTCTAAAAAAATTCTACGCACATACTACATTGACTGCTCGAAACGAGAGCCGCCTTGATTCTCTACAATCACACAAAAAGCAAAAGATTGTTATGATGCGATCTTCAACGAGTAGGAATAATATCAGTATGTTTCGATATGGGTTTGACCCGTGAACCAATAAAATAAATTATACCCTGACATGGATCAGGATTAATGTAACTCGTAACTCGTGAATTCTACAATTGGAGTCCCTTTCAACGGGTGAGCAATGGTTTGGGTATGATGGTACACATCGACAACACCACATACTACTACAATGAAAAGTTCACAAGAATCACTCTCAAATTGAACCTTGACCAAGAATTCTGGACAGTCTAGGCCTAGGGTCGTATCTTTCACGAGTGTGTTAGGTATATCTCCAATGCCAACACACATTGCAAAAAATCCATGATCGAGACGTGGGTTCCTAAGGATGTAAAGGGCAAAGATGAAGTTATAGAATGAAAGAGCGAGTGCAAGGCACATTAATTTAGTTTTATTTTTTCTTCGTTAATTTTGTTGTTGTTGTTGTGTTTCTCCTAAAATTGTGCCTTTTTTAACAATGGATTTAGGGGTCCGGATTTAGGATTTTGTTGTTGTTGTTGTCGTCGGTAAATTCTATATTATTTAATTAATGGATTATTACTATTTGTTACTCTTGTTTAAGGTATCTCTTTATTTTGTTTATCTCTAAACAAATAACTTAACTTATAGCAAATAAACTTATATGATATATGATAGTGGATAAGTTAGATGGTTGAATTTATATTGTTTGATGAAATAAGTAATTTGACTATAATATAAATAAATATGAAATAACATAAAAATATGTTTGATTAGTGTTTTTTCAATTAAGATAGCACATGTAAAATTGAGAGAGAAAATAACAAGCTTTAAGATATACAATACTTGAATTGACTTATAAAAATTGTTATAAGCTAGTAAAAATAAGTTATACGCTCGTGATAAAATAATGATTAACAAACAAATCTTTTATAATCATATGAACTTATAGGCTATAATCTCAAAAACATGTCTTGCCTAACATACCTTTAATAATGCAACAAAATATATTCATGCAATAATAATGATAGCATTAAATTTTAATAAATCTTTGATTATTTAACAATAAAAGAATTTCATGTGTTTTTTGGTTGATGTATTGGATGAACAATTTAAGAGTCGTTCTTCTATTTTTAGGACTCAATATATTGATTTTCTTTGTGAGCAATCATTTGTAAAAAAAGTAAAGGTTAATGATTTCCTTATATATATAATAAAGGTTAACAAATTTCATACCAAAACTCCATAAATTAAGTTTTTTTTTTTAGAAATAAATCAAGTTTCTTTAAATGAACAATCGTTTGTTTGAAATCAACATTGGCAAACACACACAGAGAGAATAATTTACGGTTATAAGTGGAAACAAAAACGTAATTGTTTCCCTGAAAAAAACTAATTGTTAACAAATGAGGAAATGAAAGAGATTGACTACCCTAGTTAAATTGATTTATTTAAAGAAACATGTCAATGTGTTAGCTTTTAAGAAATCCATGGTGAAACAAGTGATGAAGTACTTGGTGAATGCTCAATTGATTTAGATAAATCTTTTTACTAAGAGAAATGTTAGAAACACTCTATTTCAACACTCTGTCTAACATTTACTCTCGTATTGATGAAACTTGTGTTGTATCCACATGAATTTTATCCAATATGAAAGTGAGTGTCAGAGAGAGTGTTAAAAAGAGAGTGTTCATAACACTTCTCTTTTATTGATGTTGTCAAGAGAATTTCATTAACAATTTCTTTTAAAAAAGAAAAAGAAAAGAAAGAAGAGAATATAATTAGAGAAGATTGTCAAGTATTAAATAAGATGCAACTGTGGGTCCTTTCCAAGACACTTAGATAATTGATATGGGGGTCCTACAGAAACAAAAGTGTTTTAAATATTGAAAAAAATCGTCAAGAACTATTTTAAACTAAAAATTATCTTAAAGTGAACATGTTGCTAAAAACATCTTAATCATTAAAATATAACTAACTTGGTTCAATTTTTGCAATCTTTTCTCATCAAATCCAAATCAAACTAAATTGATGAAACATGTGTTTATTTGGTTCAATTAAATAATATCAGTTGGATTCTATTAGAGTGAAGAGTAATAGAAGAGTAAAAGGCTACCTTTCAATCCCATAGCAAGTCCAACAATATAAATACTACACACACAAAATTGTATAATAAGTAATAAATAGACCACTTCAACGAGAAATAATCAAATCAACCCAATTAAAATCAAAATAATAACAAAATAAACTAAATAAATTGTAGTTTACACAAAAAAAAACTTTAGCCAATTTGGTTGTAAAAAATAAGTTAGTTTGGTGATTTGGGAGAAGAATATAAAAATTGAAGTGATAAGAAAGTTTGAGTTCAACTCCCCTAAAAAAAATAACAACTAAAATTCTTGATTGCATGAACCAACACATATGTTGAAATTGGTATGAGCCAATTACCCTCAAGGACATGCAATTCGGATATGAGTTGCATGTAATTCTTACGTCTTACAACAATTTCCATGAAAATGGTTATGACATGAAACAATTATGAGTCTTCAACCAACAATATAAAAAATAAAATAAAATGATAATTTAAATAAATACAAATATTTTATGTCTTTTAAAAAAATAACCCTCATAAACTTGTTATAAACTTTTATATTTTGTATATTACAGATAATTTAACGTCATGGGACCAAGTTCAAACAATATAATTTGGTTAAAAATAATTGCTTTAATACATAATGCATACAAAAAAATAAATAGAACATTGTTTTTTTTCTCTTGTTATTAAAAGAAACTTATAAATATACTAGTGTGCAGACTGGAAATCCCCAACCCGTCTGTTCATTATTTTTCTATTGTATTTCGTTGTATATGTATATTTTATCATATACTTTAATTTAACTAATCTTTTTAAAACTTGTATTATTTAAAATTACTTAAATTTCACTTTCAATATTCAATTTAAATCTTCTTAAAAGAGCTCAACTAAAGTAGGTAGTTTGTTTTCAAATTCCCTATACTTATAGTGTAGATTTGAATTTTAATTTAAAATTGAAAAAAATTGAGTAGCTAAGGGTAAAATAGGAATGATGAAAAAGTCATCCCAAAAGACTTGTAAAAGATAGAAATTAAGAAGTATAGTGAGCATACATACTTACTGACTACGATCAAGGCCGGTTTTAAGGGGGTGCAAACAGCTCTACAGAACTAGGCCTCCAAAATTTTGGGGTCCAAAATATTTTTTTTATTTATCCATGCATGTAAACTAATTAAATATACAAATAAAGTGGTAATCACAATAGATCCGTAGAAGTGTCACAGTGGTACCAGCTTGTGTTTGCATCTCATTGGTCTTGGGTTCAACACCCACAAGTCATGTTTTTCTTATTTGATTAAATTTTTTTTTTAGTATGAGAGGCCTCGATTTGGGTATAATTTATCATGGATTTGAGGTTCAAATGTCTTCAAGACTTTCTCTTTTTCCTCCAATTCATCTCAACTCTTCTCAACATATTGAATTATATTTTTACTAATAAAAACACAATATAACTTTTTTCTTCTTATTTTTGTTAGGGTACTTGTAATTTTTGCTTCATACTTGTTGCATAAAATAACAAAGTTCTAACAACAAACATTATAATTTATTCTCAAAAAAATTATAACTTTTTTTTGCCTCTGTACATACTAAGGAAAATAACAACCTATAAAGTTGATCAAGATATTCGTTTGAAGTAGTATTTTTTTATATTTTTTATTAGAATGTTGATCTTTTCTGTCTTACTTACAATGATGAATATTTTTTATGTTTTCGGATCTTATTTTCAATTTAAAGTAGATGATTTCTCTTTTAAAAAAATTGTGTTTTTATTTTATTAGGGGCCTATTTTTACATTAGAGTCAGGCCTCCATTTTCATAGGAACGGCCCTGACTACGATTAGTAGGAAAGATACAAAATTTATATTTATAAGTATTTGAAAAAATTTAAGTCTCACATAGGATAAAATAAGGCTTGAAAAATGTTTATAAAGAGTGACATTTTTTCTCACCTTAGAAGTCACTATTGTAAGGATGAGTTAGACCCAATATAAAAAGTTAACATGGTATTAGAGTCTACCGATTCAGGTCATCCATCATTTATATATTGTTATAGACCCAATATTATGCACTAAACTCAATAGTTTTGTACTTGAGAGAGTGTAAAAGTAAGAATTTTGTAACAAGACTGTTATTTGTATTATATATTATATTATATACTAAAGATTAAGTTATAATTTAAGTCCTTTATTTTTATTCTAGGTTTTAAAACAATCATTCTTTCATTTATTTTTTGTTTCAATTATCTATGATTTAGATAAGGTATTGAATTCTGATTCTTTTTGTTTAAATTATATCATGGGGAATACCATATTGACATACTTTAACTTGTGGGAATGATATTGTATTTGATGTATATTTGATATTGTTTGTTTGTTATTATATATGTTCATATGAAAATTAAAGACTGGATTATTTTTATTTAATACTAATTTGTGTTGTGTGTAATCTGTGTAATTTATAAAATGAAATGTAAATATTATATGACATGAATATTGTATTGTGAATGGTTGTTTGAATTATCTTCGTGTGTTGTTTGTAGACTATGTCCATTGTGAACCTAGACTATTGTTGTAATATCTAATCCCAAGGATATATCATCGTAGACATTTAAGAGTGTGTTTAGATGAGGTAATTGAGAAATTTTGAAGAATTTAGAATTCTAGGCAATTCAAATGATTCAATTAAATTACTTTTATTTCTCAATACTTTTGTTTGGATGTGTAATAAAAAAATTCATTGTCATCATTTTTAGGCAACTTTTATAAATTTTATTTTTTTGGGCCAAATTTGAAAATTGAAATTAGGGGTCAATTTGTAAATTTCAAAAAATTTCAAGGGTCAAATTATAAAATTTAAGGGGTCAATTTGAAATTTTTTGTAAATTTATTGGGTCAATTTGAAAATTTTGGAAAATTTGAGGACGAAAATGCAAAATTTGAAAAATTATAACAATGAAGAAATTTGAAATTCTTAGCTTTTAGATGTCATTTGAAATTCTCTAAATTTAACTTGAACAAAATACTTCATAAATTTCCATCA
This sequence comes from Medicago ruthenica, assembly GCA_018208015.1. Classification (NCBI taxonomy): domain Eukaryota; kingdom Viridiplantae; phylum Streptophyta; class Magnoliopsida; order Fabales; family Fabaceae; genus Medicago; species Medicago ruthenica. The sequence goes on along the minus strand of CM031372.1, from coordinate 95,951,005 downwards.
TTTTGAAAATTCTTCAAATTATTATCCAAACAATGAAATTCACCTCAAAGTATTTAAATTCCCTCAAAACATTCTTCATCCAAACACACTCTAAAGGTAATTGAGAAATTTTGAAGAATTTAGAATCCTAGGCAATTCAAATGATTCAATTAAATTGACTTCATTTCTAAGTATTCTTGTTTGGATGGAGTAATAAAAAATTTCATTGTCGTCATTTTTGGACAACTTTTATAAATTTTAATTTTTTGGGCCAAATTTGGAAATTGAAATTAGGGGTCAATTTGTAAATTTTAAAAATTTTGAGGGGTCAATTTATAATTTTGAAAAAGTTGAGGGGTTAATTTGTAATTTCAAAAAATTATTAGGGGTCAAATTGCAATTTTTTGTAAATTTATTGGGCTCAATTTGAAAACTTGGAAAATTTAAGGACCAAAATGAAAAATTTGAAAAATTATAAGAATGAAGAAATTTGAAATTCTTAGCTTTTATGTGTCATTTGAAATTCTATAAATTTAACTTAAACAAAATACTTTATAAATTTCCATCATTTTGAAAATTCTTCATATTATCCAAACAATGAAATTCATTTAAAAGTATTTGAATTCCCTCAAAACATTACATCACCTCAAAACATTCATTCATCCAAACACACTTTAACGGTGCGTATAAAAAAAATATTAGGAGGGAAAACATAGGTTAGATTTGTTAACCATTTGGTCAATAGGGATATCTTTGTTGAAAAAATCTCATTTTCTCTCTTACACATACCCGAATGTGTGAGTGCTTGCAAATATACCATCCTCGATCTTCAACTCAACATAACACTGCTCATCAGTCCCACCAACCTTCTCAGAAAGTAACTCGCATTCTGTGTAGGGGTGGGCAAAAAAACCAAAAAATCGAACCGAACTGTTGAACTGAACCGAACCAAACCAAAAAAAACTGAACCATTACTAACAGTTCTAGAACCGAACTGTTTCAGTTCGGTTCAGTTCAAAACAGTTCGGTTCGGTTCGAAACAGTTCGGTTCGGTTTTACCTTCTAAAATTCGATTTTGTTTGGTTTTTTATATTGTTTTCAATGGTACAAATAATAACAGTTCGGTTCAGTTCGAAACAGTTCGGTTCGGTTTGGAACAGTTCGGTTCAGTTTAAAATCCAAACAGTTCGGTTCGGTTCAGTTATTTTAAATTTATCAAACAGTTCAGTTCGGTTCAGTTTTTATCCCGAACCGAACCATGCCAACCCCTAATTCTGTGTCAATTATATATATAGATAATTTGAATTATTTTAGAAGATGGAGAACCATCCATTAAATAACATAATGGGAATGATTGGTCAATTCATTTGTATAATAACTTACAAAACTAGAGGAATGCCTCAGCCGCCAGCCAGTTAAATACACTTTTTTAGTCCCATCCTACAACATTCCACCTCTCAAGTTCAAACAAAATTGAAACAAATGAATGCTTAATTTTATATTAACCCCTCATCTAAATTCCACGTATAAAAAATGCAAGCATCTTACCAAAATATCAATCATTAAATTAAAATTAAACATATACTATACTATAGATCTTCCACAACTCGTGTCACAATCGAATCATCCAAGACCAATTAAAAAAACTAACAACATGATCAATTCCTTCTTCATTTTTTCATCTCCTATAATAACCTATTCTTTCAATTAAACAAACCATCTAGGAAATCAAATTTTTTTTTTTTAAATTAAAAATGTGTCCTATGATAAAGTAAGAATCATCTAGGACCCAATGAAAAAGACATATCAGGCAATTTCATGTTGTCAGACCAATTCTTTGATTTCAAATAAAGCGTTGAGATTTTCCCCGCAACGCGTCCCATATTAGGCCTCTTATCTGGATCCACGTGTACACAATCCAACGCTACACGTGTCAATTTCTCAGCTACATCCACCGGAAACGAATCTTTCAACCTTCTATCCACCCACATTCTCAGCTTCCCTTCCACACCACCGTCACCGCCGCCATCCACGGCGCCGACGGCCTCCCTCGCCGACTCAATCACCGAAATTTTCACAAATTCACGCCTCTTCTCATCAAACCTAAACTTCAACGGTTCTTCACCAGACAAAAGCTCCAACATCACCACTCCAAAAGCATATACATCACTCTTCTGCGTCGCGACGCCGGTGGCTTGAAACTCCGGCGACATGTAACCTCTCACACCTTCAAATTCATTCGATCTAACCGATCTATCTTCCTCAGTGATTTCTCCTAAATTTTTTGAATCAATTTCAACGGCTTCACCGCATAACTGTGCCGCACCGAAATGACAAACCCTAGCATTGAAATCCGGTTCAGTAACAACAATCGCACTACTCTTGATGTGATTATGAACAAAATTAAAATTCAAACCAGTTTTATTATGAATATAATCAATTCCATGAGCAAGATCCGTCGCAACTTGCATTCTCGAAATCCACGTCGAAAGAACCGTGTAATGAACGTTTCTTGAATTTCGTAAACAATCAGAAAGATTCGCACCGTTAACGAATTCGTAAACAAGGTAGATATGTTCACCGGAGATCGAAACTCCGAGGAGTTTCACGATGCTGACGTGGTGGCTGCGACAGATGGTGGAGAGAAGCTCTTGAAGCTGTTGAGTTTGGAGTTTGCGACGGAATTTGCGTTGGAAGATGATGACGTTAGCGTGACGTAAGGTGCAACGCCAGCATGGGGTTGAGGAAGAGTAGCGTTTGGAGAGGAAGTTGTTTGTGGCGGAACAGATTTCGGAGAAGTCGTAGATGTTTGGGTTTTCTGGGAGTGAGTTGCGGAGAGAGGTTAAGGATGTTCTGCTTGAGATTGATGTGTCGGTTGAGAGATGGAACCCGGTTGAACCGGTTGAACCAGCGTATGAGGTTGAAGGGTTGTCGGAGAATGATGATGTTTTTGGTTTGGAGGTTGCACGTGTGGGTTTAGGTGATGATGATGATGGTGTTGAGGGTGTTTGGGTGGTGCGTTTGGAACGTGGGGTTGTTGATTTTGGAGTGGAGGCGTTGATGGCCATTTTGGTTTTGCACATAGGAAAATGAATGAAGAGTTGAATATGGGTTTTGAAGGGGTTTGATTTGTATGGATGAGTGTGAATGGTGAGGATTGGGAGAGGGTCAATATTGGGGTTTCAAGATTCAATGATGTTGATTGAAGTGAAAAAAATGTGAAAAGTAGTGGTTGGTTACTTAAGTGGATCGGTGTGGTGGATGTATGTAGCCTGTCAAAATTCATGGTGTTTTCTTTGATTAAAAATAAATAATAAAGGCTCCTATGGTTGTGTTGTTAATGTCATATAATGGTCTTATTTGCGGCCTTATCTAACACAATGGATAAATTGGTTTTTTCATACTTAGCACTTTTTAATTAATCGGCGCTCAATTGCAGCATTACTTGTAGTTGGTTACGACCTCTTTGAAGTAAGGTTGACTTTATAGGCTTTCAATAGTACGAACACAAGTTCGTCGGCTAACTTTGTAAGGTTTTCAAATAATTATGCGATTAAGTTACTTTGTAAGAATAAGGACTGAATTTCAAATTCATAGTTTCGATATGTCATTTTTTTTATCAAGAGCAAAATGAAAAGAACAAGAGAAACAAACTAAACGATTTGTTGTCTAAACACTATAAAGGTATCCGCTAGCACAAAACATTGCTAACCAATCAACACATTTTTTTTTCTTATCGCAAAGTATGAGTAAAAGTGATCACCCATTAAAAAGACGCTAGTTTCTTGATAAGAGAAAAAGTTGTATGAGATGAAATCATTCTACTAAGTATCAACAACCATATCCGAAGCTGCATGCGAGTCAAATTCCATGTTGATAAACTTATATCCATGGTCCCAAGCCAATTGAAGACCTCTCCATATAGTTGAAAGCTTAGCCAACAAAATTTGAAGCTCTATCACAATATCTAGAAGAAGGAAAAAACTTAATCCACATCCCTTTATAGTTCCATAAAAGACCACCAAAGCCCGCATTATCAAGATTACCAAAAGAAGAATTTTTCACATTAACTTGAATACAACCCTCAGGGGGATACCAGCAAACATGAAGAATCACACATTGCTTATTAGTTGAACCAATAGCATGCATTATGGAGAAATGATACGAGAATATGCTATTGATTGAAATCCAAATATCTTTTTTCACATGTTGAAAAATCTCTTCATTTCTATTCGTCAAATCTCAAAACATCTTACTATGAACATAGTACCACCTCAATAGTAGCATGGTGTCTAAACCACATTTGGTAATCCTACATGCAAAAGTTGTTAGGATAAGTTGCACAAAAAAAACTTCCAGATAGCCATTATGTTAGGACAATCCTGATCACATGCAATATTTGTGATCAAATGTCGCAAACCTCTTAAGACACTAGTTGGAATACTACCATGCATCACCAACTAACAACAATGTATGAGGTTTTCAGTAATTGGTAGCCGCGAAATCCAACTCCAACAATTTGTTGGTCTCAGTTGTTGAATTAAATCCTGATCCAACCATCTATATCCATGATTGGTCGAGAATATATCATTAGGGGAGTCACTCCAAATGAATTTATCATCAATGTCATTATCAGTGGTAATGCTTCAAATATAATCCTGGTAGAGTATACTGGAAATCTGAATTAACTCTTCTAGACAACATAGGAAATTTAAGGTACTTACCCAGCTCAGAAGTATGGTTAAGTTGAAGAGAGACCCATCTTTATTCTTTTTAGGCCAAGACACATTTGAAGAAGTCATAAACTTTGAATTCTGAAATTAATCTTCAATCCTGAAGTAGATCAAAAAATTTGCAGCACATCTCAAACCAACTTAAGTTGAGAGCTTTTGTCTTTAGTAAAGAGAAGGAAATCATCAACAAATAAGAGATGAGAGAAATTAGGACCTTCACGGAAAATATTTATCAGCTTCCAAAGATTGTTATTAACCTGATCTTGGATCATAAGTGACAGTTTTTCCACGCATAGAAGAAATAAATAAGGTGGGAGTGAATCACCTTATCTTAAACCCCTTTTATGTTTGAAACTTTCAAGTTTTTTACCATTCCACTCAAGAGAAGGAAATGAAGAGGTAATACAACTCATAATCAAATTAATAATGGTAGGAGGAGACCTAAATTTAATAAAGGTTAATCTAAAAAAAATCCCAATCCACCCTACCATAAGCCTTTTTGAAGTCCATTTTAAACGATCATATATTGTCCAATAATGACGTTATCAGAAGTACCTCTATTAGAAATGAAAGAGTTCTAAAGAAAAAGATGACTAAGTGTATTGTACCAATTTATAGCACAAACATGTATACAACAAATTTATCATTTATTTAATGTTATTCTTATATTTAAATATTATCTATATAAAATTTATTTTACATAATCATCGTTATGGTTAAAAAAAATTTGGTGTGAACCAGACATCCTTTGTGCGCATTTGTAAAGGTTAATCCCTTGAACATGTAGGACCACAATGGATGCCAAAGATCTTCCTCATTTTTTTTTACATAATCATTGGTATGATTAAATTTGATCATTTTTAATTAAAACTTAAATTACTGTATAAGTTAACCCTTAAAATCAATAAAATACCGGAAACCAAACATTTTTGTTTTTTGAGGGGGCCAAAACCAAACATGTTAGCTCATAAATATGATGCCAATTGCCATTACAATGTGACTGAAGCACCGATCAAATCAACACTAGAGTAGATTCACCTTCTCTACTGTTTTCAACTCTAAACCAACAACACAAGTTAATAAAAGGGAAAACACGCAGTCAAACGCATCTTTCAGGCTGTGAAAATTTGAAAACCTATGCATAATAGAAGCGTTTTATATTATTAGCAAAAAGGAAGTGTTTTATCCATCTGCATTAGTCATGATATCTCATCAATTGTGGCCAATTCATTCTAAGGGAGTACCAATTCAATCAAGAGTTCCTATTCATTTCATAGTAATCCATTCTAATTTATCAATTTCACAGGGAGGGGTTCTTGTCTTGTTTTGCACGACAAGGGATTCTTTGAGGGGATTTTTTTTTTTTTTTGGAACCATAGTTGATGGAGGGTGGACTACAGTCACAATATGTGTGGTGTGGGATTTGGATTTTGGGGTGGAGGCTCTGAATGAAAGAGTTAAATATTGGATTTGAATGAGTTCGATTTGTATGGGCGGAATGTGAATGGAAGTGAGGATTGTGAGAGGGTCAATTGGGGTTTGAAGATTCACTGATATTAACTAAAGTGAAACATGATGGGAGGATGCAGCCTCTCAAAGTTCAAGATATTAACCAATTTTTTTTAAAGTGACTTATAATAAAAATATGGGTCTTATTAACGAGTGCTCTGGGGCAATTTTTAAACATTCTAAAATAAGAAATTATTCTATAAAAATGTCAAATATTTCAATTTCCAATGCATTGATTACATAAATTTTCAAAAAAAATTACCATTTAAAGACCTTAAAAAGTGCCCGGGGGCATTCGTTAACATTTCCCTCAAAATATTAGCTAAATGCTTCTATTGTTGACTTGTTAATGTTGTATCGTTTGCGGCTTTATCTCAAGATGGAGAAATGAGTTATTTCTTCTTTAGACTTTTCAATTACTCATCGACTCTTTATTATAAGAAGACTTTCAATTTTTTTATATTATTTATAAAAAAATGTCATAACTTTTAACTTATAGTTATTGTTTAATAATAATTAAACTAGTGAATAATTATTCCCCTAAATAAAATAGTTTAATAAACAAGAATATAATAATAATTAAACATACATATATTTATTTTATGTCATATTTATAAGATAGTGAAACAACAATTAATTAAATCTTTAAATAAAAAATTGACGGTTAGTTTATTAAACTAGTAGGTGTGTTAGGGGAGCGTTCTAGCATGCGCAAGCGTAACGTATCGCGTACGGTGCGCGAGTGAAAAAACATGAGGTGTACCATACATGGCTCAATACCATATTTTTTCCTCTCTCAACTCTTCTTTCCAATGTCTCTGTTTCCAACCGCCGGAGCCACTGCAACCACTGCTCCAACCGTATCCTCATTTTCCAGCATGGCATCAATCATTCAGTATCATCGATACAAACTGTTGATCTAACCTTTGTCGAAACCATACCAAGAGAAGAAACGCAACCCAAATTCGGACGAATCAGTTGGAGAAGAACATACAATATGGTGGCACTGTAGAAATCAATGTTCACACTTAGAAAAAACGCAACCCAAATGTGGGCGAATCTGAAAGAAAACAAATGGAGTATGCAAAAATAAAATAGAATCTCTATTATTAAAACTATTTGCATGTACTACTATATTCATAATCCGGTTCACCTTATTCAATTGGAATTTGGGGGATTCTATGGTTTCTCACTCAATTTCGAAATTTTGATGTTATTGTAGCAAGTTGTAATTTTAGTTTTTTTTTTTTTAAGAAAGTTGTTATTTTAGTTGTTAATCTGGTTTCAATAATTTGTTTCGTTTTGTTCATTTAATTCCCTTTTCACTTGAATATTCAATGGGGCTGGTGGTGTGATGGTATTCACTGAATATTCACAAAAACTTGCAGCAATAAGAGATCATTTGTGTGGTTTTCAATTGAGGGAAATGGAGGAGATCAACACTGACAAAGAGACGAGATCCGGGATCGATTAATTCGAGAGAAGCATTCAAGTGTGTACTGATCAAATTTTCTTTTAATGTATCCATTTATTTGAATTAAAACTCAGATAATTAGACCAAGATATTGAGAACTTTGAGAATGTTAATGAAAAAAATACATGAACCAAAAAGGTAGAGGCAGAGGAGTGAGAGATCAATTGAAGAGAGAGAAAAGAAATGTTAACATATGAGTAGTGGATCATAAATTTGTGAACTATCATCAATCTAACGGCTTAGATTACTTGTGCATGGTGAGAAGCTCCATTACCCTTCCTTTTCCAGCTAGCCACCCACGTTCCTCTTCCTCCATCACCCGTAGAAATTTTTTTTTTCTGACCATATTGCGAAAAAAAATGATTTGTTTGACCCCCTTTGAAAAGTATTTACCAAAATGACCCACTTTCAATTTTTTGGGGTTTTTTTTTTGTCGTTTAGTGCCATTACCGCCATTCCAATTGGCGGTAATGGCAGAATTTGTACTGTGGCGTCCTGCAAAATCAAAGGGGTGCAGACTACTGTAGCGTGTAGCATAGGCTTGGCAGGCTTTTTTTTATTTTATTAATGAATGACCCATTACCGCCAATTGGGCCGGCGGTAATAGTTTTTTATTTTTATTTTTTTTTCGTTTTTTAATTTTCCCCCCTTATAAATACCCAACAACACCCATTTCATCCAAATTCACTCAAATTTTTTCATACATTTTTTCTCACTTCTTCTGCATTATGTCTGACTCTGGCTCAGATACAATTTCTCCTGCTTCTCCTCCTCCTTCCCCTTTAAGATTGGTCACTGTTAAATTTGATCATTATATACGACCTTTTGAAATGGTAGTAACTCCATGTATGACTTTAGTGGAGTTGAAAAATTATCTCAATCATATTTTTCGTCTAGCTAATGAGCCTTTACGAAAAGTCAGTGAGATTTATTACGGAGAGCGGTTTATCGATTTGGGATCGCATAAAGACTTTGATTATTATTACGAATACAAACTTCTGAAGAATGATGCTGATGTTCAAGATATGTTTTTGTCTGAAGAAAATGCACAAGGTCCATGGTATCTTGACGTTAAGTCAAAATAGTCGATACGTGGAGAATCAATTGTTTTAATGTTGTTTTTTTTGCTTTTTTAAGTTAATGTAATTTGGTTTGAGTAGTGTTTTGATTAATTATTATATTTTCGTGTTTGTCTTTTCTCGTCTATTATATTATTTAATTAACATAATTAAAATAAACATTAAAATCATAATACGTGGATATTTTTTAAACGACGAAATTTGATTAAAGATTAAAAAAAGTCAGAAATACTTATAAAAGCTTGGTTGAACACATAATTGATAATGATATTAACTACTGGTTATTTAAGGTCAAACAATTTCTCCTAATATGTCCGGAATGCCGACACAACCCACACAGTCTCGGTGTCGGTCTTCTTTCTTCCACCTCCTCGTCCATTTCAGTCCTAATGCGAGTACTATTGGGTCGACCTTTCTTTAGTCTTCGCATGTCTGGATTATGGCAAAGCTTGGGACCGTTGTAGGGGGCCAATAACTCTTGTCGTGGACAACCTTAAATGATGTGTTGTAAATGGCATAAACACTCTTGTTTTTGAACACATCTGGAATAAGGGTTGTGTAGTCATAGTGAAATGAAGAACACGCGGCTATGACATGGGAACAAGGCAAATGCAAAGCTTGATATTTCCCACAATCACACCACCCTGCTTGGAGGTCCACCTTGAAAGTTCCCATTGGCCTTCCCTCCCTGTAGTTGACTGTCTCACGGACAGAGAAGGTATATCTCTCTCGGTCAAACTGTTCGACTTGATGGGTGTTGGACTTACCAATGTCATCCTTAATCACATTCTGGCAATATTCGCTGAACACATCTCCAGAACCTACCCTTGCAAACGCACTTTGAGCCCTTTCGGCAAAAAGACATGCCAACCTATAGTATGTTGATTGGACTATAGGTGTAATAGGGAGGTTGCGAGTTCCCTTAAACACAGAGTTCCATGACTCAACGATGTTGCTTGTCATGTGGCCCCATCGTCGACCCCCGTCATATGCTTGAGTCCATTTTTCTTTTGGGATATTGTCCACCCAATCCAACGCACACTGATTTGCCTCCTGGATTATACCGCGGTAGTAATCAAACATGGGTATGTTTAGGGCATATCCTGTATATGATGGAAAAAAATTCAGTCAGATAAATTTTTTAAGAAAAACATTAATTAAAAAATTTGTAAGAAAAGATTTATACCCATATTATTTACTACATCCTTTAAATCTCCATCCTTGATTGTCCTCATGAAGTTTTGCTTGATGTGTCTGATGCAGTACGCATGAGTTGAACCAGTTTCTTGCCAACCATTTTGTGGGTCGTTGAATGCGCTTTTAATCGATTCATGTCTGTTGGAGATCATGCAGACGGCTAGTTCTCGTGTGACATGCCTTTTAAGATTTTTAAGGAAAAAACTCCACCCCTCCTTTGTCTCACCTTCGACAAGCGCAAAGGCGATTGGAATTGTTTTGTTGTTACCATCTTGTGCAACCGCGAGCAACAACGTTCCCTTATACTTGCCATACAACCACGTTCCGTCGACATGGACAACTGGTTTACAATACTTAAACCCATTGATGCATGGATAGAATGCCCAGAATAGACGATGAAACTGTGTCTCTCCGTTCGCGGCAATTCGCGTCTTCAAATCGAAGACTGTTCTTGGCATTGTCTCCTTCATCACGTTCAGCCATTGGGGAAGAACATTATAAGATTCCTCCCAATTCCCGTAAATCGATTCGATTGCCGCATTCTTCGCCTTCCACGCCTTTCTATAGGTGGTTGTGTAGTTAAACTTTTCTCTTATATGCGCAATGATCAACTTCGGCTTTGTGGAGGCATCTGCATGCACAAGGGTTTTGATGCTGTCACTTATAATTTTGTAGTTGAGCTTGCGGTGATCTTGTGACATTGAAGACGATGTGCAGTTGTGTGGACTGATCATGGTCCCAATTTTCCATTTGCCACTCCTTTTCCTGTAGGACGCTCTCAACTTAAATTGACATGTCTCGTGTGTACATTGAATAACATATCTTCCTGGATCGGAGTGTATAACAACGTAATCCAGTGAACGTCTGATGTGGTATGACTTGATGGCATGCAAACAATCTTCTTTGGTGTGAAACGTCATTCCTACCGCAATAGCCCCATCGAAGGCAACATTCGTATTCCAGTGATCGTCGGTGGGTATAGCATCATATGCAGCAACATCAACGTTACGCATATGTAGCGGTGGACAATAAGCGGCTCTGATCGGTACTGCCTCTTGCGGTGGTTGTGCTGGTTGTGCTTGTGCGCCAGGAAAAATGTTGTCGAAGATGTCTTCATCCCCATCGTCTTCTTCGTCATCCTCATGCTGAAGTGATTCGTCTTCGTCACTTTCACTACTACATACTTCTTCTTGAATGTTATCTGGAATGTCTTGAAATTGTTGGCGGAAGATTTCTGGGAGTGGTGTTTGTGTTTGTGGTTGCGGTTGCGTTTGAGGTGGTGGTTGTGAAGACGACGGTTCAAATTCACACTGTGTCTGTGAGAATGGTTGTGATGAAAATGGTTCATATTCGTCATGTGGTTGTGAGAAAGGTTGTGCCGAAAATGGTTGATAGTCGTATTGTGTGTGTGAGAAAGGTTGGGTGTACGGTAAATTTTGTGAAGACGACGGTTGAAAATCATATTGATTTTGTGCCGGTTCGTTTTCATACTGTGGTGTTTGAGTGTGCTGTGGTACTTGACGGGGTTGTGGTGTTTGACGAGGTTGTGGAAACTCGTTATTTACTACCGTAACTGATAACTCAACTGCACCGAGTACCTGAAAAGATTTATAACTGACAAACATATCTGCAACGTCATCGTTATCAAAAATTTCTACGTCGTTGTACTGGACATGACCTGCAGCAAAGGCTTGTGGTGCTCGGTAAATAATTTTAGATATCACCTGAGAATCACTAAGGTGTAACTTTTGCTCTATTCTTTTTTTCAAATGATCAAACGTGCTTTTGATACTGATGTTAAAACATTTTCTTCGTTCACTTTCAAAAAATGAACCAAACTGGTTTCTTAAAACTTTTCCATTGTAATGAACAATGAAAAATACATTTTCTGGTGTGTGTGCCATAGTTGTTTGTTTTCTATGTAACTGATAACTCAATTTGCATGTTATAAATTGTTACGATTCGATACATTTATAGGCAAGCAAGTATGACACGTGGAGTGTTACGATTGGCTACTTCATTACAGCCAAATAATTTAGCGGTAATGAGTTACTTTTGGTCAGGTTCTACAGTACAATGCAGGCTAAAAACAAATGGAAAAGAACATGCGGACGGATGAAATTTAAAACAACAAAAGCCATGCATGAGTAGTGACACGTGGCAACAATTTGTTGGCCCATTCATTACCGCCAGTCCATTTGGCGGTAATGAGTCTTCTTCCCCACGTGCTACAGTAGGCATGGGCTTAAATTATGATGGGACTTATACTTGATGCAATAATGAAAAGCAATAAAATTGTCCGTGAGTGGAATAATAATGCAAGGCAATAATGAAAGGCATGCAAGTGAACAATATGTAAATGCGTCTTCCTTCAGTATAAATTGATGCATGGCATAGCGCTTTCCTTACACAAAGTGTAAATTCTTCCTTCATATTTTTCAGTTTCAAAATAATTTTTCTTAAGTTCTCGTTCTTTTAAAACCAATTCAAGATGGAACAATTCCTTCATCTAGGCAACCAACATAGATCCCGTCATATTTCAGAAACACTAAATGTAAGTTTATTTTATTAATTTTATCTGTTTATTTATTCCGTTAAGTTCGTCAATTTATTTATTTCACACAGTATATAATTCACAAAATCAATTAAAACTCTCAAATGTGGATGATTAATCATTCGTTAATTTTTTATTGTAGGACGAGGAAAAACATTATATTCGGAATCGCTGTCATATAGTGGAATTTGCCGTGCCGCCATCCATTGTTGATATGTTAAAGGTGGCTGGTTTATGGGAGGTTACAAAGATTAATAAATACAGGGTCGATAATCGTCTAATAACCGCTTTATTAGAACGATGGAGGCCAGAGACACACACATTTCTTTTTCCTTCCGGCGAGTGTACTATTACGTTAGAAGACGTTCATATGCTCCTTGGTTTAAAGGTAAACGGTGCACCGGTTACCGGACCTACGACCGTAAAATGAGAATTAGTTGAAGAAATTTTAGGCGCAATGCCTAATAAAAAAAGGCGTGACGGTCTGCAAATAAGATTAAGTTGGTTAGAATCTTATATTGTAGGTAACGGGGAAGTAGGTCCCCCCACAGTTCAGCACCTGTTTATAGCATATGTCTTATACTTGATATGCACTCGTTTAATGCCTAATTTTTCTGGCAACCTTGTACATATAAAATGGTTGCCATTGTTGAATAAATCACCAGAGGAGGTTGGACAGTACAGTTGGGGTTCTGTTTGTTTGGCCACGCTTTACAGAGCTATGTGTGACGCCGCAATAAATGGCGTTAGTGACACAACTGGGTGCACAATACTCCTACATGCATGGGCTTGGTCAAGAATGTCATGCATATCTCCCGTGCCGAAGAACCCACCACAAGCTGAAAGACAACCTCCTTTGGCAACTATGTAAGTTAAATAAATATATTATTTATTATTAATTTTTAAATTCAATTATCAGGTATATTAATTATCTCGTTTTAATAATATTAACTAGATGGCTAGAACGTGGGAGTAAATATATGGAAAATCCTCGGCATAATCTCCTTTCAACACGTTCAAAAATAGACAATATGACATACGATCAGAAAAATTAGGCATTAAACGAGTGCCTATCAAGTATAAGACATATGCTATAAACAGGTGTTGAACTGTGGGGGGACCTACTTCCCCGTTACCTACAATATAAGATTCTAACCTGTAGTACCCCAATTTTGTCCTAAGCCTTTTAAAACAAAAATCAAAAAAATCAAAGAGAGGAAAAAAGTCAAAGTCAACCAAAGTCAACAAAAAAGTCAACATTTTAAAAATGATGACTTCGCACTGCGAAGGTTACTTCGCACTGCGAAGTCTGGGATTTTTCTGCAGATTTTTGGTTTCTTTGATTTAATTCTAGAATTTGTTGCACATCATTTGCATAATTATTTTAGTCAGCATTCATGGCTAATTGGGCCAAGCAAAACCAGAATTGAGAGACTTGCCATTAATGCCAAGGTTGGAAGCTTTTTCTTCCAACCTAGCATGTGACAAGCAAGTGGGCTTGCCCTTGGGCAGCTCTTGTCCCTCCCAAGTGACCTGTTAACCACCCCAAGGTTGCCAGCCACCTGCTTGAAGTCTTTCTTCCTGCTTGCTCCCCCAAAACCAGTCAAACCCAGCTGGTTTTGTACTTGAAAAAGTCATGATTGCCTACCCTGTTTTGCAGCAACTTTTCACCCCTCTCACACCAGCCATATGTAGCCTTTTGCATCCCCCAATCTCTGCACATCACAGTGCACGTTTTTATTGTTCAACCATTGAGATTGCAAGGATTGATCCCCAAGCTTAGCCAATTGCAATCCAGCCATATTCATCATCATTTCTATCCCAAAGACCATTGAATTTGTGGCTGAAATCAGTCAAAGACTTAACCCTTGGCACAAGGCAAGGTTGCCTCTATCCATTAGCATTAAATGCAAAGCCAAATAGCCTGAATTTAGCCCACAAATCAGCTAGGTCCTATGGATTTTCATCATTACATGAGATTGCATTTTGGCCTATAAATAGAGATGCAAGACAAGAGAAAATAGAGAATGAATTAAGCAGTCAATACAGCAATTCAAAGAGCCATTACACACAAAGAAACACTACTCAAACAACCAGAGAAAACCAGCCAAAGCACTAGCAAAAAACCAATCAAACACAAAGCATTGCAAAGTTCAAAAACCATATCCAATATCCAAAAACCTTTGCAAGAACCTTCAACCAATTCAAATCCACTGCAGCTGGAGCTTTTCTAAGGATCTCTGTAAGTTTCTAAGCCTTTGTCTTGCATTTTCAATTGTGCTTGCATAGCAATTTTGGTCCAAAACCTTTTGGTTCTAAAAAACCCCTTTTGAATTTCAAAGAAATCCCAAGGTTTTCAAAACATCAAAACTGGTTTGTCCAGCCCTTTTCATTACAAAAACTCAAAGCTTTTCACTCTCCTAAAAGGTCCTGAGTGTGTTCAGAAGTTGTTTCTGAACAACAGTTCAGAAACAGCTTCTGAACTCAAAAATTCGCATTGTTCGCAGTGCGAAGTCATGGTCGCAGAGCGACCATGACAGAACTCAGAATCTGAGTTTAGGCTCCCAAATGGCCAATTTTTGAGGTTCTAGCCCAAGAGCTCAGAACCTAGGAGTTTTAAAACTCATTTTATCCAAACCATGTCAAGGATTTTGCATAATTTTGGAAATTCGCAAGTTCGGGTAACACGTTTTTGGATAACTTGCAAGACAAGTTATGTTCCCAATCTTTCAAAACAACTTGAACAAACAAGCTATGTTCATCATTTCAAATTAAAACTTGAACAATAAACATTGTTCATGATTTTCAAAACCCAAACGTGAACATACGCCGAATTTGTTCGCTTTTCAAAATCGTTCGCAAAACGAGCTGAACTTGTGCGTTTTCTAACAAAATTGTCAAAATCTCTTCATTTTGGGTTTCAAACCAAATGTTTTGATAAACTTTGGGATTTCTAAAGGAATTCAACCAAAAACTTGAATGAAAAAGGGATGGTGTGACGTATGTCTCTCCATTGCCCCGATTGTACGAATGTGTGACGTATGTCTCGTCGTTCGGACAATCGTCATTCCTTTTTCAACGTATCCGACCATACCAAACCAAATCTTGGCCCCTTGTGGTCAATCCAAACCTTTTGGTCCCCCGTGGCCATTAGATTCAATCCCCCGACTCGTTTGAGTCACCCCGGTCAATGATCGACTCAATTGAGTCCATTGCACCTCTTTTGGTCCCAACGCGACCAAATCGAACCCTCTTACCCAACGAACATGTTTTACCTATTCTAAGCCCGATTCATAAACAAACGCTTAAGCCTCCCATGCGCGAGCATACAAGCTATACGCTTAAGTCTCCCATACGCGAGCATACAAGCTACGTTTAATCGCAAGAATACGCCTAAAACATCGTTCATTTAAAAATAACCAACATATGTACGTTTTTTCTACCAAAGAACTACGTACGCTTTGAATTCTCCGACTACCGGGAGATACGTAGGAGCAAGATCGACATCTTGTCAAGCGCAATAATAAAAAACTTTCTTTTTCTCTTTCGTTTGTTTTCATCTCTTTCTTCCCCCTTTATTATATTTTAACGTAGACAAGCATGCGCGTAAAACATTTAAAAACAATTTAAGCTTTAGCCAAATAGAAGGTTCCCGTTGAGTACAACGGACGTGAGGGGTGCTAATACCTTCCCCTTGCGTAACCGACTCCCGAACCCGACAA
Source organism: Medicago ruthenica (assembly GCA_018208015.1). Taxonomy (NCBI): domain Eukaryota; kingdom Viridiplantae; phylum Streptophyta; class Magnoliopsida; order Fabales; family Fabaceae; genus Medicago; species Medicago ruthenica. The sequence continues at coordinate 95,934,758 of CM031372.1, read as the reverse complement.
TGGTTGCGATGACCAGTCCTTTTCCTCATCGTTAAGGGTTTTATTATCGTTTCCCTTCAAACAAAAAACTTAAGGGTTTATCAACGTTCCCTTTACACAAAAACTTTGGTGGCGACTTCACAAGGCCCTCCGAGCGTTCGCGGACGTCCTCGGAGGGTTGCGCGTTTTTTTAAAAACGAGGTGCGCACAGCTGGCGACTTCACTGGGGACCCTTTTCCCACTAGCGAGTCAAGCCTAACCTATTTGGCTTTTAGGCCAATTGTTTTTATTTTATTTGCGCGCCATGCTTTTATTTTATTCATTTATGTCATATCTATGCTTTATGTTTATATTTGTTTTATTTTGCTTTATATTCATATCATATATATATCAAATGCGGGGGTTACTTGAGCGATGTTACTCCACATTGTTCGGGTTAATGCCGGACGTGTGAGGCTCTCTACCCGAGCTTGAGAAAAAAAACTAAGTTAGAAGGAGGTTGTGAGCGGAAGCCCGCGTTGACGTATGTCCGTGAGGTAGGATGCCCAACCCCGCTTAGAGGAGATTTTCACGTGGAATTAATTGAAGTCATGTCGACGTATGTCCATAGACAACCCTAATTCCATGTGAGATCTATGACTCTAGGGACCTCTTCTTAGGGGATTTCACCATTTAGAGCCTACACGTGAGGATGGGGGAAGTTCCGAACCTTCATAAACCATACCTATGCATATCACCCGTTCGCATTCATTCATGTTTGTTACGTTGTGTTTTATTTTATCAGGGGCAATCAACAATTATTTGTTTATTACTTGTTTTTTATGCATAATCATAGTTGGGGATAGGATTGGCCAATGTGTTGAGAGGTAGCAAACTTTTTTAAAAATTCAAGTACTTCGCAGTGCGAACGTACTTCGCAGTGCGAAGTACGCGAATTTTGTCAGCTCAGTTTTCAAAAGGCTGACCCTTCATTTACTCCCTCTCAACCACCCATTTCCACTATCTTTTTATCCAACCGTTTTTCTTCTTTTCTTTAAACTCTTAAAGCTAAAAAAAAACAGCATTTTTTGTGCCATAACAAAAAAAATCTCAAATCTAAAGAAAAGAAAGGGTGAGCATACCCATTTGTGAATCTTCCCTCCATTAATTTTGTGTTATTCTATTCAGAACCAACTACCAGATGGCACCAAGACCAGCAGGAAAACGATCGAGGGGTGATGCGTCGGGATCTAGACCCCAAGGGGGATTTGACGCCTCTCGTTTCCTAAGCCTCCGGAACCAAGAGAGGTACGAAGAGCTTCTCGGCAGGACGTTCTGGCCTGAGAGGCAGTTCATCATAGGCGAGCAGGGCACTTGGCGAGAGTTGGCCCGGTTGATAAACCAACGCCGGTGGGGAGTTTTGGTGAACCCTCCGCTAAAACTCAATTATGACATAATCCGGGAATTTTACGCGAACGCCATTCCCGTGGATCCGGAGGGAGAGTTCACATATCAGACCATGGTGCGTGGTCGGATCATTAGATTCAATCGCGACGCCATCAACACTTATCTCGGAGACCCCTTCCAATTGGAAAATGATGAACTTTGTGCTTTCCATAAGCACCAAAACCGTGGTAATTGGAACCACGATCTCTACGCCCAGACCATCTTCCAATCCGGAAAGGGCTATGAGCTCAATGCGGCGGGGCAACCTACCAAAGCCCTCAAAAACAACCTCACCACCTACGCTCAAGTCATCTTCCACCTTATAGTCCACAATATAAAACCGAAGAGTCATACCTCCTCCACCACCTTGGACGTTACCCCTCTAATTTACTATATCCTCACCAGTAAGCAAGTAGACGTGGCCAGGGCAATCTGCCAAGAGATTAAGATAGTGGTCGAGAGTGGCATCAAGCCACCGGCCAAGAAGATGTGCCCGCTTGCTTTCCCGGGTCTTATCATGGGACTCTGCCGGGAAGCCCGAGTAGCCATCCCTCCTCATGTGTCCGAGACCATAAAGAACCCAATCACAGATGAGTATATCTCCAGACACTGCACAGGGAGGAGAGCGGCGAGGGCACAACAGCCACGACCTAGACCTCCACCAGCATCAGGGGATCATCACACTTGCACTTTCATATTGGAGCAGAATGCCTCCACTCATCGATACATGACCATGATGCATGATTCCATGTATTGCCTTCAGAGGCAGCTGGGTAGGCCGACAGATCCCGACGATCAGATCTCGACACCCGAGATGTTCGCAGCTCATGGTCGTTGGCCCGGGGATAGGCCAGAGTATTCAGAGGCTGGAGGCAGTGGTGCAGCGGCCGGAGGCCAGGGAGGAGATGATGAGGACGATGATGACGAGGATGAGGAGACTGAGGATGATGAGGCTTTCACTCCTTGAGTGGCCCCCTTTTGTCTTGTTTTTATGCTTTCTCATGTTTTTGTTGTTTATGTTTATGTTATTTTCTCATACACTCTTTAGAAGCTTTCTATGTTTGATAATTTGTAGCTATATTTGTACTCTTGTTTTGTTATTCGAGTACTTTTGCTTTTATTGCTTAGCCTTTGCATCATCATCATGCCTATTTAATTTTAATATGCGTTAATGTCGAAATTTCTTGCTATAAATCATTGGTAGTGTGAATTTGACAAACCTTCCCGCAACGGATTAAGACAAAGTTTTCTTTTTTTAAACCACAGACGATTGGTAATGATAAAATTTGATTAATTTTCGCAAAGCTAAAATGCATGTTTCCTATTTTTCCATGATTGAACTTAAAAGGAGAATGTGTATTCCATACCAAGTTATACCATACAATTTGCGTTATTAATATGTTTGTTCTATGAACCATTTAGAACCAGCCAGATGTGAGGAATCCTCAAAGTCGTCATAACACATATGCAGGAGACCGACATTTTTGTTTAACTCGATCTTTTTATGTTAAATCTGAATTCTCTTTTTTTAATTGCATAAAAGCATTGACATGATCAAGGCATTTGTTTGAATATGAGTAAAAACAATCGACCACAAATAGCCCACCCTGTGAGAAGTGAGTATTTGTTAAACCCCTTTGAGCCTAACAAAATCAGAATTGTTAACTATGAACTGCCAATTTTCATAAGCTCAACTGCTTAATGAGATTGCCGGAGTTTGTAAAAAATGTTTTCAGTTCATGGTTAAATCATCACTGAATTCTGATAATTTCCCTTCATTTTTTTGAACCCTTAACCATCATGATTAGTGTCCCTTGCCAAAAGAGGAAGGAACATTCAATTAGGGTATCATCCCGAAATAAGTTGAGGAAAAGAAAGGGGTTGTAAAAATCAAGCAACAGTGAATTTCTTAATTGATCTTGACGACCAAAGAAAGAAAGAAAGAAAGAAAAGCAAACCAAGAAAAAGAAAAAAAAGAAAAGGAAAGATCGATAAAAATCCAAGAGTTGTCGAGATCAAAGGAAAGCGTTTGTAAATCACCAAAAGTTGTGATTTAAACAAGGAAAGGTATAAGTTAGAAAGAATGTTCCTCCTTGCTTGGCCATTTGAATTCAATTTCCCCACATATGACATTTCTTTTGTAACCCAGCCAAGTTACAACCCTCAAAGACCTTTTGATCAATGTTTTTATGCTTTTAAGAAACAATAATTAGATGGACACATAACTCGATCGGAATGTTAGCAAACTTGCCGGATGAGTGTTCAATACCCCTCATATAAATTTTCAATCTGTTCTTTTACTTAAATGAGTGATAAGTTGGTTCATTGATAGACATGTTAGTAATTTGAACTGTACGACATAATTTTTTGTGTGGTATTTATTTCGAATTTTTTTCAGTACAATCTCGGAATAATGGGGGCATTAAAACTGCATGCGCAAATTTCATATGAATCAACCAATCATCAAAGCCCGACCTCGCTCGGCATCCCGACAAATAAAGCCCAATTTCCATTGGCGCCCACAATTTTAAACCAAAACCCGATTATACCGGAGCACAATCATTCAGAGCCCAACCATGCTTGGCACTCTCCCTACAAAAAGCCCAATTGTCATTGACATTCCTCAATCACCCAACAAAAGGCCCAATTGGCATCAGCAATCCCAAACACGATTAAAGGAGCCACACCTTAGGGGCAGGTCACCTCCCCATTAACAAAATTCTTCCCAAGCGAAGTCTTTTACTTTTGTCAAAATTTCCCATTATGATAGTGTAAAAAAAAAAATATATACTTCCAAAAAAAAACTTACGTGGAATCTTTTATGTTTTGAATAAATAATAACAAGCGCATTTTCTCTGAATTGTGAGTACTTAAAAGCGTGCATCAATATCTATCCATAGAGTAGATAAACCTCGCAGGCCAAGCACGGTTAATTGCTAAAGGGATTTCTGATCATCGGTGAATCAAAAAGGAATATCCCCGTCGAATCAAGAGCCTGAAGGGACGATTCAAGCAAGACTGGCCAACCAAAGCACAAACATCCCAGCGGAATCATCAGTTCTGCTCCTCAGCGGAATAGCACGATTTACCTTACGGATTAACAATCCCCCCACAAGGTATTTATTTCTCGATTATCGCAGCTTTACCCGTTAGTATTCAGATGTATCCCGTGAGGCATCATCCCCTTTAAAGGATTGCCAGGTGTTTATAATACAATACCGGTCCACTTTTTATCTTGCCGGTCTAATCTCGTTTCATCAAGTTTATCAGTCATACGAGTGGAACAAGTTCCCCAGTCAACACCCCAAACATCCAAACATCAACCAAGGCTGGATATCGATCATGCTTCCAAAATGATCCTTATATCCCCATGAAGCCAAAACCTTATTGACATTCCCCAGGGAGTCTCAACCCCAAAAGGAAAAGTCCAATCATCATTGGCAGACCAACACAAATCTCCAGGAAAGGCCCGACCTTGCTCGGCATCCAATCATAACTCCCAGCACATATCATGCATAACATAATTCATGCATCATGTCAATTTCATTCACGCATGCATATCCAAATCATTCATACACATGCATTTCATAAATCATGTCATGCATCCTCAACGAGGATTATCCAGTGAGTATCACATATTCACCAGCATCCATCAACAGTTAAGCAAGTGTTCCCCAGTGAACCTCCTTCACAAACTGTCCCCAATTTCCCAGTGGGAATCCTTGATTGAGTCTAGCTCATATCATATTGCATTGCATATCATACTGCATAAGGTAACATGAAGCATATCATGCATCATACAATCATGATTCCTTTTTCAACAATCTAAGTACTAGCCATGCCTAGAGACGATTACACTATCCCTACAGTGGTAGATCCTATTTCCCCAGTTAAGTCTAAGCACTTATTCAGGCGACGACTTTTTCAGATCTAATCACCTAATTAGGTGATGATCATTCCAGATTAAGGCCACCTGTTTAGGTGACGATCCTTTATCTTTTCCAGATTAAGGCCACCTGTTTAGGTGACGATCCTTTATCTTTGGCCGATCAGATCACCTGTTTAGGTGGCGATCTTTTCACCTTTCGAGCGTTCATACACGTCTCGTAGGCTTTTCACCTTTCGAGCGTTCATACACGTCTCGTAGGCTTTTTACCTTTCGAGCGTTCATACACGTCTCGTGGGCTTTTCACCTTTCGAGCGTTCATACACGTCTCGTAGGCCTTTCACTTTTCGAGCGTTCATACACGTCTCGCAAAAGTTTTTTCTTTTACCTTTCGAGCGTTCATACACGTCTCGTAGGCTTTACCTTTTCGAGCGTTCATACACGTCTCGCAAAAGTTTTTTTTTCTTTCACCTTTCGAGCGTTCATACACGTCTCGTAGGCTTTTTACCTTTCGAGCGTTCATACACGTCTCGTGGGCTTTTCACCTTTCGAGCGTTCATACACGTCTCGTAGGCCTTTCACTTTTCGAGCGTTCATACACGTCTCGCAAAAGTTTTTTCTTTTACCTTTCGAGCGTTCATACACGTCTCGTAGGCTTTACCTTTTCGAGCGTTCATACACGTCTCGCAAAAGTTTTTTTTCTTTTACCTTTCGAGCGTTCATACACGTCTCGTAGGCTTTACCTTTTCGAGCGTTCATACACGTCTCGCAAAAGTTTTTCTTTTACCTTTCGAGCGTTCATACACGTCTCGTAGGCTTTACCTTTTCGAGCGTTCATACACGTCTCGCAAAAGTTTTTTTTTCTTTCACCTTTCGAGCGTTCATACACGTCTCGTAGGCTTTACCTTTTCGAGCGTTCATACACGTCTCGCAAAAGTTTTTTCTTTCACCTTTCGAGCGTTCATACACGTCTCGTAGGCTTTTCCTTTTCGAGCGTTCATACACGTCTCGCAAAAGTTTTTCTTTCACCTTTCGAGCGTTCATACACGTCTCGTAGGCTTTACCTTTTCGAGCGTTCATACACGTCTCGCAAAAGTTTTTTCTTTCACCTTTCGAGCGTTCATACACGTCTCGTAGGCTTTACCTTTTCGAGCGTTCATACACGTCTCGCAAAAGTTTTTCTTTTACCTTTCGAGCGTTCATACACGTCTCGTAGGCCTTTTCCCTTTCGAACGTTCATACACGTTTCGTAAGTCTTTTATTTTCGAGCGTTCATACACGTCTCGCAGATTGAAATCACCTGATTAGGTGACAATCTTTTTCTCTTCAGATCTAATCGCCTAACCCTTTGAGCGTTCATACACGTCTCAAATGTTTAAGTGACGATCTTTTACCTTGCTTTCATACCGCGAAGGACAAAATTCGGGTCCTTCTTTTACTTAATTGATCTTCGCAAAGAGTTCATGAGATGCCCTCGGCACTCACACACTCTATGCAAAGACACAATTAAGTAGGGGCAGCTGTAGTACCCCAATTTTGTCCTAAGCCTTTTAAAACAAAAATCAAAAAAATCAAAGAGAGGAAAAAAGTCAAAGTCAACCAAAGTCAACAAAAAAGTCAACATTTTAAAAATGATGACTTCGCACTGCGAAGTCTGCGATTTTTCTGCAGATTTTTGGTTTCTTTGATTTAATTCCAGAATTTGTTGCACATCATTTGCATAATTATTTTAGTCAGCATTCATGGCTAATTGGGCCAAGCAAAACCAGAATTGAGAGACTTGCCATTAATGCCAAGGTTGGAAGCTTTTTCTTCCAACCTAGCATGTGACAAGCAAGTGGGCTTGCCCTTGGGCAGCTCTTGTCCCTCCCAAGTGACCTGTTAACCACCCCAAGGTTGCCAGCCACCTGCTTGAAGTCTTTCTTCCTGCTTGCTCCCCCAAAACCAGTCAAACCCAGCTGGTTTTGTACTTGAAAAAGTCATGATTGCCTACCCTGTTTTGCACCAACTTTTCACCCCTCTCACACCAGCCATATGTAGCCTTTTGCATCCCCTAATCTCTGCACATCACAGTGCACGTTTTTATTGTTCAACCATTGAGATTGCAAGGATTGATCCCCAAGCTTAGCCAATTGCAATCCAGCCATATTCATCATCATTTCTATTCCAAAGACCATTGAATTTGTGGCTGAAATCAGTCAAAGACTTAACCCTTGGCACAAGGCAAGGTTGCCTCTATCCATTAGCATTAAATGCAAAGCCAAATAGCCTGAATTTAGCCCACAAATCAGCTAGGTCCTATGGATTTTCATCATTACATGAGATTGCATTTTGGCCTATAAATAGAGATGCAAGGCAAGAGAAAATAGAGAATGAATTAAGCAGTCAATACAGCAATTCAAAGAGCCATTACACACAAAGAAACACTACTCAAACAACCAGAGAAAACCAGCCAAAGCACTAGCAAAAAACCAATCAAACACAAAGCATTGCAAAGTTCAAAAACCATATCCAATATCCAAAAACCTTTGCAAGAACCTTCAACCAATTCAAATCCACTGCAGCTGGAGCTTTGCTAAGGATCTCTGTAAGTTTCTAAGCCTTTGTCTTGCATTTTCAATTGTGCTTGCATAGCAATTTTGGTCCAAAACCTTTTGGTTCTAAAAAACCCCTTTTGAATTTCAAAGAAATCCCAAGGTTTTCAAAACATCAAAACTGGTTTGTCCAGCCCTTTTCATTACAAAAACTCAAAGCTTTTCACTCTCCTAAAAGGTCCTGAGTGTGTTCAGAAGTTGTTTCTGAACAACAGTTCAGAAACAGCTTCTGAACTCAAAAATTCGCATTGTTCGCAGTGCGAAGTCATGGTCGCAGAGCGACCATGACAGAACTCAGAATCTGAGTTTAGGCTCCCAAATGGCCAATTTTTGAGGTTCTAGCCCAAGAGCTCAGAACCTAGGAGTTTTAAAACTCATTTTATCCAAACCATGACAAGGATTTTGCATAATTTTGGAAATTTGCAAGTTCGGGTAACACGTTTTTGGATAACTTGCAAGACAAGTTATGTTCCCAATCTTTCAAAACAACTTGAACAAACAAGCTATGTTCATCATTTCAAATTAAAACTTGAACAATAAACATTGTTCATGATTTTCAAAACCCAAACGTGAACATACTCCGAATTTGTTCGCTTTTCAAAATCGTTCGCAAAACGAGCCGAACTTGTGCGTTTTCTAACAAAATTGTCAAAATCTCTTCATTTTGGGTTTCAAACCAAATGTTTTGATAAACTTTGGGATTTCTAAAGGAATTCAACCAAAAACTTGAATGAAAAAGGGATGGTGTGACGTATGTCTCTCCATTGCCCCGATTGTACGAATGCGTGACGTATGTCTCGTCGTTCGGACAATCGTCATTCCTTTTTCAACGTATCCGACCATACCAAACCAAATCTTGGCCCCTTGTGGTAAATCCGAACCTTTTGGTCCCCCGTGGCCATTAGATTCAATCCCCCGACTCGTTTGAGTCACCCCGGTCAATGATCGACTCAATTGAGTCCATTGCACCTCTTTTGGTCCCAACGCGACCAAATCGAACCCTCTTACCCAACGAACATGTTTTACCTATTCTAAGCGCGATTCATAAACAAACGCTTAAGCCTCCCATGCGCGAGCATACAAGCTATACACTTAAGTCTCCCATACGCGAGCATACAAGCTACGTTTAATCGCAAGAATACGCCTAAAACATCGTTCATTTAAAAATAACCAACATATGTACGTTTTTTCTACCAAAGAACTACGTACGCTTTGAATTCTCCGACTACCGGGAGATACGTAGGAGCAAGATCGACATCTTGTCAAGCGCAATAATAAAAAACTTTCTTTTTCCCTTTCGTTTGTTTTCATCTCTTTCTTCCCCCTTTATTATATTTTGACATAGACAAGCATGCGCGCAAAACATTTAAAAACAATTTAAGCTTTAGCCAAATAGAAGGTTCCCGTTGAGTACAACGAACGTGAGGGGTGCTAATACCTTCCCCTTGCGTAACCGACTCCCGAACCCGACAATGGTTGCGATGACCAGTCCTTTTCCTCATCGTTAAGGGTTTTATTATCGTTTCCCTTCAAACAAAAAACTTAAGGGTTTATCAACGTTCCCTTTACACAAAAACATTGGTGGCGACTTCACAAGGCCCTCCGAGCGTTCGCGGACGTCCTCGGAGGATTGCGCGTTTTTTTAAAAACGAGGTGCGCACAGCTAGATGGCTAGAACGTGGGAGTAAATATATGGAAAATCCTCGGCATAATCTCCTTTCAACACGTTCAAAAATAGACAATATGACATACGATCAGGTATGAAACTTAACTTTTTTTTTCGGGATTACTTTTTAAGCAACATTAGAATACTAACATTCCTCTTTTTTAAACAGTTTTGTTGGAGGCCCTATCTCCACTTCCATTACAACAACGAAGAGGAAAGCCAGATATGGTCTGCAAACACATATCTCATCTGTTTCGAGATAGTCGAAAGGCATCATACAGATAGAGTCAGACTACAATTTGGCTTACCTCAACTTCCACCCGCCGTGCCAGAAGATATGACACATTTCCACATTATATCTTTGGCGAATAAAAAAATAAAAGGTTCGTGGGGAGATCAATTTCAGTTTCAAATACAAAATTGGAACAATCGTCTTCAATTAGCACTTGACGGAGTTAAATATAACCACTTGGTTTTTCCAAACCGTCAATATTTTGAATGGTATTGGACCTTTTTTAGAGATCATCTGTGGATTTCTAGAGAAGCGCTGTTGCGAAACCCAATGGAAGAATGTTCCAGAATTTTACAACAATTGTCGTCGGAATATCCCGCAGCACCAGCAACCTATCAAACACCACCAGACCCCTCCTTTGTGCCAGATGCAAACATCTGGTCAGATACCCCACCACCCTTTAGTCAATTCATCACACCTACACCCACATACTTTGACCCAAGCTTCAACCAATCCACCAGCTACAACTACAGCCAGACCTACCAATCCCCACCACAATCCACAAACCAGTTCCCGCAACACTCCCTAATACCATATCCTAGCTACTCCCAACAGAGTCATCATGGAGAAAGCTCCCGAACATCAAACTATTCCATCGATGACTTTATTCCAACCCAAAACACACCCCACAGTAGTTACCCTGAATACCCCTCTTTCAACCTACCAACCCCTCCAACCATTGTAAATTATCCGCAAACAAACTACACCCCACAATGGCCACAAACACAAACCAATCCCATAGAAACACTGGCTGCGGGGTTTAACGACGATGATTTTGTAAATGATATTTGGACAAACTCTGTCCCACCACAAGTGCAAAATGAGGCGAATTTGGAAACAAATGAAGCTGAAATAAACGACGAGGAAGTGGAAGAGGAAGAGGAAGACCAACAGCAACCCTAACGACCCGTACGAACTCAAAAAAATAACTTTTGTGCTACGGGAAGTCATAATTTACATTGGGGTAACTGGTTTAGAAGAAAAAAATAGGATCGTCTAAATGATGTAATTATTTTTTTTAAATCAATATATTTATTTTTTTATTTTTTTGGTTTTTTTATTTTATTACCAAACTACGACAGTATATATTGATCAAACTACGACAGTATATATTTTATTACCAAACTACGACAGTATAAATTACCAAACTACGACGGTATATATTTTATTTTTTGGGATTAAAGCGAGAAAATGTATGAAAAAATTTGAGTTAATTTAGACAAAAGGGGTGTTGTTGGGTATTTATAGGGGTTGGGGAATAATAAAAAATGGGGTGAAAAGTATAAAACGAAAAAAAAAAAAAAACCATTACCGCCGGCCCAATTGGCGGTAATGGGTCATTCATTAATAAAATAAAAAAAAAGCCTGCCAAGCCTATGCTACACGCTACAGTAGTCTGCACCCCTTTGATTTTGCAGGACGCCACAGTACAAATTCTGCCATTACCGCCAATTGGAATCGCGGTAATGGCACTAAACGACAAAAAAAACCCTCAAAAATGAAAGTGGGTCATTTTGGTAAATATTTTTCAAAGGGGGTCAAAAAATCATTTTTTTGGCCAACAGGGTCATAAAAAAAAAAATTTCTCACCCGTACCCATTTCACAAGCTCCACTACCCTTCCTCTTCCACCTTTTTCTTCCCCACAAATTATGACAAGTGCCGTTCCTATGAAAATAGAGGCTTGACTCTAATGTAAAAATAGGCCCCTAATAAAATAAAAACACAATTTTTTTAAAAGAGAAATCATCTATTTTAAATTGAAAATAAGATCCGAAAACATAAAAAATATTTATCATTGTAAGTAAGACAGAAAAGATCAACATTCTAATAAAAAAATATAAAAAAATACTACTTCAAATGAATATCTTGATCAACTTTATAGGTTGTTATTTTCCTTAGTATGTACAGAGACAAAAAAAAGTTTATAATTTTTTTGAGAATAAATTATAATGTTTGTTGTTAGAGCTTTGTTATTTTATGCAACAAGTATGAGGCAAAAATTACAAGAAGTACCCTAACAAAAATAAGAAGAAAAAAGTTATATTGTGTTTTTATTTGTAAAAATATAATTCAATATGTTGAGAAGAGTTGAGATGAATTGGAGGAAAAAGAGAAAGTCTTGAAGACATATGAACCTCAATTCCATGATAAATTATACCCAAATCTAGGCCTCTCATACTAAAAAAAAATTAATCAAATAAGAAAAACGTGATTTGTGGATGTTGAACACAAGACCAAGAAAAGAAAATTAATTAAAGAAGAAAAAGGAGAAAAAATTAATTAAGGAAGAAAAATGAGACTTGTGGGTGTTGAACCAAAGACCAATGAGATGCAAACACAAGCTGGTACCACTGTGACACTTCTGCAGATCTAATTTGCTTACCACTTTACTTATATATATAAATAGTTTACGTGCATGGAAAAATAAAAAAAAAATATTTTGGGCCCCAAAATTTTGAAGACCCAGTTCTATAGAGTTGTTTGCACCCCCTTAAACCGGCCCTGATTATGACAATGTCATTTTGATTGTAACGGGGATACAGACGGGCGGATCTCTTCAAGGCTTAGTGTGGCTATTGTCACACCAACCCAACTCAATTTTATTTTATTTTTTTTATATTCAAGCCCAAATTTTATATCATATATCTTTAATTTTGAAATATAATAATATATGATGCATTGGCCTAGTGGTCAAGTGCATGTTTTTCTAACTCATAGTCCTGGGTTTATGTTTGGACTATTGTTTTTGTCATTTTTTTTAAAGAATTAATTAATATAACATAAATGTAAAGAAGAACAGGACGGAATCGACACGGCAGAAACTTCAAGAATAACTCATCAACCACTAGACTATAGTGCTTGATATGTTTTATTAGACCATTTGCAATGGATTTGTTGAATGAGAGTTTCAACACATAAAGCCTCTGGAATGAGAGTTTGAGTGGTGTTGAGAGGTGATGTGGAGGAGAGAGGTGATGAAGACATTCAACAGCCTGCACTGTGACACATGGCGAAAGCTTAATGGCCAAAACGGGCGTGTGTGGCACACGCGCCGACAACCGCGAGTGAGGAAGCAGGAGTGAGAAAGAAGATGGTTTTTGGATAAAAGGTGACACGTGTTGCGTGCTGATTGGCTGGCTGGATTTTTATTATCTTAATAATTTAAACTCAATTATTTCATTGCAAATTAATTTTTTGAAATTTTTTTTTACCAAAATTCATGATTTTTTTGCTCTATAAATAGAGACTTGGTTCATTTGATTTGGACACAGAAAAAAAAACCAAGTTTTTCACTATCTTAATCTTATTATTATCCTTCTATTAAACTTCTTTTTAGTGAAATGGATCCCAATAATAATAATTTCAACACCCAGAATTCTTCTAATTACACATTTAGCTACCAAAATCCCAACAATTATCAACATCCAAATCAATTTTCCAACCAACGTCCTCAAAACATGCCTAATTTTGGTTTTGCACCAAATTTCAACCACTTATCCTCTGTTCCAAACTTTAATCCATATTATGGATCTATGATGGGATATCCATCTCAAACACCCCCGTTTAATGGTTATATGCCAATGAGGAATGAAAATTTTCCGAGTGTTGGTGCACCTGAATTTCCTGAATTTTCAACACAAATAACTCTTGGTGGCTTGACAAGTGCTAATGAAGTTACTCCAAATTCAGAGGATTCAACTCCTAAGAGCAAGAAAGCCCAGCAATCAACATGGAACACTGAACAAAATTTGGTGCTAATTAGTGGGTGGATTAAATATGGAACAAGCAGTGTTGTCGGGAGAAATCATGCAGCGACAAACCAAAGACTAATTGACGACTACTTTGCCAATGAGCCTACATGTGACGATGCAATGTTTCGTCGTCAGTACCGGATGCAAAAACATGTTTTCCTTCGAATCGTTGGGGACCTTTCAAGTAGTGATAACTACTTCACCCAGCGAGTTGATGCATCCAATAAAAAAGGTATATCACCCTTAGCAAAATGTACCACAACAATGCGAATGTTAGCATATGATGTGGCAGCAGATGTAGTCGATGAATACATCAAAATAGGAGGTACTACAGCATTGGAGTGCTTACGTAGATTCTGTAAAGGAATCATACGATTGTATGAGCAAGAGTATCTGAGAGCACCAACCCAAGATGATCTGCAAAGAATACTACATGTAAGTGAAATGCGGGGGTTCCCAGGGATGATCGGGAGTATTGACTGCATGCACTGGGAGTGGAAAAATTGTCCTAAAGCATGGGAAGGTCAATTTACTAGGGGGGGATAAGGGAACCACCACAGTTATTCTTGAAGCAGTTGCATCTCATGATCTATGGATTTGGCATGCCTTTTTTGGATGTCCGGGAACGTTGAAGGATATTAACGTTCTAGACCGGTCACCAGTGTTTGATGATGTGGAATAAGGAAAGGCTCCAAGTGTGAAATTCTTTTTGAATCAACGTCCTTATAACATGGCATACTATCTAGTTGATGATATCTACCCTTCTTATCCAACTTTCGTCAAATCGATTAGACTTCCTCAAAGTGAACCCGATAAGTTATTTGCAAAAGTTCAGGAGGGATGTCGGAAGGACATCGAACATACATTTGGAGTGCTTCAAGCTCGATTTAAAATCATCCGTGAACCAGCTCGCTTGTGAGACATAGCCGATTTGGGTATCATCATGAGGTCATGCATCATATTACATAATATGATTGTTGAGGATGAACGAGATTCATATTCTCAACGTTTGACCGATTTTGAGCAATCTGAGGAAAGTGGATCTAGTACACCGCAACCATACTCGACCGAGGTGTTACCCGCTTTTGCAAATCATGTGCGTGCTAGATCCGAGTTGCGTGATCCAAATGTTCATCACGAATTGCAAGCAGATCTAGTGAAGCACATATGAGCAAAGTTTGGAATGTTTCGTGATTGAAGGTGATTTGTATCGTACTAATTAAGTTACTCGTGTGTTGTGTGCTTAGTTTGTTTATTGCATGTTAAGTTATTTGTGTGTCGCGTGTTTAGTTTATTGTATTGCATTTTAAGTTAAGAAAATAAAAATAAATTATTTAAATAAATTTTGTTTTTACAAAAACACTAAAAAATAAATTGTTAAGTGTTTATTATTTTAATTTAATTATAATTGATAATTGTAATTTTATGTAATTATAAAAACAAAAATATAAAATTAAATAAAAATATGAAATAAAAAGTGGTGGGGTAGAGTGTTGAATGAAAACCCATTGGAGAAGATATTTGTTGAATGAGTGTTGAATTATTATGTGGAAGAGAGATAAAATGATTTGGAGTGTTGAGAATTGAAAAAGTTGGTGTTGAATGGTAAAACCATTGTAAATGGTCTTAGTTGCAACATCAACATATATTAAAAGTTTTTAATTTACTCGTACCTAATCAATAAATATATATAAAGGGATAAATTTTTTGGGTGAAATTTTTTTCTTCTATTGACCATTCATTTAAAATATTTTATCTTTTTTATAATGTTATTTAAGTTATAATTAAAAAAGGTTAAATTTCACTAAAATATGAACAATATTTTTTATTTTTAGCGTAATTAACTTCGCTAAAAATAATTAGTCACACTGATAATTTCATCCCAAATCCGCCCATGGGGATACCCATAATTTTTTCAATCTTTTTCATGTGCTCTTACCTTGATATAAATTTTGGGTTTTATTTGTTTTTATTGTAATTGAGTTGTTTTGTGTTCTAGATTTTAGAGATAGAGATTCCATTTTCTATGATAGTTTTTTTTTGTTTTTGGAAAATGATAGATTGAGTTGGGTTTTTCGTGGCTTTGTTAGATTTTAATTGAAAACAAAAACGTAATCACACAGCCCCTTTAGAAATAAGATTGTTGGTATATTGGATGAAAAAATTTTGTTTCAGATTTCAATGGATAAACAAGAAAAACCAGTAAGCAGTGTTTCCTTTGACACAAGAATAATGAAGGTTCAGTGAGTACTACTTAATACTTACAGGAAAGGAGAAGAGACCGTTTTGGATGAACATAGAAAATAAAGAGTTGAAATAAAATAATGAAAAAACTAAAGTAAATGGGTGCACCCTATAAATTTGAAACTGGTAACCAGGAAAAGATTTAAAAAGAAGAGTTGTGGTGGCTTCACAAGATTGGAGTGTGTTGAAAGTGTCCGTTAGGGTGTGACCCCAACATTTCTCTATATCTATACTATATATCTATATTATATATAAAAGGTTTAATTAAACACCCAGTCTCTTAATTTATTTTTTTTTAAATTGGTCTCATAACTATTCAAATCTACAATTTGGTCCTTTATCTTTGTTTCCGTCTGTCAATTTGATAATATTTTGTTAATTTTAACCCCCACAAAAAGGTGATCGTTGGATAAAGAAGGTTTACCAGATCTTATAGTGTATCACAATTATCTAATTTATTTACTTTTTTCATCTTCTTCATCTTCATTTAACCTTCATGATCTTCATAAAATAAAAAAAAACCCAAAATTTTTTCAAAAATTCATCATTACACAAATTTTCGAGCAACTCATTTTCTCCATGTCATCTTTATCAATCTTCATACAAAAACCCTTCAAAACCTAGAAAAACACACAACTTATATTCAACATCAAACTCTTTAATCAAACCCCTAAATCATTAGACCACCACAATTTTCATTATCATCCTCTCATCACTACATCACTACCATCAACAACAACACCTAAAATTGAATTAAAATTATGCAGAAACGTTTAAGTTCCACAGTACAAACAAAATCTAGATTACTGCTAATGAATTTGAGAGGTGAAATATGGATTTTTCTTTGACCAATTTTCCCCAATTTTTCTTTTTATGCAAAAACCCTTTCCTTCAAATGAGTTCTAAGTGTTTGATTGATGGTGAATTCAACGTGAATAATCGAAAGGGCTACTGAATTGTTGTGTTCTTATGATTGTGTGAAACGAATTTCCGGCGCGGTGGTGATGCTTTCCGGTGCGGTGGTCGCCGGAGCAAGGTCATCCTATCATGAATTTTTTTGTGGTTTTTGTAGGGGATATGAAGGAGAGTACTTATATGGTGGTGGTTTATTGAAAAACCTTTTGTGGTGGTCAAGATCTAACACTGAATGTGGTGGTTTTGAAACTTAAAAAAGTCTCTGATCTAAAAATAAATTTGAGGAGGAGATAGAGAATGAAGATATGATGAATAATGTGTTTGGTTTGTCAAAGGATGACCGAAAACGCCACGGTGGGTGGCTGGAAAGGATGACCGGAGAAGTTGCTCCAATCAAAATTTTGTTTGGTTCATATGAAAATGTATAATGAGGAGTACGAAAATGGTTTTTACTGTCACAAAAATGGTCTATCAAGGGTGGTTTTTTTTTGAAGTTGAAATATGAATTTTTTAAAGAAAAAAATTGGCTTTATTTTTTATTTTATGATGATGATGAAGGATGAATGAAGATGAAGATGATGGAAGAACATGAAGAAAGTAAATACATTAGGTGTTGGTGATACACTATAAGATCTGGTAGACTTTCTTTATCCAACAGTCTTCTTTTTGCGGGGGTTAAAATTAAATTAATAGGATCAAATTGACGGACAGAAACATAGATAAATGACCAAATTGTAGATTTTAACAGTTACGAAACCAATTTGAAAAAAAGAATTAAGTTAAGGGACCAGGTGTTCAATTAAGCCTATATAAAAAAAGGGTCTTGTTAACGAGTGCCCTCAGATACTCTTTAAGCTTTTTAAATTAAATAATTATTCTTTAAAAATGTCAAAGTTTTTAATTTCCAATGCACTTTATTACACAAATTTTCATAAAAAGTTACCATTTAAAATCCTTAACTAATGCCCCGGAGACACTTGTTAACATTTCCCATAAAGAAAATAGTCATTTTTGGCTCTTTTGGGTTGACTTTTTCTCTTTTCAAAATTACCCTCAACTTTCAGTACAAATAACACATATAACAAATAGATAAGAGTAAATTCAAATATTAAAATAAAAATGTAACAAACATGATATGAATATACTCCCTCCGTCCCAAATTATAAGCAAAAAAAACTCATTTTCTTTGTCCCAAATTATAAGCAAAAAAGACCAGTTTTTATCATATTTAATTATGTTATTTCAAAAAATTATCTTTTCCAAAGAGAAATTAAATGCAAATTGCATTCATTTTGCTCTCCCTTTCATTTTCTCTATAACTAATAACCAATGAAAATTGTTTTTACATCTTTCTATAAAACTTATTCCAAGGATAACACAAGAAATTATACTACAAATTACTATGTTTTAGTTTTCTTAATAAGTGTGAAATAATTTTTTTTGCTTATAATTTGGGACGGAGGGAGTATACACACACACACACACACACACACATATGTCTAGTTTTTTTTCCTTTATCATTTAAAAAGTGTAACAAACTAGATGAGTATATCTATACTTACTTTTTCATTATTCCAATTATACCCTTAAACAACTTTTTCTAATAAAGATTGTTGTTGGTGTTATTAAAAAAAATAGATTTTTTTTTTGTTATATTGTTGGTATCATTGAAATAGATAATCATAGATAGTTTGTTATGATTTGAAAGAAACAAACATTTATATTTTTTGTTTTAATCAAAATCAAAATTTCATAAGAAAAAACACTGTTTCATAAATTTCAAACGTTAGTGCAATTAAAAGAGCTGAAAGACAAGCACGTGAGTGCCCGTCTTTTCGCTAGTTATATATAAAGAAAATAATATGTTTCGGCTCTTTTGGGCTGACTTTTTCTATTTCCAAAATTACCCTCAACTTTCAATACAAATAGTGCATATAACAAATAGATAATAGTAAATTCAAATATTAAAATAAAAGTGTAACAAACACGACATAAATATATATATATATATATATATATATATATATATATATATATATATATCCGTTATCTTTTAAAAAGTGTAACAAACTAGATGAATATATTTATACTTACTTTTTCATTATCCTAATTATACCCTTAAACAAATTTTTCTATAATAAAGATCGTTGTTTGATGTCATTAAAAAAAATAAGAATTTAGATTATATTTTTTTGTTATATTGTTGGTGTCGTTGAAATAGATAATCATGCTTAGTTTTGTTTGTTATAATTTGAAAACAACAAATATTTATATTTTTAGATTTAATCAAAATCAAAATTTCATAAAAAACACCGTTCATAATTTTTAAATGTTAGCGTAATAAAAAGAGCGGAAAGACGGACACGTGAATGCCCGTCTTTTCGCTAGTAGATATAAATGTGATAGAAGAAGTTAGTTAGAAATTCAAGAATCTTGTTGTTTCGTTTTTTTTCGATTCAAAAACGGAGCAAGAATTGCAATGGAGCTTCTTCTTCGTCTTTTTCTTTAACACAAGAAAATCAAACTGTTCAAGTGAAGATTTCAGATAATGAGTACAAGTTATGGTGTGGTTATTTTAAAAAAAAAAACATGATAGCAAAGTTGATGACGGGGTTTGCAACTGTCTTGTAAAATGTTTTCAAAGTGGATCAACTTTACTTGTTCACTAAGATTTAGTTAAGTGTATCTACCCACTAAGAAAATCATTTATAGATTGTTGTATAGTTTTAAGTCATTGTCTTAAGCTAAACATACTAGTTAATAAGACTGCAATCATTTATCATATTTTAATTTACTGTTTTTTTTTAATACGGACGTTCAATTTTGATCTAATTGTCACAGATATGCCATGAACGTGAAAATTACCAAATGCAAGCCACCAGAATTTCTCAATTTGTTAATGCTTATAAGATGATAATTAAGTAATTAACCAATTTATCTTTAGAAATGAAACACAAACAGTAAATATTAAACATGATTTTAAAATGGATAATACCAGTAGATAACATTATCAACACCTTGACTCTTATATTACATCAACAATTTTGATAGTGTTTCCATCATTGAGTGCACTACTGCTTTTTCTTTAATTGAATTTGATGTTTAGTTTATAAGTGCCTCTATTTCATTATTAGCCTTAGCCTTAGCCTAGTCTTAGGTTAATTCAATTTGATAGTGAAATCTTAGGTTAATTGAATTTGATAGTGTTTCCATTATTAATATTGTTAATTTTTTTTATAAGCTCAAGTCATCGTATGATTTGGTTATTTAGTAGTAGGTATATTGGTTTGATTAGACCTTCATAAGAATTCGTTATTTAGTAGCAGACCTATTTGTGTGCTTTATGCCTTCATAAGATTTGACCTATTTAGTAGTAGGCTTATAGGTGTAGCTAGACCTTAGTGTAAAATAAGCTTTTAAATAGGCTTTTAGGCATCATCGGGCCTTTAAAAAGGTCGCTTCATACCTTAAAAATGAGTCTATGACGAGTAATAGACCAAACTCAGACCTATAATTTTTGAAGTAGGTCAAACTTAGGCTTTACAAAGCCCGGCCCAGTCTAGCACATTTCCACCCCTAATCATCCCCCATCATATCAACACCTTCATCTTCATCAATCTCATTGTTTCCATCATCATCATCATCATCATCACCACCACCACTTGCATCACTTCCATTTTCACCTTCATTGTCTCTTTCTTACTAAACGAAATAAGAGCTTGATGAACACGATGATAGATAATGGTAACAAAATGGAAACGATTGAGTCCGATTTGTTGTGATTTTATTCGATTTTGCTATGATTTTACCATGATTTTGCATGTTTTTCGATTCTGTTATCAATTTGGATCGAAGAAGATGAGCGAAATCGTACGATTTTGAGATTTTGATCGCGATTTTGACAACAATGATTTTGCACCACATAGATGGAATAAAAAGTAATGTATGTGTTCCCGACATCAAAGTTTTGCAGTGTAGAGTTAACATTCTCATATAGTTGATTCTTAAATAGTTCTTTGTAATCTGTAATCTGTAGGGATAATAACTTGAATAGCATCACCATAAATTTGAAAACAACAACATGAATTTAAAGTTGTATAACTCAATCACGATAATGAAAACATGAGATTTACCGGCTCATCACACACTACCATTTCCAAATGTTGCTTGCTTTTAGAATTGACAACAGTCAGTACATCCTTGACTCCAACATCTATTTACCAAAGAGATTTGGTATAATTGATATCCTTGATTTTTTTTTCAAAAAGTCTTGCCATTGTTCCTGGTATTGTTACCAAAAGAGGATGTATATATTTCATGAAAGTATATATGAGAAAAAAAGGTTATAGAATATATTTGAATAGATTCAAAACATGAATTAAAAGTAACAATATAAGATAGAAACAAACAAAGAACAATAAAAAATGATGAAACTATTATCAACTACAATAAAGTCAGAATATAATTTTAAACAAAATAAACACAAAAAGAAAAAAAGAAACAACGATGAACCAAAAAATATCATAATGAACAATGACCATTAAAAAGCTATTATCAACTAAAATCAACTCAGACATATTTACAATAACTATAAAAACACAAAAAGAAAATAAGAAACAACTATAAACCTAAAAACTATAATATAAACATTACATACAAAAATATTTTTTAAAAAATAAACATGAAAACTAAAACCATTCAAAGAGTAAATAACATTTAAATGTAGCAACAATGAGCACAACGTTAATGGCTAAGAATGAAGATGTAAATGTTATACTCCCTCCGTCCCTTTATATAGGAATAGTTTACAAAAATCGCTCGTATTAAAAAAAATGTTTGAAGTAATAAATTTGTCATAATGTATGTTGTTATTACCAAATTACCCTTTGTCTATAGAGATATTTAATGTTAACTTTTCATATTTCAAGGTGTATTGATAATATTAATGAGGGATGTATTTAGAAAAAGAGTAATAAATGCATCTAAAAATTTGTAGATAGTCTTATATTTATGGACAATTTTTTTTTTTTGTAAATTAGTCTTATAAAAAGGGACGGAGGGAGTAATATGCAATATAAAATTAAAAATACCGGAATCGATTTCACATTGTATGGATGAAAGCTGAAAAAAAACAAATAAACTGATTAGTTGAAGATTGAAGAACAAGAAACGAAAAACAAATGAGAGAAGAGTCAGGTCGAAGTAGATGAAATAAAAAAAAAGCTAAAAGAAACATAAAAACAACTTGGTCTAAATGAAAATGAAAAAAGATATTCACACCTTGTTGATTCTGATAGAGAGAATGAATTACTTTAGAGAAGAGAAGAATTGAAGTGGGAAGAGAGTAAGTAGATGAAATAAAAAAAAAGCTAAAAGAAACATAAAAACAACTTGGTCTCAATGAAAATGAATAAAGATATTCACACCTTGTTGATTCTGATAGAGAGAATGAATTACTTTAGAGAAGAGAAGAAATGAAGTGGAAAGAGAGAATTTGAAAGTGAGTGGCATTTAGCCTGAGAATGGGAAGTTTTTTTTATCATGGGAAAAAAATTTTCAACCATTAGATTAATGAGGAACATTAATCTTATTATAGACTGTCTACACCATATTTTTTTCCTTTCTCTTTTACACTCTTATATTTTTGTTTAGATTTGGAATTTTTTTCTTTCTTTGATCTGGAAACCATTGGCCGGATTTTCTCGCGCGCACACGGGCGCGCGCGCCTGCCCGTATTATTAAGAGTGACTTAGAGGTTGAATTTTTTCACGATTTTTTGCATGCATGTTTAGGACATAAAAACAACATTGCCCACAAAAAACAAGAATTTTCCGACAAGGGACGGATTAAATATGAATTTTTTACACGCCAAAAACTCAAAAACGTGAAACAACAAAACATGCACCTAGAAAACGAATTTTGAGCTGATTTTTTGCAGACACCTCTATAAAAATACATATAGAGGATCTGTAAAGTTTCGTAGCATTCCGACAAAGTCTCGATTTATTTTGATTTTTCGACCGACACGCGCAAAATCGCATTTTTTTTCCAAAATAAATCGAGGCTTTGTCGGAATGCTACGAAACTTTACAGATCCTCTATATGTATTTGTATAGAGGTGTCTGCAAAAAAACCAGCTCAAAATTCGTTGTCTAGGTGCATGTTTTGTTGTTTTGCGTTTTTGAGTTTTTGGCGTGTAAAAAATTCATTTTTAATCCGTCCCTTGTCAGAAAATTCTCGTTTTTTGTGGGCGATATTGTTTTTATGTCCTAAACATGCCTGCAAAAAATTGTGAAAAAATTCAATCTCTAAGTCACTCTTAATAATACGGGCGGGCGCGAGAAAATCCGGTCAATTGTTTCCAGATCAAGGAAAGAAAAAAATTCCAAATCTAAACAAAAATATAAGAGTGTAAAAGAGAAAGAAAAAAAATATGGTATATGCAGTCCATGATAAGATTAATGTTTCTCATTAATCTAATGGTTAAATTTTTTTTTCCATGGTGGGAAAAAACTTCCCATTTGCCACCCTGAAAGTGTGTAGAAAGATGATTTATGTCTATAATGATGGTTCAACTAAATGATGTGCATCGAAAAAAGGGAAGAAAAAGATTTGATCTTAGACCATTTACAATGGTTTTACCATTCAACACTCATTCAACACTCACTTTTTTAATTTCCAACAATCCACATCATTTTCTCTCTCTTCCACATAATAATTCAACACTCATTCAACAAATATCTCTCCAATGGTTTTTCATTCAACACTCTACCCCACCACTCTTTATTTCATATTCTTATTTAATTTTATATTTTTTTTTATAATTACATAAAATTACAATTATCAATTATAATTAAATTAAAATAATAAACAGTTAACAATTTATTTTTTAGTGAAAAACTTCAAAAGAAAAGCTAATAGAAGGATAATAATAAGATTAAGATAGTGAAAAACTTAGTTTTTTTTTGTGTCCAAATCAAATGAACCAAGTCTCTATTTATAGAGCAAAAAAAATCATGAATTTTGGTAAAAAAAAATTTAAAAAAATTAATTTGCAATGAAATAATTGATTAAGATGAGAAAAATTCAGCCAGCCAATCAGCACGCGCCACGTGTCACGGTGCAGACTTTAAACAAGTGTTGAATGTCTTCAACACCTCTCTCCTCCACATCACCTCTCAACACCACTTAATATACCATTGCAAAGGCTTTATGTGTTGAAAGTCTCGTTCAACAAGACCATTGCAAATGGTCTTAGGTTCTATAACAAAGTTGATATATTAGGAATCGGAAGTAGCCATCACATACTCTAACACTATTCATCATAGACATGTGTCAACATTTAAACATCAAAGGGTATATTTGTAAACTCAAGAACATATTTCTTTCTTACATTAAGAGTATACGACACATCCAACTTTTTCTATAAGTAGCTTATTTTGTTTTTAATAACAGATGTCACACAAAAAAAGATTGTGTTAGAAGTGACAACCATCAATCCGTCAATCCGTCTCTTGATGAAGAAGTGCATGTGTTTGAGCCTACCCCTTCAAGTTGGTCCATCCTGTATTGTTTTTCACTGGTTAATAGCGGGACGAGCCTAAACGGGGTTGTCGGCCCGCACTTCCATCGATAGTCATGCTATATGGTCATTAGTTATTGATGTATACCATAAATGTGAAGTGGAAGAAATTGGATTGAAAGTGATTCATGTAATACTAGTTAGAAAATTGAAAATATTTAACTAATATCATCTTAAAAACTGAATCAATTATTTTTAGTTTTTTTTTTTAAATAAGTATATAATAGGACGAAAGGAATAATATTAGGTGATCATAGTGGTAACCATGAAATTTAGTTGGATATATACTATCATTCAATTATTCAATGACGTGAGACACTTTCGTATTAATTTATTTAAAAATAAAATCAAATTTTGAATGAATTTTTTTTCTATGATACACCGATGTTCAACCAAACTTCATAGTATTTAAAGAATTTACCACAATATTAAGATATATGATAGAGAATGCACTAGGAAGACCACTATACACGTTGTTTTCAAAGAAGCTTTTTAAACAATTTAATCGATAACTTTCTCTATCTCTCTGATGAAATTTATTAGTAATGTCAAGATCGTTATATTTGACTTTTAGAATGGATAAAAGTTAAGATCTTACTCAACCTATTATTTAACCATATGCTACATTGTCATCAAAGTATTGACAAACCAAAACTGACTTTGTTTTTAATGTATTTTTAATCTACCATACGCAATTGAACACATGAGGGTACAATACAGTTTTTCAAACTCATAA
Organism: Medicago ruthenica; assembly: GCA_018208015.1. Lineage (NCBI taxonomy): Eukaryota > Viridiplantae > Streptophyta > Magnoliopsida > Fabales > Fabaceae > Medicago > Medicago ruthenica. The sequence goes on along the minus strand of CM031372.1, from coordinate 95,909,685 downwards.
AGGATATACAATTGCCCTATGACAAAATAAAATTCCAAGCACGCCATTGCCCTATAACCACTCAAACCTCAATGGCTCACGTTTCAAATCTTGTTTTTTTAGCTTCCATTTTCCTTTTCAACATCATAAACAGTCCAATCCTCACAAATGCTATTTCCTCATGCAATGGACCATGCAACACTCTCAACGATTGTGCTGGCCAACTCATTTGCATCAACGGAAAATGCAACGATGACCCCGACGTTGGGACCAACATATGCACCAAACCTTCACCACCACCACCACCAAGTGGCGACAAGTGTAAATCTTTCGGCACCTTAGAATGCGACGGAGAATCACACCCTCAATTCAAGTGCTCTCCACCAATTTCATCTTCCACACAAGCATTACTCACGTTGAATGATTTCAGCGAGGGTGGCGACGGAGGAGCTCCATCTCAGTGCGACGAGCAGTTCCATAGCAACTCAGAAAGAGTAGTGGCTCTGTCCACTGGGTGGTACAGCGGAGGTTCAAGGTGTGGAAAAATGATTAGAATCACGGCGAGGAACGGGAGGAGTGTGATGGCGAAAGTGGTTGACCAGTGTGATTCAGTGAATGGATGTGATGATGAACATGCAGGTCAGCCACCTTGTCGTAACAATATCGTGGATGGATCTGTAGCTGTGTGGAATGCGTTAGGGTTGGATACAGATGTTGGTGTAGAGAAAATTACTTGGTCCATGTCTGGGTCTAATGAAGCTTATGAAACATTTAATGCCTAATAAGAACAAACTATTTATTGTTAGGTTCGTCTTTCACCTTTGTTGTGATTTTTTCTGTAATTTCTTCTTCTGAATTTTCTATAGTCTTATTTAGGTTCAGGTTGTCTTGTATTCTCTTCTTTGGTAGTGGACCTTTTGGCATGAGATGTTAGTAATTTTATTTTGGATTCGTGATTTACTTTATATTTGGTTGAAGTATTTCTTGTATTTTTTTTATAATATATACACACATCTGTGTGCGTTTACATTTAAAAATAATAGGGCTCGAACCAGAAACTTTCCGGTTCAGTGTCTGTAATTTTATTATTAGACCAAACATTTGAAGTTTGTAGGACATTTTAGACTACATTGAAAGTGCATTCTATATAATTTATTAATAATAAAATGAGTTAATCTGCCCCCTAATAAAAAAATGAGTTAATCTGATTTGGGTAAAAAAAAAATACCATAGAAGCTGTTTTAAAATAGGCTTCACCTTCTCTAATTTATCTCAAATGAAATTAGATAGAAGAAAATGTTTTTGAAGAAAAATTCATTCCTAATCCCCCGCATATAAATCACTAGAAAATAGTCTTCCCAGTTTAGCTTAATTGATAGGAATATTGTATTATATATGTAGGGACCTGGGATTGCAACCTAAGACTCCCCACTTATTTATCTTGAAAATGTGAATTTCTACTCACTAAACTACTTGACAAAAAAATCACCAGAAAAATAAGGATGCACCTATGTATACGAAAACTTGTTATTTTAGGCAATTTATAGTTTGTTAATTACATACACTTTGAACTTGGAAATACCATTTTTCGTCCCTTATCATAAGACTTATTCTAAATTTTAACATATGTTGAAATAATGAGGCTCATAGTCTCTAGTAGAGTAGTGGCAGTGTCCAAAAAAAAGTTCAGGTGGGTCATCAAAAACTTAAATTACAAACCTTAAAAATTCAAAATGATTATTTACGTGTTTCGAATCACTTGAAAATGATATAGTAACACACAATGAGATGGAGAAGATGGTGGACCGCAATATAATTTTATTTAAAAAGTCAAAATATTTCACCGATTTTTTTATAAAAGAATTAATTTTTTTTGATAGAGTAGTCCGTGATCCACCCGAGGTCCTCCACTTGGTAGGATTTAGAGTTTGAATGGGGAATGCCCCTCTGTTTTCTGTTCAATCAACCTGTCATGTTTCTGTTTTTATCCAATGAGACTTATACTTTAAGCTAATTGATTAGTAATAAGTTTGGTCACCACTACGAACCTTGGTACGTGACACACTCATCCGGTCACAACTGCCGTCGCAGCTATTCACAACAATTCATTTCAATTTAAAAAATGTGATGATTTCTGTGCTTTAATTTTTTACTAACTAGTGTGTTTAGCTTAAGACAGTGACTTATGACTATACGACAATCTATAATTGATTTTGTTAATGGGTAGATACACTTAAAGGTAGCGTCAATTCATTCTTGCTCAATACAAGGACACCCGTGTCACTCATGCCAATATGTCATTTCAGCATTTTTTGGTTTACCTTCCCCTTTCGGAAAACACAGTACTGTTTCTCTATATGTAGCAAACAAACAACAAAAATTTCACCAATACCAAATTCAAACAAAAGGATCTAGTTAGTAACACTACCCATTAACAAAATCAATTATAGATTAATTGTATAGTCATAAGTCATTGTCTTAAGCTAAACACACTAGTTAGTAACACTGCAACTATTTAGCGTATTTTCATTTACTATATATTTTTTTAAGTACGGATATGGACCTTCAATTTTGATCCAACTGCCACCGATATGCCATGAATGCGGAGATTACCAAATGCAAGCCACCAGAATTCTTATAAGATGATAATTAAGTAATTAACCATTTTATCTTTAGAAATGAAACACAAACAGTAAACATGATTTTAAAATGGACAATACAAGTTAGATAACATTATCAACACCCTGAATCTTATATTACATCAACAATTTTGATAGTGTTTCCATCAATGAGTACACTACTGCTTTTTCTTTAATTGAAATTGATGTTTAGTTTATAAGTGCCTCTATTTCAATTTACAAACTTAGTACACTAACTAGAACATACATTTATATATGCTTTGCTAACACTTAAATTATGTTAAAAGAGGAAAAATATGTTAACCTAAAAGTTAAGTGTCCATATTAACCTAAAAGTAAAGCATAAATAATAAATAATAGTACTACAAAGGAACAGTCCCACGGCTTCTTCCACGGATGCACGATCCAATTCAGTCCTTCTTTCTTCAGTTCGATGCACATCAACTATAATATTTAAAACCAAAGGGAACTCTGCTATACGACCACCAGTTATTGGTTCCGCAGGTCCAAAAGAATCAGAGAAGCCGAACATATCTTTGACCTTAGATATAAGAATAAGTGTCATTTGAGCAAGGTTTTCAGAATTCAAATACGGAGAGGAAAATCGGTGCAAGTTTAACCATAGAAAATTTTCGTAGTGAGTTAAGAAACTATTGCAATATCGAAGTTGTAAACATGCTTGACACCGTCGGCCTATGATTTGAGGAGAAATCTCGAAGGTTAGCCATGACTTTAAACTTGAAGCAATCTAACATGAGAGGCCTATGTCGATATCTTGATTGGCCTCTACAAACATGAAAATTGCACCCAACCTTTACCGTGATTTTCATAAATCCATAATTTTTCAAAAAATACGAATTGTATCTCAGTTTTGTCCCAAAACAAAATATATCTTCGTTTGTTTTTTGCTACCATTAGGCCAAAAAAATAGAAGTTTTAGATAGATTGAAAATTATTATTTTTTGTTTTTTTAGAAAGAATGGTGTAATTTAAATCAACATCTATAACAATTTATCCCTTTATAAAAAAATCTAGGGTTAAATAAGTAAATGGTCCCCCTAAATATACCAACATTTGATTTTAGTCCCCCTAAAATATTTTTTAGGCTTTTGGTCCCTCCAAAATTTTCTATCCATGAAATTAATCCATACTTTTTGGTCAACTCATGTCTAACCTTCATATTTTTTAATGAAGTTTTCCAGAAATTGATAGAATATTATGATAATCTCTCCCAAAAAAAAATTGGAATTTTTTAACCAAAGATGAATTAAATATGAATTTTTATGTTTTTGGTGCTAAAAAATTCATATTAAATTCATGTTTTGTTAAAAAATTCTAATTTTTTTTTTGGAAAATATTGTCATAATTTTCTACCCATATCTAAAAAATTTCATTAAAAAATATGAAGGTTAGACATGAGTTGACTAAAAAGTAGGGACTAATTTCATTGATGAAAATTTTTTAAGGGACCAAAAGCCGAAGAAATATTTTAGAGGGACTAAAATCAAATATTGGTATATTTAGGGGGACCACTTACTTATTTAACCCAAAAATCTATAACAATATATTAAAGAGATACAATTCTCATGAGCTTTGCTCAACTAATAGCTACGACACATTATATATGTAGAGACCAAACTTTAAACTCCAAATACCTTACTTATTCATACTAAGAGGTGAATTTCTAACCACGAGACTACCTGACAAAAAAAACAAAGTTATAAGTTTTTCTTCTACTTTTACCCTTCATTTAAACAATTTTATCATTTTTATCTAATGAAAGATTTTTTTGAAGGATAACAATATATAAAGATGATACACTATTGTGTGCAAAAAAATTTCTTCAATTTTTACTCTTCATTTAAACAATTTTATCATTTTTATAATATTATTTAAATTATCATTTAAAAATCAGTTAAATTCCATTAAAATAGGAACAATCCACAATAATCAAACGACCTATCCACAATAATAGAAAACACTATAAAATCTTTATTGACCTTGTATAATTTTTTTTTTTTTAGGTATAACATATTTTCTTTGAATTTTATCATTCATTTAATTATTTTTTTACAATGTTATTGTTTAGTGCTAGTAAAAACTGAAAGACAGACACATTAGCGTTTTTTTTTGAAGAAACACATTAGTGTATACAATGCAAAGAGTTTTACGCACATCACAATTCTTTAAATATAGCTCTTGTAAAAAAAATCTTTAAATATAGCTTTTTTTTCAAATTATTTTTATATTTTTTCTATTTTCGAATGTGCTCCTTTCTTACATTTTATTTCATATAGAATCACTCTTATTTTTTTTAAGAGGCCAAAATGATGTGTTCTTGTCGAAGAATAGAAAAGTCAGTTGGAGTAGGTGCAATGCAACTTTAGCGGTGGTTCGTAGTGGTTGATAGTTGCCCTTCACCAATAAGAGAGATCGAGTGTGTATCTGCAAAGACACTCAATGATCAAGTCATCGAAGTCTCGAGGTGCTTTGTGGTGATTTCTTAGAATGAGAGTGTGTGTCTTTTTTTCCCAGTGTGAAACACTATTTATCGACACGGAACGAATATGTTGGTTTTACCCTTATGACACGATGGTCAGAATATCGTTTGATTATATGAAGGCTCTGGTATGCTCTGATCAAATTATTTGGTGTATCGTAGTTCTATTGAGATAAGATTCAAAATGGCTATTAAAGTTTTAAAGATGATAAACATATTTAAATTACATTTTTATTAGATTTTGATTATCTTGTTATTTAACTTGTGTCCTTGAGTGCTTTATTTAGACACTTATTGAATCAAAAGTGAGTTATACCATGATCATACAAGGCGTGAATTTACTCAAGCTTGCAAGGCAATAAATTGATCTCCAACGCCAAGAGCATGTTCTCATGCAAGAGAACTTCATGAAAAACATGCATGTACATGCAAACAAAGGAATAAGATTCAAGGACAAAAAGAACATCGTAAATGTGAATCAAAGATTTGAAATGTTGCACATAAAATCATGTACTTGACTAGTTCAAATTATAAAATATAAAATGTCCCCAATCCTATGAAATAAGATTTTTTTTACACAATCTTGAACCAGTTTGGATTATGAGCATTGCTATATAAAGCGAACAAAACCATCACGAAAGCAGGGAAGTCAATTGAAAAAGAAGGAAGTCAATAAAAGTGGCTGGATGGAATACAGAGTCGTGATGTATTCACGAGATAACATTTTGCTTGAAGCAGCAATTTTCTTAGATTATATAATCCAAAATAATTCGCAGAATATTTCGGATTTTATAATCTGAATCAGTTTAGAATATGGACAGTCTCTTAATTAGCAAGACTGACTCATTGAAAATGTGTCTTGGACAGTCCCTTGACTCGCCAGACTCTGTTGACCACATCTTTTGGGTCCCTTGACCGTTACGATCTATGTTGACTATTTTCACAAATCCCCCCTACAAATGCCCACTCAATCTTCGTAAATTCTCATTTCATCTCACATTCTCTTTTATAGTAGTGTTCATGATGTCAATGTTCGACCGTTGACATTTCATACAATAATTGCTCTCATCTTGTAGGGATAGTATGAATGATCAAAGAAAAATGTTCCGTTTTGCAAATTTGCACCCTCCGTCTTCTTGTGCTGCAAATTAGTTTTATCCTTCCTCTTCCTTTGAAGGATGTGTGAGAGGGTTGACAAACATTTCTCTCATTCCCCGAATCTTCTGTATAAAAATCCCTATAAAGGAGTCTGGATTGTATATCCATACCGAAATGTTTTCAGAATAAAATAGAGCGCATGGGAATAGGGTATGGTGAGAAAAGAAATACTCAAAAAGATATACCAACTTATCGGTCACAATAGAATTTGGCTTCTCTTTCTTCTCTTTAATGTGACCTAATCTACTCATGTCCCACCAAAAAAAGACCAATACTCCCTTCGGTCCTTATTGTAAGAAGAAAAATAAAAAAACATCAAAATCAATACAATCATTAATTAATATAACTTTTTTAATATTTTTACAAATATACCCTCATAAAAAACTGTGAAGCATTAAATACATTTACAAATATTAAAAAGACAAACATTAAATTAGGGGTAGAAAAGTCTTTTAAACAATAACTACACCTTAAAAGTTGTGATATTTTCTTATAAATAGGACCAAAAAGTTTTTTTTTAAAATTTTCTTATATTATATATAGGACCGGACCAATAAAAATAGTATGAGTGGACAATGAATTGTGGCCTCGATTGGTTCGGCTGTTGACGTACTCACAAATCACAATGCTATGGGTGTCTCGATTCAAAGTTACTCAATTTTGGCCAGCTGCTTTGCAAGTTGCAACAACAATAACTCTCCAGACAAGAATTCATCAAAGGACAAAAAAACATCAATGATTAACCAATTTAGGTTTCTCGTAACTTGCTTGACCATTTTTGCTTGCTAGTAGCTATAAATATCAGTTGAATTTTCGTGATTATCTTGATTTTCTCTATCTGTTTCCAGTACTATCATGGCTCATCCCAATTCCTCCTCATTAAGATATATATTAAGATTTGTTTGTAATAGATTAATTAAATTAATTAAAATATAAGTGATTTTAGTAAAAGTAATTTAAAGATTATTTTCTTAGAGCTTTTTTTAAAAAGAAACATAAACTATAGTAAGGGTTGTGTCTGGAAATTTCGAGACCTAACTGTATATTGGTCTTTTAGTTTTTAAACCACAAAACATATTGTTTATTGAAATTTATAATCAAACAATTGTAGCATTTTACTATTTATCATTTTTATGAACAACAACAATATTTTTGGCTTAGAAGGAAATTCCACCATCGAATGTAATGTTTTGAGACATGTCTTGTACTAAATGTGGGTGTTTTTTTCAACTGAAATTTAAACACTGATTCGTCGTGTTAAGTCCTTTCACCTAGACTCAACCACGATTGGTAAAACAATAATAATTTCATTATAGTAAAGATTCGATTTGACCTTTCATAATTTTTTTGTAGACAAATGTAGTCTTTGACAAAAAATAATACAAAAATAGCCACTGACATTTTTACGGGACAAATTATTCCCTCTATTATAATGACTCTTAGACCAAAATGTCCTCCGTATAAAAATGTTAGAGACTAATTAATTTGAGTATTATTTTTATGGTAAAAATAATACTCAAATTATTTGGGTGTAATGAGGATAGAGATAACCCGTTTGTATCTTGTGTTTTTTATGGTTGTCATACCCCATTTTTGACCCATTTTCTTTTTTGTTTTTCTCGTCCTTTTAAGCCCGAAATTCTCGTCGTTTCAGACGAAATTTCGGCAGGGAGGTATTTTAAAATACCTCATTTTTTTTCGGTTCGTTTTAGGGCCACTTGTTTTTTTATGTTTATCTTTTTTTTCATTTTTACTTTTTAGTCTCAGTTTTCATTTATTGTTCATTTATTCCATTTTATTATTATTATTATCATTATTATTACTATTTAATTATTTCCTTTTTTATTATTATCTTTTTTTTATTATTATCTTTTTTTTTTTTTTTTTTTTTATTCTTCTTTTAAATTTTTTTTTGGTCAAAAATGTCACAGTGTACAGTGTACACTGGCACTGTTCAGCCTGCGCCCTCCTCACCCTTCACCAAATCCACTGTTCATTTTGTCCATTTTTTTACACAATCCTTCAAAATTCAGAAGAAAAGATCTTCCTGCCCACTCTTAATCATCACAAAAAATTTCAGTTTGCCTATATAATGAGAAAAATTCATCAGCAAAAAAGGGGAGAAAATTTTCAATCAAAGAAAGAAAGGTTTTTTAGAACAAAGGAAAAACACAACAAAACCATTATCAACACAACACAAGGCCACACGTCCCAGCCACTCTCCCCCCCCTCAAAATTTTTTTTCGGCCACATACACCCAAGCACAAAACAGCACTAAAAAACCCACAACCCTCACCCAACCTTGACAGTACCATTTTCACACAAACCTCACCCAACCATAACAGTACCATTTTCGCACAATACTTCACACACGCACCTACACACACACACGTAACACACACGACCCAAACCCAATATAACCCAGCAAAGCACACGGCCAGCTTTCGTACGCCCACAACCCAGCCCTCAAACACACCAAACGCACACAGAAAACACGCAAAGCATAAATCCGAACAACAAAAGAGGTAAAAAGATTTTTTGTGTGTTTTTAAAAAACCCTAGATCTAGGAATTTTTGGTAAGGATTTTGAAGAAAACAAGGCCGGATTTGTGTTTAGGGAAGAAAAGGGTGTAAGAAAGTGCGTTTTTTTTTTAAAAAGGAGAGGTTTTAACTCTCCGGCGCGGTGGCGCCGCCGCGTTGGCCGGCGGCCACCACGCCGGAACACCACCTCCGGCCGAACAGTGAAGAGAGAAGGGGGAGGAAATTTCGGCCAGGCTGGGAGAAGAGAAGAAGGAGAGAGAATGGAATGAGTGAAGTGAGAAAATTGTGAAGGGAGGGGGTTTAAATACCCCTCCCTGATTCAGTGTGGCAGGGTGTACGTGTTAGCGTACACCCACGCTCTCCTGGCCTTTGATTTTTAATCATATGGCCCTGGTTATTTTTACCCTGTGTTTGATCAGGGCCGTCTGATTAATCAGACGGCCCAGATTAATTTACGCAGGCCCAATGCCTTTTGGGCCTTTTCTTTCAATCTGATTTATTTTTTCACTTCCAGCACCCCCCTTCCTTCTCTATTTTTTATTTTCTTTCTTTTTATTACTTTTTGCTTTTTTTTATTTTTTTTTAATTTCCATCCATCCTCATGCATGTTATTTCATAGCTTCTATATTTTAGTATCTCATGCATATTATTATTATTTCTATTTTTTTCTTTTTATTTTCATGCATTTGTTATTTTCTTTTATTTATTTATGCAACATATTTATGTTATGTCCAACATTTCATGCATTTTTATTTTCTTTTTAATTTCATGCAGCATGTTTGCTTAATGTAAAAAATTCATTTCATGCATTTTTTATTTATTTTTGTTTATTTTGCATATTTATTTATTTTTATGGCACTTGCAATTTATTTATTTATTGCTTTATTGTTCTTATTTCATCGTTGATACTTAGAATGTATTTAGGGACAATGTAAATATAAATGAGAATATTGCACCGACACTCACATTTATTTATTCCGCTTTATGATAAAACGCAAAAATAACGAACGTATCCGAGGAAAAGGGGCTCTCACTTTGATTTAACGTCTTTGTGAGAAAACCCTCGCGCTTAGTTTATTTCGACTACCACTTAGTTTATTTTTGTTAATTAACTTAATCAAAAATCAAAAACATTTCAAATAACAAAAAGCAAAAAAAATCTTTCTCACTCAAATTTCATTTTCAAGTAAATTAATTCCTACTTTTTCTTCAAAAACAATTTCAATCAATTTTAATTATTTCAAACCTTTTTTTTTCAAATTAAAATCAATCAAACTCACATCTTTATCCTTCTATGCCATTTCGGCCTCTTATCTTTCTCAAACATTTTCAAACTTTAAAATCAACATAACAAATCACTCGTTTTTACCCCGAACTACATCGGTTTTGATCCCATTTGGGTATGTAGGCAAAGGACATTGTCCTTCCAAACCAACCAAACAAAAATCAATAAAAATAACAAAAACATTTTCTTTCTTTTTAAAACTCATCATTTTAATCTTTTCACACTTAAGCATCTGTTTACAAACAAATAATCAATTTTTGCATAAAGATAAAATAAAAACAAGAGGTTCCTATAGAGTACTATAGACGTTTAGGGTGCTAATACCTTCCCTTTGCGTAACCAACCCCCGGACCTTGATCTCTAAAAAATATAGGGTTTTTTCGAACTTTCTCCCTTTTCCTCGGAAAAATAAAAGATCGGTGGTGAAATTTATTTTGTGAGTCAATGCTAATTAATAGCTTGATATCCTAAAATCACCGCGACAGAAAATGGCGACTTCACTGGGGACCAAAATCCTAAGTGGGTTAAACCTATCTTGCTTTCCTTTATCTTTATGCTTTATAATTACTTGTAACTGTAAATACGTGCTTAAGTGTTTATCTTTTTACGTGAGTGGTGAGATAAGTCCTACACCCGGACTTGAGGGAAACATAAGATAGGACGGTGGTATAATCAAAGTGTCTTTCCGAGGGTAAATTTCGGATGTGGCACATGTGATAACCCCACTCAATGGAGGAATCTTGGAAGTATTACTATGTTGGCATGAGTAAGTCGTGTCTGGCATTGATATTTTCAAGTGACCTATGAAGTTGAGGACCTTTAGTTACCTTTAACCCATCTTGGCCTTTTAGGACGTAGTGCGGTGGCTAACCAAGAGTAATCTTGAATTAGTTGATACGCGATACTACACTCAAACGAGACCTTCTTACAAATATTATTGGATCGGGAGTCAATCTCGTAACCCGACGATATTTGGAAGGGGTTGAGGACTTTGGGAACTTGGTAGAACCCGTGATACAGGTACATGTGAAACCATAGTCCTTACCAAATGGCGTGTTTACCCTTGACTCCAACGTTATGGACCTAAACCCACCATGTTTTCTCCGCTCCTTAGCATAATCATGCATACATGCATCCATGCATAAAACTCTTTTCTTTTTCATCCAAAAAAAAAAAAACATCGAAGGACTTAAATAAGCTTTTTGTAAACATTGTAGATATGGACATCCCACGAAGAAGCACTAGAAAATATCTTTTCAAGAAACCAGACTTGTCAAAGTTAAGGGAGCTAAGGTCTTTAGTGAGTGATCCAATGGATTTTCAAGCTCATCATGGGAAGTTGCTTAATATTCTGAGAGTAGATGTTGAGGAAGGATGCTTAGAGACCTTGGTTCAGTTCTACGATCCACTCTACCATTGCTTCACCTTTCCTGATTATCAGCTTGTTCCCACACTTGAAGAGTACTCCTACCTAGTCGGTTTACCTGTGCCAGACAAGATACCATTCCACGGTCTTGAACCTACCCCTAAACCCTCCGACATCGCAGCCGCTCTCCATCTTGAAACCTCCGTCATCAAAGCAAACCTTACCACTAAAGGAGGCCTCCAAGGACTTCCCACCCGCTTCCTCTACCAACAAGCCTCCATATTCGCTGAAGCAGCTAGCACTTATGCCTTCCATTCCACCCTAGCCCTCCTTATATATGGCCTTGTACTCTTCCCAAATATTGACAACTTCATCGATATCCATGCCATCAAAATCTTCCTCTCCAAGAACCCTGTACCCACACTACTAGCTGATACTTACCACTCCATCCATGACCGTACCCTAGCCGGCCGTGGAACCATTCTTTGCTGTGCACCATTGCTTTACAAATGGTTTATCTCCCACCTACCTCAAACTCATACTTTCAAAGCTAACCTTGAAGATCTTCCTTGGTCCCAAAGAATCATGGCCCTCCATCCCTCAGATATAGTTTGGTATCAGGCAGCCTGTGACGTGGGGAATGTCATTGTCAGTTGTGGTGAATACCCCAACGTACCTCTTCTTGGTATGCGTGGCGGGATTAGCTACAACCCTCTTCTAGCCCGTCGACAGTTTGGGTACCCGATGAGAACAAAACCAAACAATCTTGCCTTGACTAGTGAGTTCTATCTTTATCATGAAGACCACACAAACAGGAGAGAGAGATTTGCACGAGCTTGGAGCGCCATCCGCAGGCCTAACAGAAGTCAGCTAGGGAAGAAGTTTGATTATGTGCATGAATCCTATACTCAGTGGGTCATTGATAGGACCATGCGTTTTGGCCTACCCTACCACCTACCTAGATACCTATCCTCCACCATCCCACCATCATCCTTGCCTATCCCTTTTGACACCAAGGAGGAGTTTCAGGAGCAGCTAACCAAAGAAAAACAAGAGAAGGAAACCTGGAAGAGGAGATACCAGGAACTCGAGCTCGAGCATGAGACCTTGAAGGGGAAGCTGGCCCAGCAGAACCATGAGCTTTTCGTCCAGAACCAGAAGATAATTGAGAAAGATGACTTGCTTCGTCGGAAGGATGCTTTGCTCCGACAAGACGCTAGGAGAAAGAGGAGGTTTATGGATTCGATCTCTAGTGCACATTCAGATTCCGAGGATCCATCTGCTCCAGGAGTTTGAGTTTGAAGTCCTTAGGACCTTATGCTTAGATTTTAGCTTCCAAAATCGCTTGACTTGTAAACAAAAAAAAAAAACTCTTTGTAATATTTCAATGCTTTAGTGAAGTGTTCAGTTTATGACGTTTACAATTACTCTAACAAGTCCTTCGATAACAAAGCTTTCTTTTCGCATAAACATAATCATGCATCATGTTGCATATATAGTCTCAAAAGTCGAGTCTCATCTTCTATTTTTTCCATACAAAAGAGGTCTACCTGCTCCCAAAAGTGGCCCGACGAATTCTTCGCAAGTCTACTCGCGTTTACAATACTCGAGCTAATCAGAGGAAGAAGATGGATCTTGTCGAGCAGGAAAATCAGAACCTTCGGGAAGAGGTCGCCAGTCTGCGAGAAGGGATGGACAGATTAACAGAAATGATGAGTTCTCTTTTGGCTGCTCAGGGTTCTCAGTCCGCTGCTGCTGCTGTAGAACAACCGTTTGTAAGCGCCACTCCACTCTCCACTGCAGTTTCCCAACCGCTGTTTATGCCTCCGGGCTGTACATGGGGAATGCCTCCCCCGGTTAGTGAAGGTCTCCAACCCGCTGTAACAGAAGTTCTGCCTCCCTTCGTTCAACAATCAACACCGGTTCCTCAACCCGGCCTGCCTTTTCCCCAAGCTGCAATGACCTATTCCGCGCCTCTAGTACACACAGTTCAGGATCAGGGACCCATTTTTCATACCGAAAGTGTTGCAGCTTTCGACAGGGTGGACGATCTGCAGGATAAATATAATGAGATGCAAAGGGAAATGAAAGCTCTTCGGGGAAAAGAGTTGTTCGGCTCGAATGCTCATGAGTTATGTCTAGTTCCCAATGTGGTAGTCCCGCATAAATTCAAAGTCCCAGATTTCGAGAAGTACAAAGGAAATTCTTGTCCCAAGGCACACCTGGTGATGTATGCGAGGAAGATGTCCACGCAGACAGACAACGACAAGCTTCTGATTCATTACTTCCAGGACAGTTTGACCGGCGCTGCTATGAGATGGTACATGGATTTGGATGGTGCTGACATCCGTACTTTCAATGACCTTGCAAATGCCTTTATACAACAATACAAGTACAATTCTTATCTGGCCCCGGATAGAGATGAGCTCAGGGCAATGACTCAGAAGGAGAAGGAGTCGTTCAAAGAATATGCACAAAGATGGAGAGAGTTGGCTGCGCAGATTCGCCCTCCATTAGAAGAAAAAGAATTGACCAAGCTGTTCCTCAACACACTTAGTCCTTTCTACTATGAGAAAATGGTTGCAAGCGCTCCCAATGACTTCACAGAGATGGTAGGAATGGGGATGAGAATCGAAGAAGGTGTCCGGGAAGGACGGTTAGTGAAGGAAATTGCCCCTGTTAACAATGCTAAGAGGTTCGGAAGTGGCTATCCGAGAAAGAAAGAGCAAGAGGTAGGTATGGTCGCCTACGGAGGACCCCAGTTGCAGTACCCAACTTACCCACACATTGCCAATGTTTCACCACCCGTAACACAAAATTTCCAAATACCTCAAAGACCACCCTCCCATTACCCACAAAATTACCCACAAAATTTCCAACAGCCTCGCCCACAATCATCATACCCTCAACAACAAAATCGCCCACAAACCCCTCAACAACCATATAACCCACAAAACCGCCAAAGAACAACATTTGACCCAATCCCGATGAAATATGCTGACTTGCTCCCTGCATTACTCACAAAAAACCTTGTCCAGGTCAGGGCACCACCCCGTACACCAGATGTCTTACCTCCTTGGTACCGGCATGACTTGACTTGCGCCTTTCACCAAGGAGCACCTGGGCACGATGTTGAGCATTGCCTTGCTCTTAAAACCGAGGTCCAAAGGCTAATCCGGGCGAAGCTTCTGACCTTCAAAGATTCCGACCCAGGTCCCAATGTCCAGGCCAATCCCTTACCTAACCATGGGTCCTCTGTTAATGTGGTTGAAGATGGCCAGGAAGGTTGCTCTATTTTCAATGTTCAAGACATCAGGACACCTCTGGTCCCGATGCACACAAGAATGTGTAAAGCAGGTCTGTTCGAACATGATCATATGAAGTGTAAGGTTTGCTCTGTGGACACCCGAGGATGTGCGCAAGTACAGGATGACATCCAAGGCTTATTGGACCGCAAGGAGTTGTCTGTGACGAGAAAAAGTGAGAATGTTTGTGTGATAACACCCGAATTTCACATCCCAGAACAGTTAGAATTAACCCTTGGTAATCAAGAGAATGCTGCTGTTACTCCTTTGGTGATCTGTTTACCGGGAGCCTTACCGTACGCATCATTGAAGGCGGTGCCATACAGGTACAATGCAACTATCCTGGGCGATGGACAAGAGTCCCCTATACCTCCTCTGTCATCTGTTAGCAACATTGCAGACAGTAGCAAAGTATTGAGAAGTGGGCGCATTCTTCCGACCGTAGTGCAAGAGAAAGTCAACACTCCAGTCATTGATCCAGTGCCAGCCAGCGGGGGTGGATGTTCAGAATCAGATGAAGTGCTGAAATTAATAAAGAAAAGTGATTACAAGATCATTGACCAACTGTTGCAGACACCTTCAAAAATCTCAATGATGTCCCTGTTATTGCACTCTGATGCTCACAGAGAGGCATTGATGAAAGTGCTAAGCCAAGCCTATGTTGACCATGATGTGACTACTAGCCAGTTTGGAGGGATAGTTGGCAACATAACCGCTTGCAACAACCTGGGATTTAGTGATGAAGAGCTCCCAGAAGCTGGAAGAGATCATAACCTAGCCTTGCATATCTCTGTTAACTGCGGGACGGACGCTCTGTCTAATGTGTTGGTGGACACCGGGTCGTCTTTGAATGTAATGGCAAAAACTACACTTGATAAATTGTCATACCAAGGTGCACCTTTGAGGTACAGTGGGGTTATTGTGAAGGCGTTTGACGGATCAAGAAAGTCAGTAATGGGGGAGATAGTATTGCCTATTACTATTGGACCCCAGGTTTTCCAGATACCTTTCCAAGTCATGGACATTCAAGCCTCTTACAGTTGCTTGTTGGGAAGGCCTTGGATTCATGAAGCAGGGGCGGTCACATCCACGCTCCACCAAAAGTTGAAGTTTGTGCGGAATGGGAAGCTGATCACTGTGAATGGTGAAGAAGCGTTGCTAGTGAGCCATTTGTCGGCTTTTTCTTTCATCAGTGCAGATGAGATAGATGGAACGTCCTTCCAAGGACTTTCTATAGAAGGCGAGAGTTCAGGCAAGGAATCCATGGCATCTTTGAGAGATGCGCAGAAAGTTCTGAAGGAAGGAACTGCGGGAAGATGGGGAAAACTAGTACAGATACCCAAGAACAAGAACCGAGAAGGTCTGGGTTTTGCGTCATCAACAAGTGTCCCTAAGGCCAACATTGGTTTGGAGCCCACCAATGTCACATTCAATAGCGCTGGGTTTATTCAAGCCCCGCCGGAAACCAATGCTATCCTGGAGAATGATCCGAAGGAGGTGGCACCTGTGTTTGTGACGCCAGAAAGCTCTGTCCGCAACTGGAATGCTGTTGACGTACCCCTTGCCATCCATGTGTCTAAGTAATGTGTTTGTTTGATTTACTTTCTTTCCAAAAATCCTTTCGTCTCGCCCAAGACGAAAGTGAAGTCATGTAGGGCTCAACTTTGATTTTAAGTTATCGCTATCAATGAAAAGTCGTCGTTTTCTTCCACGACGTTTATTTTTATTTTACTGCTTTTTCTGGAAAAATGGTAACACAAAAAAAACCAAAAAAACATTTTATTTATTTTCGATCGATTTTAAAAAAAAAAGGGTGTGCATCTTTCACTCATTTGCTAAGAAATCAATCATCAATCATGTGCAGACTAAACATAAATAAGCCCGTTGAACACCGTGACCCTATGCTTCCTCCCAATTTTGAGTCTCCCGTTTATGAAGCTGAAGAGGAGGATGATGAAGAGGTTCCTGACGAGATTATACGTTTATTAGAACAGGAGAGAAAGGCCATTCAGCCTCACGAGGAAGCAGTGGAGGTTATTAACTTGGGTTCTGAAGAGGACAAGAAGGAAGTCAAGATTGGGGCATTGTTGGATGCGTCTGTCAAAGAAAGAATGGTTGAGCTTCTCAAAGAATATGTAGATATCTTTGCATGGTCGTATCAAGATATGCCAGGGTTGGACCCTGAGATCGTGGAACATCGTTTACCTTTGAAGCCTGAATGTCCTCCAATCAAGCAGAAGCTGAGAAGAACTCGCCCTGATATGGCCCTCAAGATCAAGGAGGAAGTGCAAAAGCAGATTAATGCAGGCTTTCTTATCACATCAGAATATCCTCAGTGGTTGGCCAACATAGTGCCCGTTCCCAAAAAAGATGGGAAGGTCAGGATGTGTGTTGATTATAGAGATCTGAACAAGGCTAGTCCAAAGGATGATTTCCCGCTACCCCACATCGATGTATTGGTTGACAGCACTGCTAAGTCCAAAGTTTTCTCCTTCATGGACGGTTTCTCCGGGTACAATCAGATCAAAATGGCAGTGGAAGACAGAGAAAAGACGTCTTTTATTACGCCTTGGGGTACTTTCTGTTATCAAGTGATGCCTTTTGGGTTGACGAATGCGGGTGCTACCTACCAAAGAGGCATGACCACTCTCTTCCATGACATGATGCACAAAGAAATTGAGGTTTACGTCGATGACATGATTGTCAAATCAGGCACTGAAGAGGAGCATGTCGAGTATTTGTTGAAGATGTTCCAACGATTGAGAAAGTATCGGCTTCGCCTGAATCCTAACAAGTGTACATTTGGTGTGAGATCTGGAAAACTCCTAGGTTTCATTATCAGTCAGAAAGGTATTGAAGTAGATCCCGACAAAGTCAAAGCCATCAGAGAAATGCCTGCTCCACAAACCGAGAAACAAGTGAGAGGATTTCTAGGACGTTTGAACTATATATCCAGATTCATATCTCATATGACAGCCACATGTGGACCTATTTTCAAATTGCTTCGCAAGAACCAAGAGATAGTGTGGACAGAAGACTGCCAAAAGGCCTTCGACAGCATCAAGAATTACTTGTTGGAACCTCCAATCCTTATCCCTCCAGTTGAAGGAAGACCTCTGATTATGTACTTGACGGTGTTGGAAGACTCCATGGGTTGTGTACTCGGGCAGCAGGATGAGACCGGTAGGAAGGAGCATGCTATTTACTACCTGAGCAAGAAATTTACAGATTGTGAGTCTCGATACTCCCTACTTGAGAAGACTTGTTGTGCACTAGCTTGGGCCGCCAAACGTCTTCGCCATTACATGCTTAATCATACTACTTGGTTGATATCCAAGATGGATCCAATCAAGTACATCTTTGAAAAGCCCGCTTTAACAGGGAGAATTGCTCGTTGGCAGATGTTGTTGTCAGAATATAACATTGAATACCGCACTCAGAAGGCCATCAAAGCCAGCATCATTGCCGACCATTTAGCTCATCAACCGATTGAAGATTATCAGCCAATCAAGTTTGACTTTCCCGACGAAGAAATCATGTACTTGAAGATGAAGGATTGTGACGAACCATTACCTGAAGAAGGTCCATATCCTGAGTCTAGGTGGAAGTTGATCTTTGACGGGGCAGTTAATGTTTATGGTAATGGAATTGGGGCAGTTATTGTCACCCCTGAGGGCAAGCATCTTCCTTTTGCTGCAAGACTGTTATTTGAATGCACAAACAATATGGCAGAGTATGAAGCGTGTATTCTGGGAATCGAAGAAGCCATTGACCTAAGGATCAAAAACCTTGACATTTATGGAGATTCAGCGCTTGTGATCAATCAGATCAAAGGAGAATGGGAAACTCGCCACCCCGGCCTGGTTCCTTACAAAGACTACGCAAGGCGTTTGTTAACTTTCTTCAACAAGGTCGAGCTGCATCACATCCCTCGGGACGAGAATCAGATGGCGGATGCTTTGGAAACCTTATCTTCTATGTACGAGGTCAGCCGTAGAAATGAGATTCCAACAATCAGGGTTCAAAACCTAGAGAGGCCCGCACATGTGTTTGCAGCTGAAGCGGTGATAGACAACAAACCATGGTTCCATGACATCAAATGTTTTCTTCAAAGGCAGGAATACCCACTTGGGGCATCTAACAAGGATAAGAAGACTTTGCGAAGACTGGCTAGCAATTTCTTTCTAAATGGAGAGGTGTTGTACAAGAGAAATTTTGACATGGTGCTGCTCAGATGTGTGGATGAGCAAGAAGCAGACCAGATAATGCATGAGATACACGAAGGTTCCTTTGGAACTCATTCCAGTGGACATACGATGGCTAGGAAAATCTTGAGAGCAGGATATTACTGGATGACTTTAGAAAAAGATTGTTACAAACATGTCAGGAAATGCCATAAATGCCAGATTTATGCTGACAAAATTCATGTGCCGCCAACTGCTCTGAATGTTCTTTCATCTCCTTGGCCTTTCTCCATGTGGGGCATCGACATGATTGGCAAGATTGAACCCAAAGCTTCAAATGGGCATCGTTTCATCCTAGTGGCGATTGATTACTTCACCAAGTGGGTCGAAGCCGCATCGTACGCCAATGTGACCAAGCAAGTGGTGGTCCGTTTTATCAAGAATCATATCATTTGCCGCTACGGTGTGCCTAGCAGAATCATCACAGACAATGGGACCAATCTGAACAACAAGATGATGAAAGAGTTGTGCGAAGAGTCCAAGATTGGACATCATAATTCCTCTCCTTACAGGCCTCAAATGAATGGCGCAGTCGAAGCTGCAAACAAGAACATCAAGAAGATAGTGCAGAAGATGGTAGTCACCTACAAGGACTGGCATGAAATGTTACCGTATGCTTTGCACGGGTATCGTACCTCCGTACGCACTTCAACAGGGGCAACCCCTTTCTCTTTGGTATATGGCATGGAAGCAGTTCTTCCCGTAGAAGTCGAGATCCCATCAATGAGAGTCCTGATGGAAGCTGAGTTATCCGAGGCTGAATGGTGTCGAAGCAGATATGATCAGTTGAATTTAATCGAAGAAAAACGCATGGCGGCCTTGTGCCATGGTCAGTTATATCAGCAGAGGATGAAGCGAGCTTTTGACAAGAAAGTTCGTCCCCGTGAATTCCAAGAAGGAGATCTTGTGCTCAAAAGGATCTTATCGTTTCAGCCCGACTCCAGGGGCAAGTGGACTCCTAACTACGAAGGCCCGTATGTTGTCAAGAGAGTTTTCTCCGGTGGTGCAATGATTCTCGCAACCATGGATGGTGATGAGCTTCCCCGTCCTGTAAACACCGATGCAGTCAAGAAATACTTTGTCTAAAAAAAAAATATAAAAAGAACGGCTCGGTAAGTCGAAAACCCGAAAGGGCGGCTTAGGCAAAAATGAGCGTCTCGGTGGGCTGAAAACCCGAAAGGGCGGTCCAGGCAAAAATTAGAGACATAAAACAGAAAAACAGTCATCCTGATAGGTCGAAAACCCGAAAGGGCGGTCTATGCAAAAGTTAAGGATCAAAAGACAAAGTAACTGCATCAGGTTAGCCATGACTCACTCGGGGCACATTAACTGTCAAAGAAACTCTGAATCTGAAGCATCTAAACGGTGGAATTCAAAGTGGGTAGGGAGAATGACGGTTATTGTGTTCAATGTACCTTCCCCTTATTTACCATCTTTTCAAACTTTGTGAGATCCGTGGAACCACGCCATTGGTAGGCCACCACTCTATTAAATAAATTTGAGCTTGTGCCTCTTGTTTGGAAGTCTCATTTATTCTATTTTCCAAAAAAATTCTTCTATTATTGATAGCAATACTTGAAAGTAAAGTTTTTAAAAATAATAAAATCTTCTTCATGCCTTTTGAAAAGTGTAAACAAACAATTGCATTTTCTTCGTACTCATGAATAAGTAAAGTGTATATCATCATCCATCTCAGGAACAAGCAAACTCCGCAGATTTAACTTGGTCAAATACAAAAAAGAGAAAAAAAATCAAAAAGAGAAAAAGAAAAAAGAAAGAGCTCGGTAAGTCGAAAACCCGAAAGGGCGGCTTAGGCAAAAATGAGCGTCCCGGTGGATCGAAAACCTGAAAAGGCGGTCCAGGCAAAAATTAGGGACATACAAAAGAACATATTCCCGGTGGATCGAAAACCCGAAAGGGCGGTCCAGGCAAAAGTTAGGGATTCAAAAAAAAAGAAGAAACAAAAGATAAGCATGACCACAGAAGCATCAGTTCTTCTACCATGGTTTTTGGATTGGCACGTTCTCCCCAGGAAGTGTCTACTCCCCATCAGTTGTTGCATGCCGGGCTTTACCCCGTTAATGTTTTGACATGTCCCCAGTGGCATCATCCCCATTGAAGATTGCCGAGTGTTTGTGATGCGACGTCGGGTCACTTTTCATTTTATCCGTCCAATCTTGTCTCAACAAGTCAATCTTTCATACAATCATATCAGTCAATCCTTCATACAATCATACAAGTCAATCCTTCATACAATCACAAGTTAATCAGTCATCCAGTCACATAATTCAATCCTCTATCCAGTCATACGAATTCGTGTCGTCATTCATGCATTCATACATTCATGCATATACACATTCATGTATATACAACATATAGGCAACATCATTTATACATGGTTGCATTAACCACCCTGAGTCTTGCTTTAATCGTCTTTTCATGCCAATCAATCATGAATAATTCGTAACCGTCTCTCCCCAAGTGTCACCCTCAGTGTGTCTGGTCCTGAAATGTCACCCTCTCTTCGCCAAGTGGAAGTTCTTTAATGAACATCTTGCATCCATTTTATCTTTTCATCCTGTCGTCAGTGGCAAGTTCGGCCTCATCCGGACAGCTGACATTTTATCTTTTCATCCTGTTGTTAGTGGCAAGTTCGGCAACAATCCGAACAGCTGACATTTATCCTTTTATCATGTCGTCAGTGGCAAGTTCGGCAACAACCCGAACAGCTGACATTTATCCTTTTATCGTGACGTCAGTGGCAAGTTCGGCAACAATCCGAACAGCTGACATTTACCTTTTGTTACCCGTCGTCAGTGGCAAGTTCGGCAACAATCCGAGCAGCTGGCATTTACCTTTTTATCCTGTCGTCAGTGGCAAGTTCGGCAACAAGCCGAGCAGCTGGCATTTATCCTTTTAATCCTGTCGTCAGTGGCAAGTTCGGCAACAATCCGAGCAGCTGACATTTACCTTTTTATCCTGTCGTCAGTGGCAAGTTCGGCAACAATCCGATCAGCTGGCATTTATCCTTTTATCATGTCATCAGTGGCAAGTTCGGCAACAACCCGAATAGCTGGCATTTACCTTTGTTTCTTGTTGTCAATGGCAGTTCGACATTAACCCAAACAACCGACATGTATCCCCAGTGAAACCATGCTATCCCCAGTGGAGTCGGACCCCGTTTCTTTTAACAGACTCGGGTATCCTTTTGTTTTGTTATCCCCAGTCGAGCCATCCTCGTCGTCTGACATTCATACTTGCATCGCGAGCATTCACAACGTTACATGCATAGCATTGCATTCATAGCATTTTGCAGTTGAGATTGGTCAAAAATGGTGTACTCTGTATTTAAGTCTCTTCGACCCGTCAATTTAAAAATTTCACTTTTTAATCTCCGTAACGAAGAAACTTAAATAGGGGCATCTGTCATACCCCATTTTTGACCCATTTTCTTTTTTGTTTTTCTCGTCCTTTTAAGCCCGAAATTCTCGTCGTTTCAGACGAAATTTCGGCAGGGAGGTATTTTAAAATACCTCATTTTTTTTCGGTTCGTTTTAGGGCCACTTGTTTTTTTATGTTTATCTTTTTTTTCATTTTTACTTTTTAGTCTCAGTTTTCATTTATTGTTCATTTATTCCATTTTATTATTATTATTATCATTATTATTACTATTTAATTATTTCCTTTTTTATTATTATCTTTTTATTATTATCTTTTTTTTATTATTATCTTTTTTTTTTTTTTTTTATTCTTCTTTTAAATTTTTTTTTGGTCAAAAATGTCACAGTGTACAGTGTACACTGGCACTGTTCAGCCTGCGCCCTCCTCACCCTTCACCAAATCCACTGTTCATTTTGTCCATTTTTTTTACACAATCCTTCAAAATTCAGAAGAAAAGATCTTCCTGCCCACTCTTAATCATCACAAAAAATTTCAGTTTGCCTATATAATGAGAAAAATTCATCAGCAAAAAAGGGGAGAAAATTTTCAATCAAAGAAAGAAAGGTTTTTTAGAACAAAGGAAAAACACAACAAAACCATTATCAACACAACACAAGGCCACACGTCCCAGCCACTCTCCCCCCCCTCAAAATTTTTTTTCGGCCACATACACCCAAGCACAAAACAGCACTAAAAAACCCACAACCCTCACCCAACCTTGACAGTACCATTTTCACACAAACCTCACCCAACCATAACAGTACCATTTTCGCACAATACTTCACACACGCACCTACACACACACACGTAACACACACGACCCAAACCCAATATAACCCAGCAAAGCACACGGCCAGCTTTCGTACGCCCACAACCCAGCCCTCAAACACACCAAACGCACACAGAAAACACGCAAAGCATAAATCCGAACAACAAAAGAGGTAAAAAGATTTTTTGTGTGTTTTTAAAAAACCCTAGATCTAGGAATTTTTGGTAAGGATTTTGAAGAAAACAAGGCCGGATTTGTGTTTAGGGAAGAAAAGGGTGTAAGAAAGTGCGTTTTTTTTTTAAAAAGGAGAGGTTTTAACTCTCCGGCGCGGTGGCGCCGCCGCGTTGGCCGGCGGCCACCACGCCGGAACACCACCTCCGGCCGAACAGTGAAGAGAGAAGGGGGAGGAAATTTCGGCCAGGCTGGGAGAAGAGAAGAAGGAGAGAGAATGGAATGAGTGAAGTGAGAAAATTGTGAAGGGAGGGGGTTTAAATACCCCTCCCTGATTCAGTGTGGCAGGGTGTACGTGTTAGCGTACACCCACGCTCTCCTGGCCTTTGATTTTTAATCATATGGCCCTGGTTATTTTTACCCTGTGTTTGATCAGGGCCGTCTGATTAATCAGACGGCCCAGATTAATTTACGCAGGCCCAATGCCTTTTGGGCCTTTTCTTTCAATCTGATTTATTTTTTCACTTCCAGCACCCCCCTTCCTTCTCTATTTTTTATTTTCTTTCTTTTTATTACTTTTTGCTTTTTTTTATTTTTTTTTAATTTCCATCCATCCTCATGCATGTTATTTCATAGCTTCTATATTTTAGTATCTCATGCATATTATTATTATTTCTATTTTTTTCTTTTTATTTTCATGCATTTGTTATTTTCTTTTATTTATTTATGCAACATATTTATGTTATGTCCAACATTTCATGCATTTTTATTTTCTTTTTAATTTCATGCAGCATGTTTGCTTAATGTAAAAAATCCATTTCATGCATTTTTTATTTATTTTTGTTTATTTTGCATATTTATTTATTTTTATGGCACTTGCAATTTATTTATTTATTGCTTTATTGTTCTTATTTCATCGTTGATACTTAGAATGTATTTAGGGACAATGTAAATATAAATGAGAATATTGCACCGACACTCACATTTATTTATTCCGCTTTATGATAAAACGCAAAAATAACGAACGTATCCGAGGAAAAGGGGCTCTCACTTTGATTTAACGTCTTTGTGAGAAAACCCTCGCGCTTAGTTTATTTCGACTACCACTTAGTTTATTTTTGTTAATTAACTTAATCAAAAATCAAAAACATTTCAAATAACAAAAAGCAAAAAAAATCTTTCTCACTCAAATTTCATTTTCAAGTAAATTAATTCCTACTTTTTCTTCAAAAACAATTTCAATCAATTTTAATTATTTCAAACCTTTTTTTTTCAAATTAAAATCAATCAAACTCACATCTTTATCCTTCTATGCCATTTCGGCCTCTTATCTTTCTCAAACATTTTCAAACTTTAAAATCAACATAACAAATCACTCGTTTTTACCCCGAACTACATCGGTTTTGATCCCATTTGGGTATGTAGGCAAAGGACATTGTCCTTCCAAACCAACCAAACAAAAATCAATAAAAATAACAAAAACATTTTCTTTCTTTTTAAAACTCATCATTTTAATCTTTTCACACTTAAGCATCTGTTTACAAACAAATAATCAATTTTTGCATAAAGATAAAATAAAAACAAGAGGTTCCTATAGAGTACTATAGACGTTTAGGGTGCTAATACCTTCCCTTTGCGTAACCAACCCCCGGACCTTGATCTCTAAAAAATATAGGGTTTTTTCGAACTTTCTCCCTTTTCCTCGGAAAAATAAAAGATCGGTGGTGAAATTTATTTTGTGAGTCAATGCTAATTAATAGCTTGATATCCTAAAATCACCGCGACAATGGTAATATTTGGTATTTGATTTGTGGTTGGTTAGGGATCTTTTCGGCATCATCTCACAACATATTGACACATCTTCATCACTTATGTGGCTTGGGAGGTTTTTCGAAAAACATTTGTTTAGCTTTTAAGATGATTTGGTTAGCAGTTGTTTATGTTATCTGGAAAGAGAAAAACATGCGTATTTTTCAACATAAGGAGGAGTCTATTCGTTCCATCATTGAGCGGGTTAAACTTCAAGTGTTTTGGTGGTTTAAATCGAAGTTTGTCTCATTCAATTTTCACTACAATGTTTGGAGACAAAATCATTTGATGTGTCTCACTGCTGTAATTTAATTTTACTCCTTCTCTTTTGTTGGTCCTTGTTTTTTCTCTCTTCTTGAATTGTTTCTTGGATCTTTTGACATGGTAATATATTTCATTTTAGCGTCTTAAAAAAATCGAGTATTATTTTTTGTTAACGGTTAAATTGGACTACGGAAAATTTGTCTAAGTCCAAATTTAATCTTTACTCGCTTTTAAGAGCACCACATGAGATTGAACCATTTTTTAACTCATCTGAACTTACTTAAAAGCTTAAGTAGTCTGATAAGCATTTTTTGTAGCCCTAGCCCGCCAACTACAACTCAGTTATGAGCCCTTTTGGTTCATTTACTGCATGTGACCATTAAGCTACCCAATTTCAAGTAGTTAAATGCACGTGTGCAATAGGAAAACATAGAGCACCGAACCTGTTTAATGCATGGCAGGAAAAACGTCTGGACAGAACTAGATAGTTGTGCATTTAAACCATGATAATGGCAATTATGAAGGGCAGCATGATGGGCACAGTACACAAAAGGGCTACGGATCCATTCCCAACTATTAAAAGAAAATGCTTCCTTGCTTGCATTTCTTCATGCTACACCTCAAACAAAAATTCCTATAGCAGACCTTTGCATACAACAGAAAGCATGTCGAGTTTGGACAATTTCGTTATGTTTGCTAGGGATCAAGAAGCCATTGATGCACTCATGAGTTTGAAAGGTAATATGAGGTTGTCCATTTTATGTATAGTGTCGTAATTATAAAGTTTTCATTCTAAATTGCTACTGATCTTTCATGAAAACAGTTGAAGACAGTGTTGGTAGGGAGATTGGGAAAGCTGTTCGTGCTGAGTTGATCAAGATGAAGACATTCCGAATGGAGTACGACATTGGCATTGTAAGTAGCAACAAATTTGTAATCAAATCAACCTTCAAATGATATGCGACCATCAGCTGTTAAAATCATGTTCTATGTTATTCAAATGAAACTTTATATGAAATGAAACTTCAACAGAAACTTCAAACTCTATGTCCTATACCAGGTTCTAAACCATAGGATTACAATCATGCTGTATTTAGATTTATAGCACCTGTTACATGTGTAGTGTTCTTTTGATGCAGATGATCCATTCCCATACATTTTACTCTCATATTTATTTTTGCACGTGTTACTCACTTTGCTTTCATGAACTGATATGCTCAAGGTTATCTATATTTATGTGGAGAGTGCATGCATTAGAGTATTTAGACACAATGCTCAACATGTTGTAGCTGCTTTCTTGCTATATTATAGAGGAAAACATTATGGTTTGATTATGAATTACTTGGATCTATAGAAAATATATTATAAATGCTAGCTGTCTAAAACTCACTTTGGTGTCAATGAAATCGTGCATGAACAATTTAATGATGGCAAGCAACATGAAAGAAGGAGCATAAGGATCAGTAGATTTAATCATCTCCTAACTCACTTATTTTCTCCCTTCATTCATGTTTTTTTGTTTTGTATGTGAACTTCTTCTCTGTTTTTGCATTCTGTTTAATTATAAAATTGCATTTTGTTTCTAAAATCAATTTCTCGATTGTATTGATTGAGAGGTTTCTTAAATCATTCACTTATTTTTCTCCATTCATTTACTCTAAAATCAAGATCGTAATCTTTTCCCCCTTATGAACATTTCTTTTTTGCTGGCAAAAATATTCTAAGTAGAAATGTTGTTATCATAGATCCCATGCTATATGTGGAAATCTTCTAAATAGAACGGAGATAAATCTATATTGAAATCTTCTCATCTCTCACATATTGCTGTAGTTAATAGTTATAGTTCCACTATATGCTTTGTTCGATGAATTTGTTGTGGAGATAATCATGGTTTCATAATTCGATTTCAACTTGAAACTTCTGTTTATATTTGGACTACGTATCAATTACGGTTTATTTTTTTTAAGCGTAAGGGAAGGCTACCTGGATGTTTTGCAAGAGAGTACGGATTGGAAGTTGCTCCCTTTGTGATGCTGCGAGACCCAAGTCAGAATGAGTTCGAGATCAAGGTTGAGAAGAAGAATGGGAAAGTTTTTTTTACTGATAGATGGGCTTTAATAAAAGATTTTTGAAGGTGAGAAAAACACAAGAAGGGGGGGTTGAATTGTGTTGGCTTTTTCTTTTCTTTCTCAAAAACTATGTTTAGTTCAGAATCAGATGTTGATCAGATTCTGAAACTATTTTCAGAGTTGTTTAGCAGCGGATATAAAGTAAATGTGAGAGAGAGAGAGAGATAGAGAGAGAGAGACACAAGCAGTTTATCCTGGTTCCTTCCACAACCCGGAAGTAGTCCAGTCCCCTTGTTACTAACAAGAGATTTTCCACTATAATCACAAAGATTACAATTGCTCAAGCACAAAGCAAGAGACTTCATATGCTCTAACACAAAGTAAGAGACTTCCTTGCTCACACACACAGTATGAGACTTCCTTGCTCAGACACACAGTAAGAGACTTCCCTGCTCAGACACACAGTCTATGACTTCCTTGCTCAAACACAAAGTATGAGACTTCCTTGCTTAGACACACAGTCTAAGACTTCCTTGCTCAAACACAAAGTATGAGACTTCTAGTTGCTCAAGCATGCAGGCAAAAGGCTTTTAATCAAACAAAATTACAAAGAATATGTTTGAGTTGAACACTTGATATACTATCAGTGGTGTTCACAAAATACAACACAGATTAAGACTCTTTCTAATTTGGCAGTTACGTTTTCCAGAAAAATAGAGTAACAAAGTCTTAGTCTTCTTCTTCAATTCTTCAATCCTTTATAGAGGAATAAAGAGCTGTTGTGAAGATGCCATGTCAGCAATTAGAGCTGTTGCAATTAGAAGCTTCAGCCAACATTAATTCCTTTTGTTCTGACATTGTGTGCGCAACACAGAAAACAGAGCATGGCAGATTTGAATTGTTTCCTTAAAACAAGGAGAATGTTTCGTACAAGGAGACAACTGTTGCATAGAGCTGTTCTGACCGTACAGTACTTCATTGTTCACAGTTGCAATTGTTGACTTCTGCGTTTCAGACTTCAGAAGCTTCTCCTCAGAAACAGTTCTTCAGAAGTTGGCATCAGACACTGTTCATCAGAAGCACTTCTTCAGAACCTGGTCTTCAGACGCACTGTTCATCAGACGCTCTTCAGAAGCTGGCCTTCAGACGCACTGTTCATCAGACACTGTCTTCAGAAGCTGCCTTCAGACGCTGCCTTCAGACGCTTCCTTCAGAAGCTCTTCTTTAGACGCTGTCTTCAGAAGCTCTTCTTCAGACGCTGATTTTCTTCAGCCTTGCAACACAAGCTTCTATATTTTCCTTCTTGCTCAACTTGTTCTTTCATAACCATTGTTAGATACCAATCTTTAAGTATATGGTTCTGCACACTAGAATCAAGTATTAGCATATCCAATTTTCTTTTTAACACTTTGTTATCATCAAAACTCAAAAGAGAGTTGTTCATACATTTTGTTCCAACAATTTTTACAAAATTCTTGGTTGCTCTTGGATGACTGTGATTTATGCAAATCGTAGCCTGTTTCTTTTTCGTATAGTTGATAGGAAAGAAGATGAATTTCTCTATCCTCGATTCAGTCCTCCTAGACGATTTTTGTTGCAACATGTTTCTCCAAATTCAGAAGGGAACACCACTATTCCTAATGCACCTACTGTTTTCTTTCTTCCAAAGAAATTTTTCCACACGTTTCAGAAGGAGTTGACGAAATCTGATGTCGAGTCTGGCTTGCTTGGTAAGATTTGTTTTCAATTGGTTTGTATACTATTTTGTATCGACACATTTTTTTTGTTATCTAACCGTGTATATAAATTTGTTTTTACTAGGAGATGACTTGGCTTGGTTTTTGTCAATCCGCTTTGCCTGCTGAAGAGACGGAACTGACTGTTGTTGATTACTTAGGGTATAGCTGGAAGTGTGGATTGAAGTTCAAAGACGGTAGGTAAGTAGCATGCATCATTTCTGGTCAGTGGAAACAGCTTTGCAATGCACGTAAGTTCAATGAAGGCACAACAGTTAAGTTTGGAGTTACAAATGCTGCCAACAATAGGACAATGTACATGGTTGCACCTCCGATGCTGGTTCTCCGTACAAGGCTTCCTTCGTCACGCGTTCCAGGTGCAAATCGTCCTATCTACACAATCGATCAATATTTCTGGAACAACTAAAGCTTTTGCAATGCTATCTACAAAGCTTTCGTGGCGGCGATTTTAATTTTTTGCGTTTTTTTTTTGTTTTTGAGACAATCACTCCAATTTTGGCAGCATTTTTGTGTTTCAGCTGTGTGGGGTTTTAAGGTTTTTGCGTTTAGTTTTTTTTTAGACATGCACTCAAATATTGGTTGCACTTTTCGGAATGCTATCTATCTCAAAAGCCACCTGTTTGTTGAACTCAATTTGAAAGTTGTTTTATTTACTTATATGTTGTGCAATTTGACTAGATTTCCTATAACAATATGATTGTTTTTATCGGTTATGATTGTTTCTCTAAACAATGTGCATTTGAGCACAACATATCAATACCTAGAGAATGATTTCGATAATCTACATCAGTGTTATAATCTTAATATATAATCCTAAGGTACATTATGCAAACCCTAATTTGCAAACCCTAAAGAAATGGGCGGGAATCATGCTTCCAATGTTCATTTATTGCAGATTTCGAAATTCAAATCTCCCACCCAAAGTCATTTTATCTCATTGTAAATGACAAACAATTAATGTCATTTCAATACTGGGTATTACATATCTATCTCATTGGAACCATAACTCTGACCTAATCCTCCTCTCTCTCTCTCTCTCTCTCTCTCTCTCTCTCTCTCTCTCTCTCTCTCTCTCTCTCTCTCTATCTACGATTCTTCATCTCTCCCCCTTTTCTCTCACACCCATTCTACCAATGCCACCGTCCACTTCCGCCGCCAGAACCATAACGGAACTCCGCCGTATCACCACAATTACCTGTGGCAGCACCAGCTTTGGCCATTTCATTCAACACTTAAAATAATTATCTTCAGACTCTGATCTTCAGACGCTCTTCTTCATACTCTGATCTTCAGACTCTGATCTATATTAGAGTGAAGAATAGGTTTTGTACCATTTTGCTCTTTTCAATTTAATAACAACAGGGTATAATAACTCTTTAGAATGAAAACTAAAAATAGTAGTAATAATAATTAATAATAATAATTATAATAATAAATGGGGTGATAGGATTGATTAGCTTAAGAACCAACATCCAGAAACTTAACCAAAATAAAATAGATTAGTCTACAAGTAAACAAGTACTTCAGACTCCCAGTTTGGAGACACTGTTCATCAAACTCTGATCTTCAGACTCTGATCTTCAGACGCTGTTCTTCAGACTCTGATCTTCAGACGCTGTTCTTCAGACTCTGATCTTCAAACTCTGATCTTCAGACTCTGATCTATATTAGAGTGAAGAATAGGTTTTGTACGATTTTTCTCTTTTCAATTTAATAACAACAGTGTATAATAACTCTTTAGAATGAAAACTAAAAATAGTAGTAATAATAATTAATAATAATAATTATAATAATAAATGGGGTGATAGGATTGATTAGCTTAAGAACCAACATCCAGAAACTTAACAAAAATAAAATAGATTAGTCAACAAGTAAACAAGTACTTCAGACTCCCAGTTTGGAGACACTGTTCATCAGACTCTGATCTTCAGACGCCCTTCTTCAGACTCTGATCTTCAGACTCTGTTCTTCAGACACTGTTCTTCAGACTCTGATCTTCAGACGTTGTTCTTCAGACTCTGATCTCTATTAGAGTGAAGAATAGGTATTGTACGATTTTGCTCTTTTCAATTTAATAACAACAGGGTATAATAACTCTTTAGAATAAAAACTAAAAATAGTAGTAATAATAATTAATAATAATAATTATAATAATAAATGGGGTGATAGGATTGATTAGCTTAAGAACCAACATCCAGAAACTTAACAAAAATAAAATAGATTAGTCTACAAGTAAACAAGTACTTCAGACTCACAGTTTTCAGATTGGATTTTAGGTATTGGTGATGGTAGTATAGGAGAGAGTAATGATGTTGATATTCAGGTTAGTATACCACCTGATTTGCTCCTTCCAAAGCACATATCCTAACATGTTGCAAAATATGAATGACCCATCGTTTTTTCAAGATAGAGCTATTTTGGCCCCTAAAAATGCAATAGTTGATGCCATCGATGATTACATGTTGGACTTGATCCCAGGTGAAAAAAAAAACATATTTAAGCTATGATTCTCCACATTATGCCAAATCGGGCGTTGATAGGCCAGATGATGTGCATACTCCTGAATTTTTAAACACAATTGTTGCTTCTGGAATTCCAAATCATAAGCTTATATTGAAAGTTGGAGTCCCTGTAATGTTGCTGAGAAATATTGATCAAACTTTGGGATTGTGCAATGGAACACGATTGATTATCACAAGAATGGGAAAGTACGTCCTTGAAGCAAAGGTCATAACAGGGAGCAATATTGGTCAGAAGGTTTATATACCAAGGTTATCACTTACTCCATCTGACAACATAATCCCCTTCAAGTTTCAACGAAGACAATTTTCATTGGTTGTTTCGTTTGCCATGACTATCAATAAAAGTCAAGGGCAATCCCTTAAACATGTTGGAGTCTATCTGCCTCAATCAGTTTTCTCTCATGGACAATTGTACGTTGTTGTGTCTAGGGTCATTTCTAGGAAAGACTTGAAGTTCACGATGACGAGGGTGATGATACAAATGTAACATCAAATGTGGTCTATAAAGAAATATTTCAAATCAATTGATATAATGATAGAAGTGTAACCTGAAATGTGGTCTATAAATTTATTTTTTATAATGTACTTTATTTTATTCATATGATGATAACACGTATTTTTATTTATAACTATTCATATCAATCAATATTATGAGATTATGACGTTAACGGACTCGTGCATCGCACGGGTCAAGAGACTAGTTTTTCTCTAATTTTTTTGTAGCTTGATTTATACTTTGCATTGACATTCTCTAAATGATGGAATGAACTTATATTTTTTAAATCAAGTGTCTAATCTTCCGTTGACTGATCAAATATGCAGGTCGTCTATGAATTGATATTTACGTATATGTAAGGTATAAGTCGTTGTCGTTATGGATGGTTCCGTATAGAATAATGTGTTGGATTTCAGAATTTATTTAAGATAGGTGGAGTGGATTTTTTTTTTCTTGGTTGACGCTCTTGACTTAGGTTGCCTTAAGAATGAAGACTGGCCAATCAATTTTTTTTAAGGAAGTAAATTTTTTTTAATGTCCATGTAAATCGTTAAAACATATTTTTAGTGGAGCATATTTTTTGAACGATTATTAGTGGAGCATTTTTTTTTTCTTGGTTAGCGACCTCTAAATTAGGCTGTTATTTCATCTGTCTCAAATTAATTGTTTTTTTATCATTTTTTTTATTTTAAAATAATTGTCATTTTAAAATATCAATACATCACATATTATTATTTTTCACTATTATACCCTTATTTATTGAATCTCATTCAATTTAACTGTTCCACTAACTACAATTAATAATGGTATTTTAGTAAATAAAATTACTTTTACCCTTGAAATCAACATAATTAATCATTTCTTTTAAAATTGTGCACAAATTTTAAACGACTATTATTTTAAAATGGGAGGAGTATATTATTTATTATCTTTTGACGTCCTAGCAAATATATGGAGGCTCTATTATGAACTCCTCGTTAAGCTTTTGCTGTTTTATTCTTTTCGTATTTGTCTGTTATTCTTATTGAATTGATATATGTTGTTTCTCATAGTATAAAACTTAGGGTCATGTTAACTGGTGCCCCCAGGGCACCGGTTAAGGTAACCAAAAAAAGAGAGTTTTAAATTAAAAGTAATACAGTACTTTTTAAATTTTTAATGAGTTGACTGCACAAATTTCAACGTGTTATTACTATATTTGTTTACTTAACCAGTGTCTCGAGGACACCGGTTAACATTTCCCTAAAACTTATTAATCAATCGGATTTTTACTCTTGATTGGCGCCCTCTGACTTGGGGTATCTTTAGATTGGCGAACCAAATTTATTTTTGGATGTCCAAGCAAATATAATTGTTCATTCTTTATCTAAGGCAAATCAATTGTGACCTTGTCGCACTACTACAGAAATGACTTTTTACATCAGTTGAAAATGACTTTTTACATCAGTTGCCAACCGATGTAAGGTGGCTTGATGTAGTATGTGCACTACTTTTTACATCGGGTACGAACTGATGTGAAAACTTATTTTCTACATCAGTTCTATTTTCCACTGTTGTAATAGATGCACTTTAAAATTTGAAAACGGGGTTTTCACATCAGGTATAAGGTAAGGACTGATGTAAAATATGTGTTTTTCACATCAGTTCTAAAATCCACTGTTGCGAAATCTATATTTTTTTTTTTAAATTGCTTAATAAATAAGCTTAACACTTGCTCTTTTCTTTTATATTAAAAATATAAAAACAAATATGGATAATTTTAATGCCAAAAAGGAAGTTATATTATCTAATTTGATATTACATAATCAATCCGCAACTTTTCACATCAATATTTCAA
This sequence comes from Medicago ruthenica, assembly GCA_018208015.1. Classification (NCBI taxonomy): domain Eukaryota; kingdom Viridiplantae; phylum Streptophyta; class Magnoliopsida; order Fabales; family Fabaceae; genus Medicago; species Medicago ruthenica. The sequence continues at coordinate 95,875,533 of CM031372.1, read as the reverse complement.
AATATATTAAAAAAAATACATATCAATACAATATATTAAAGAAAATACATATCAACTTAATTACAAAATGTTTTGTTAATCCTTCTAGTTTCTGAGCATGCTTGTGCTGCAATAGTCTTTTTCTATCCTCTTTCTTCTGAGCAAAATCAACATACAGTGGTTTGCCATGGAACATGCACCCTGTAGCATATAACATCAACTTAATTGATGCATAAGCACTAATATAACTTCTAACTTGGTAACATTTTTCTATCCAAAAAAATAATAATGAAACTTAACCAAAGTAGTGTAGAGAACATGGACCTAAATGGACTTGTTACTTGGATAAAAATATTTTAATATCATTAAAAAGTTTCTTAAAAGGAAGTAAGGAACGGGGATGTAAATTTTCTAGATCAGAACTTCAATCAAAATTCAGTACACAAAAAATAACATTTAACATATATCCAATCTCTCAAATTATAATCCAATAAATATACATAACATGCAGTGTTATTCGAACAACATAGTGAGCATTTTTCTCAAATTTCATAGTACTACTAATACATATCTAGGCAAAAAATGATACAAGGCCAAAACATTCTAATCTATCACCTTGGTGGCTTACAGATTCAAAGCAACTTAACTCACCATTAAAACTGTTCACAGACTTATATTAGTCTTTAAATGTTTTCATTTTTACAAGTGGTAATTTCTTACCTGATAACCAGAGTACGAGCAGTAAAATGGGCAAGAACCTGAGTAAGAGCTTCTATATTTGTCAGCAAAATCAAACAACTGCAAAACATATTTAATTATTAGTAAATTTTGTTCAATTTAATACATAAAAACTCTTCAATGCAAATCTCACATGTTTCTTAAGGCTGTTTAATTATACAAAATCGAAATGGAAATATCAACTCTTGATCAATGGATTATAGAGCCAATTGATCATCGTGATTCATTAATGAGAATAAAACATGTTAGTTGAATTGCTTACAGTTTTTGCCTGGCTTAATAGCTTGGATGAATAATTGATATCTGTTTTCTTAAAGACAATTGAAGCAGCAGAAAGAGCGGCAGCAGCCTCAGCTGCAGCCTCAGTTCCAGGGGAATTTGAATCAATCTTGTAAGTTGTTCTTGGTGTATCCATGTCTTCTGGACGCTCCCAACAATTATGATCTGCGTTTCCATCTCCCACCTAGCAATCACACCAATATTTGATTATAAAACTAATCAGCATGCAACACAACGCACACATATATGTATACATTATATATCTAAATGTGACATGCACTAATAAGTAATAATTAAGTACTTAGTTATCATATGATATATGGAATCAAACCTGTGTAAAGAGCGTGGTTGGGGAAGTGTGAGCTTTAAGTATGAAATCTGCACCCCAACGAAAACAGTAGTTAATTGAAGGCACAAAAAACATAGACTTCAAATCACAACATATATAGATATGAATGATGGCAAATTTTAACAAACTGTAAAATAATTTCACATACATCTGCTTATCTCTCACAGTAGAGCCATTCATTTTCTGGATAGCATCATTTGCATTCTCCTCTGAATCAAACTGGATAATAGATTTCAACTGTAAAGTGAGTTCGTTTTACAAAAAAAGTAGATGGAAAAAAAAAATTGACCTGAACATATATGGTGTTTAGATGTGCAGTGGCTTTTAGTAGATAATCAGTAGCCCAACGAATAGCTTATTAGCTTAATTCAAAATTTCTCCAATCTAACAATTAGTAAGTATCTTATTAAAAGCTTATATTTATAGCTTATTAACTTAATTCAAAATTTCTCCAATTTCATTACCAAATAAATCTAACAATAATTAAGTAGCTTATTAGCTTAATTCAAAATTTATCCAATTTCATCACCAAATAAATCTAACAAGCACACTGATTGATGCAAAAATCGAATATGAGAAGACAGTTTACCTCAGCATCTAATGTTCAAGCAAAAACCGAATATGAGAAGGCAGTTTACCTCGAATCTGATAAGTGAATCGAATCTCAGAAGCTTGAATCTGAGGAGTTTCTTCGCTGATTGATACTCGAATCTGAGAAGCTCGCTGATTGATGCTCGATGCTAGATGAAACCACATACTAAAAACGAAAACGAGATCTATGAAATACTAAAAACGAAAACGATTTGAGCAACTGAAACCAAAACTATTTAAACTATTTGAAGTTCGTAATCGTGTTTGACTGGAAATACTAAAAACGAAAATGAAAAATACTAACCGATCTGTGAAAAGAGGGCCAGTGAGAGGGAAATCGAGTGTGAGAGGTGATAGGCGAAAACGATTTGCCCAGAGGGGGAAAACGGATCTGAGAAACGAATCAAAGAAGAAGGTTGCTATGATGATTTTTTTCTTCTTCCACCGATTTGTGTTGTGAGAGATGAGAGGCTAGGGTTCTGTGAGAGAGAAAACGAATCTGAGAAGGAAAAGGGTGAAAAGTTGGTTTTCCCCTCTAGTGTTTTTCTCCACTGTAGAGAGTTCAGTAAAATTGCGAAAATGCCACCGCGTTTTTTTCCCCTCATATCAATTATCCACTGATGTGAAATGTTATATGCTATTATATTTTCCCCTCAGGCATTTATATCCACCGATGTGAAAGAGGATCGAAAAGTTTACCAAAATTTCAAAATTGCCACTATGTGTATCTTTCTCCTCATGTACTTTTTCTGCTGATGTAAAAACTAAAAACCCCCTGTTGTTAAATGTATATTTTCTACTAGTGTCGTTAAAATTTTGACGTTTTATCTTCTTGTATTTGTCTATTTTCTTATTGAATTTATATAACTATACAAAATATTGGTGGAGAGGATTCTTTTTCTTGGTTGGTATTAGGGGTGAGAATAGGTAAAACCAGACTTTTTTAAGAAAACAGATAAGCGTTAAGATTTTTTTAGAAGTCTATTTAGCTACAAACGTCATGCCACATGCCATAAAAATGTCTTTTAGGGATACCAGACCGTCCTACTTAAGTAAATAATAATAATATTTTTTATTACTATTATTAATATATTAAATTTTGTATTTTAAATTAAATATAAATTTATTAACTTTTTGAGTAATTTAATTTTATTAGTCTACACTAGTTTTTCGTATATTTAAATGTATTATTATAAATTAGAATTGAAATATAATAATATATATATCAAATTCACTAAAAGGTCATGTTAAATATTAAAGGAGAGTTTGATCTCATTAATTAGTACATTAGTTTATTAGTCTATTTAAACACACATCATACATGTTAATATGAAATAGGTTTTTAAATAAACTAATAAACCATATCAGACTTTGAAAATGTCAGACTGAAATCTAAAAAATTGACATATGCCTCAAAAAATTTTGACTGATCAAGCTTTGGTCTTTCAAAATTAGTTTGGCTCAACCTATTTTCACACCTAGTTGCTACTCTCTGACTTAGATTGTCTTAATATTGACTAGTCAAATTTTCTTCTTTCAACGTGTAAACCAATATAATTGTTCATTCTTTAGCTAAGATGACTCTATTCTGAACTTGGCCTTAAATATCTGACGTTTTACCTTCTTGTATTTGTCTATTATTCTTATTCTTATTGGATTGATATAGAAGTAATTGTTTCCTGTAAAAAAAAATATTCGCGAATTGACGTACGTTCTTATTTTACTGAGTGTTTGGGTTTAAATAGCTCAGGTGTTTCTAAATTCTATTCTATACATCTTATATTAAAAAATAAAAATATAATACTCACTTTGAAGTTAAATTCTGAGGAAAAAATTTAAAATACATTCGGTATTGATATGTATTATACCAAATTGAACAATATATAATGTCAATTATGGTTGACACCTATGAAGCCCGGATACTCCAAAACGGAGACGTACCCGTATCGGATACGTATCGGATACCGATACTCCACGGATACTCGCGGATACGTACCCACAAAGTATCAGAATTAATTATTTTAATTTTTAAAAAATATTTTATCTGATACTTATAGGATACTTCATAGATACACTATGATACTTATAAGATACTTCATGAAGGGGTGAGAAAAACACAAGAAGGGGGGGGGGGGGGGGGGGGGGTTGAATTGTGTTTTAAGTGATTTTTCGATTTCTTCAAAACTCTTAAGAAAAACTATCAGAGTGAAAATAAGTTTGCAGCGGATAAAGATAAAAGAGTAAGGAAGAGAAGAATCACACACAAGAATTTTTATACTGGTTCCTCCCACTAACAGGAGTACGTCCAGTCCTCTCACACAAGAGAGATTTACTAACCACACAAGGTTACAAATGCTTAGACACACAAGTTTAAGACTTCTTTGCCTTTCACTAAAGGACTTCTACTTAGACTCTACAACCTAAGTTTCTATCTAACTGATTGAATGAGAAATATAGAACAACTTAATTCTACACTTAGAATATTACAGATAATTGCTTGAGAGTTTGTGTAGATATTTTGACAGAGTTTCAGTATTGCGCAGTGTTGTTGTATTTCTTCAGTCTTGCAAAGCTTCTATATATAGTGAGTAGCTTGAGTGAAGAATCAAATCTGTCCATTGAAGGAATTAAGACAATTGAATTGGGGAGATTTCATTCCCGTTGTAATTCAATTCTTGTCTGCTGGTAATTCCTTTCTTGTTTCCAATTTCCTTTTTGAGCAAGGAATGTCCTCTTCGCCAGTTAAGGAAATATTGATGGCGCGTGTGCATTGATTGTCTTGAAGATCTTCAGATGATACAGTCTTCAGGACTTGATAGGAGCAGAGAGGTCTTCAGACTTTGGTCTTCAGTATTTGTTCTTCAGACTTTGGTCTTCAGTATTTGCTCTTCAGACTTTAGTCTTCAGTATTGCCTTCAGACTTTGGTCTTCAGTAGTTGACCATTGTTGACTTCTCTGACCCTCTTCAGAATTTACTTTTACTCCAAAAGCGTTGACTTCTGTTCTTCGTACAGTAGCTTTTCATTTGATTATTTTTAACTGTAGTCCTGCACACTTAGAGAATACATTAGTAATACCAATTGTTTTTAATACTCTGTTATCATCAAAACTTAAGGAGGGTTTAGTAAAATCCATTTTGTTCTAACACTTCACAGGTACGTATCCTAGAAAAGATGAAGGA